>BMAU01020982.1:1020000-1253607 GCA_019973935.1 Trichonephila clavipes
AACCAAGATGAAACCATTTTGATTTTATACATGTGATATACAAAAGAGTTTTTAATTACTCTCAAACTCTATTTATCTGAAGCAATTGAGAGAAAAATTACTGGACTAAAATTACTTTACTACAGAATTGACACAAAACAAGAGATATTATCTTACATCTTTGTAAAACGCTTTTGGGATCACGAACGTGGAGTGAATCCAGCAGTATGCAGGGATAGCAGGTATGGTTTCCTCCCCTGAAGCTTCACAGGCCAATGGATTGCCAGCCACCTGAAATGTAGTTACGATGACGAAGAATATAAAGAGGAGTCCAGCCGTAAAAACGTAGTGCAGTCGAAAAATTGCATAATCAATCTTCGTTTTTTCAAACTCTGAAAAAGTACAGGCTTTTTCGATGATGTCGAACATGTTTAAGATTTTTTTAGTGACCTAAAATATTTAATAAATAATCAGAATTTGAATTTTGATTACATTGGTACATTACAAACTTCATTTGAATTTATACAACTTTCAAGAAATTACAAAAAGATACGAATACATAAATATAAGAGCAAAACGAACGCTTGCACACACACACACACACACACACACACACACACACACACACACACACACACACACACACACACACACACACACACACACACACACACACACACACACACACACACACACACACACACACACACACACACACACACACACACACACACACACACACACACACACACACACACACACACACACACACACACACACACACACACACACACACACACACACACACACACACACACACACACACACACACACACACACACACACACACACACACACACACACACACACACACACACACACACACACACACACACACACACACACACACACACACACACACACACACACACACACACACACACACACACACACACACACACACACACACACACACACACACAAACACACACACACACACACACACACACACACACACACACACACACACACACACACACACACACATATATTCAGTCAACTTATGCTTGAATGCGGATACACGTTGTAAAATAATCTTTTATGCAATTCTTTTTTCCACGTCACTGATTTATTTCTTTTAAAATTAACTTTACACCCACAGAAACTTCGTAATAGCTTCAAATAGAACAAAATATTTTAATCAAATTACATGGAATATAATAGTTATTGTTACTACTGTAGAAACAAAATTCACGTATTACGTTTCAAGTTGATTAAATTTAATTTTTATCGACAACTTTTTCACTCATTTGATTTGGCTCTTTTGGCAGATAACGTTACTTTTCCTTCGTGGAGTATTTTAGGCGATATTTACCTTTTCTAAAAATGAAATAGTCTTTCCTTATATTTTTATTATTTATTTACTTTTACTATTAATATTATGGTTAAGTTACTTCCAATAATTGTTTACATTTGGGAATCTTTCAACTACAGAAGGGTGTTCGCACTTTATGGAAATGATTTTGATAGTTCATTTTTATTTATAAATGGCATACTTTTTGTGGTGATTTGCTTCTATATAATAGCCACGACTTTTAACAATAGCTCTAGATCGAATGCTTTGTAAAAGCAAGCTTTTTCTTAGTACGGTCATGTCAATTTTATTCCTTTTCCCTTGAACCATTTTCTAAAGTCCGTTCAGTGTTCTTGATGTCGTTTTCCTAAGTGTAGTTTTAATAAACCGAAAGCACAAAAGTCCATTGGAGAAGTGTCAGGGGAATTTACTGGTATTTAATCAAATGGGATACACTTTATTTCTGTTTCTCACTCTTTCTTTACTGAATAAGTGTAGTTGACTTAGACATGTGACTAGAGGCTTTGACCCTATCAAGCTGAGTTTCATCAATGTCCTTTCCACATAAGGTTGGGATTTCTTCTTCAAAAATTGGTTCTAAAATATTCTGCTGACATAGAGTGAATAAATTTTGTCTTTACTTGAGACTATTTTTGAATTTTTAATTTGCCATTGTGACAAAATCCTGTAACTATCATGAATCTCTTTGAAAACTTCTCTGTACACTGGCGAAGCCATTTTGTACAGTTTCTCCAGTCAGTTGAGCTACAGAAAAGTGATCTTTTATTACAGCCACTTAAAAATACCCATGCCTCATCAAGTGTTACCATAAATTTCCATTTTTCAGCAGCTAGGTGTTTCTCATATAATTTACTACAATTTGTTTTTCTTTTAGCAATGTATTTTGGCAAAAACAGATGAACTTTAGGTTTAAATATCTTTTTAACTTTAAATCTTTATGATTTTACTTATAGTGCCGGGTGGCATTCTAAGTTTTGATGCTATCAATCTTTGAATCGGCGGATTTTCCAATAGTCTTAGGCTTGGATTTCGTGGTCATGTTTTCATTTTTACTTTCAGCTGAACGGTTTTGTTTCCTTTCAAGTTTAATATATTATAAATACCTATTTTCAAATGCAATGACCGAGATTTATACACCGCTTTGTAATTTACTGATACGAATATTTCTCCTCGGAAATCATAGTTACATAACCTTCAAGTCACCTATCGATTGTAGAAGACATTTTCAAAATAAATCTTTTATTTTACATTCTAATGAAAAGAAAATACTAGCAGAAGAGTATTATGAAGTTTCTAAATTTTCATCTTAAAATGCAGACGCGAAAATAAACTACAAAATCGTTTCCATAAAGTGCGAACGATCTTCTGTATTCTAGATGGATTTCGCTAACTTGCATATTTATTTGTAGTTTAGATTTTAATAAAAAACAATACTTTGTAAAGCAGTACACGTTTCTTTCATTAAAATATAATATATTCCTTACGATAAAAACATTCCATTTTACATTCAGCATTGATTTGAATCCATAAAACGATTCACTCTATACTTACTTTTGAAAAATTAGAATCACCTTATTGATAAACATAAATATTATTACTCTTCAAGGGGCTTTTTATTAGTTTTTTTTAATAAGAAAATCAAACTGCATTGAGTTATTTCATAGATTCATATGAAAAAATTGCTTTTTTTATGTTTGATAGCTAGTTTTTTAAAAAAAATCTCGCTGCATTTATATCATTAAATAAAGCAAGGCTTCAGAGAGCCTTTCTCTCAATGGACACGTTAATTGTGTTAAATTAGTAGAAAAATCGAATGAAAAAGGCTATTCCTTCTTTCACAAAAAAATGAGCTTTAAAATGATGCATTAATTAAGGAAAGAAGAGGTCGAAGTGTCTCCTCAAAGAAATGTATACGTAGGGGGAGTTTTGATTGATATACGGGGAGAGGAGGGAGAACTCGTGAGATTTTACATTCTTCAGAAGATACTTATGAAATAATTTGTTCTGTTGTAAGGGAGGGATGTATTCTTTTCCCTAAATTACATCCTGTTTTTATTTATAGTCGAGTAAAAGAAATCACTCGTATTTTTTTTATTGATGATATAGAAAGTGGGTAAAAGCGTGCATTGTTTTTCTTCTGGGTGGCTGAAAAACGTTACAATTAGCAAGTGCCACGTTGAGTAAGGATTTGGAATCTAAGATTAAAGTTATGTGATGAAAAATATTTTTATAAGAGTTGCAAAATTTTCTTGATATAGTAAAACACCAATAGCCAAGAAGATGTTAGACAAGATTATGTTAATTACTAAGTTAAAGGAAAAATTAGGATGTCTCTAGGCGAAATTGGCAATGGTTTTGGTGACCATTGAAATCGGACATTAGACTATCGATTTGTATCGATAGTTGTCCAAAATTAGCAATGCGTTAAAAACAAAACATTTTTACAAAAAAACGAGAATTTCAATCTTTGTTAAAGACAATTAGTTATTGAAACTTAACGAATGGTTTCAACGATATGAAATAAGAATTATATCATTCCTAAGCTCAAAGATAGTACTCACGTATTATACAGTCGATCAATTTCGCCAAATGCGGTCATCTTTATAATTATTATGTTTGAACATGCACGGAAAAAGTTTTCCGCTATTGGTGGAATATCGTGGCATTTGGCTACTTCTTTTGACTGGACGAAATTGGTCAACGGTAAAATATGTAAGTGCTACAAAGACTTAGATCCTGTTAAAATTCTTATCTTTTTGAAAAAAAAACCTTTTTAAGATCACCGGAAAAGATGCAAAATCTCTCTTTCCCATTATGTGCATTCTAGGACATATGAGTATTTCAAGTTTAAAATAGAAAGGAATATCAGACGAAAATAATTCGTTTTTTTATCGTTGTACATAAGGCTGGTGTCCTATGTACACGGTTGGTTTTTCAAACCCACATATTCGTCATCATTAAAATCTGAATCATACAAAATTTGATAATAACGTACCGATTTTTTGAAACAATTATCATGTCTAAACTATATTTATCACAATTAATAAGGGCTGAAATCAGTGAAATTTGAAGTAAGAATGGAAAAATAAAATAAATAAATACAAATAAATCCGAAACCTTAGGAAAACAAATTGATCAAAGTTGCGAATTTGATAAAACTTTTGGTTCATAATAATTAAATGCGAAGCCTTTAAACTCTTTCAAAATAGGATTCTTTGATATCCTTTTTCCATGGCGAAAAGTCGTAAAAATAGAATACGCGATTACTGTAACAAAAGCGTCTAATATACTTTTTAAAAAAATGGGGTTACTTTTTTAAAAATTGGGGTTACTTTTTAAAAAAATCGAATTAATAGCTTGAAAATATTAGGGTTACCGTGATAAAAATAATTCAATGGCCATAACGTAAACATTACAGCATCTTCAGTACCAAACGATACAATTCAAGATAATCACTTTGTCATATTATGACAAAATTTTGCGGAAATTTTTATCAGCAATTTGGCGTGGAGCTATCTGACATCAAATTAGAACCCTCACATTTTTTTCCATCGATGGCAACACTTTCATTCACAATAGCAGTCATGCAAAACTCGAGACAAAATATAAACCAAGCATCGACAGTATTCTTATTTATATAGGAAAATCATTTAGAACTATCTTATTTAATCACCTTCCAAACCAATACAAAATACCAACAGAATTTCACACTTACTCAAATGATCCACTCTAAACCAAGTACCTTTTCTTCATCTAATCACATCATGTGAATTAAGACCTCCTTGCAAACGACAATTACAATAAATTTATCAATTAAATTTGGTACTAATTTGATATCGGTACGCTAATCGTTTACGTCATTTTGAAATCGGGCCAAATTGATCTTTGTGGGAATTCTAATGTTATCGTATTGTAATCATCGCCCCAACGAGGTAAAATTTTATTACTAATTGGCGAAAAAATCCCCAGCATACTGATATCAAATTAGCTCCTTAAATGTTTCCTTTGCTTGCAATTTCTACACTCTTTTTCAGAATTTCTAGTTTCCACTAACTAAACCGTCTTGTCTCCAAATAGAAAAAATCATTGCATTAAATTCATTTTGATTCTCCTTTCGGTACTCACAGTGGTAAAAAGAAATGTAAAATAACAGCAGTAAAAAAAGAAAGTAATATCTAGTTGAGCCTCCTGATTTTGTTGGAGCCAAAATTTCTCACCAAATGGTGCTAAAGGAAAAACCGCGCTTTTATAAAATTGGCCAACTTGCTCTAATTCCTAAGAACACAACTTACGTGTAAGGGTTACTAACTTGGCAATAACAAGCTAAATTTGCGTCAAGCGAATGGCGCTATTTCTAACCCAAATTTGACAGATTGTTTTTATCCCAAATAAAACACGTATAAATCTTTTTTCGTAAAAGACGGGGTGTAGATTTTGCTGTGGTGACGCTAATACGTAAGTACCAAAAAATTGCTCCAAATTTTTGTCACTAAATTAGGGGTTTCAACTAGGATCCCATTATATAGATATAATCTTGAGCCGCTATTAAATTAATTAAATAGATATTAGTTTGGGCAGAAATAACGGAAATATTGGTCATAATTTTTGAATAAAAAGAGTACTTAGCTTGGCGAACTTATTGCCGAAATTGGCGACAGGAATAAACTGGTGCCAAACACTGCCCTAAAATAGAATCTAACCAATGTTTGAAACGTAGACAATGCTTTTGAATAAGAAAAATGAAATATTTATTTCAAAAATTGTCTACTTTAAAAAAAAAAAAAAAATCTTATGCCGATTTTAAACAGTAACAGAGAGTACGTGACTTTATCTGAATAATTTCGATTTTCAATGTATCAAGTTGGTCAAAATAAGTGAAAATAAGTTTTCTAGAATAAAATTGTCATCACAAACATCAAACTAAAAAAAAAGACGTTGACAAATCCAAAAGGACATTCTAATCTTCACTTTAACCAGATAATTACATTACATTAGTATTAATACAATTAAAAAATGCATCAATGCAATTATATTTACAAAAATATCATTAATTAGTATGCATTGCATAAAAATATCAATAGCACGTAAAAATTGTATCGAAAATATACAAAATTGAATGTAAAATAGTTACCCGAAGGAAAAATATCGTAAACTATGAACATTAATCACTTCAAAAGTAATTTTACTGTTGCCAGAAAGTTAATTATTTTAACTCTTAAATCACAAAATATTAATATAAACATATTATATACGAATGCCTTTTATAAGTAAGTATAAATTTGAATGTATTGTATAAATTTGTATATTTGTATATTGGTGTGAAATGTACTCAGTTCCACATCTTTGATTGTATCACTCTAAAATTTTGCAGGGAGCTTTTCTGATGTTTTAAGGGAATAGTAAGCATATTTCCGCTAAAAAGAACTCAAATAGATTTTTGGTGAATTTTTCTGCTTTCTTTCCGATTTTCACTATCGACAAATGGCAGCAGTATCAATTTGCGAAGAGCGTGTTCGTATGTGAGGAGTCGCCAAATATTGTGACATAAGAAGCAACAGTAAAAGACCGTTCCTGCTCTTTAGAAGATGATTATCGCATTAGGTGATATCTTTTGATTTGGCAATATCACTTCAGGTATATCTTTCAGCACTGAGATTTTTCAACATATTATTTATTTTTCGATTGAAAAAAAAAAAAAGATTCGTAACACACATTTCAAGGTGCACTAATATGATATCTGTACTCTGTGGTTTTTTCCGTTTAATAGTTTTTCAGTTTACTTAAAATAATTCAAATTATAATTTAAAAGTTTAATCTCAGTTTTTCTTATCCTTTAGGGGTGAGGAAATAGTGGCCGCAAAGAGTTTTTATGCGGCCTACCAAGGCAGTCAAAAAATTCGCTGTGAACCGAGATTTCTTTCCATTGCGTGATCAAAAATTCGTCATTTTATTTTTTGCTTAGGAAAATAAAATACCTGAAAGTGTTTTTTTGTAACAAACAAATTCAATAGAGAGAAAGGAAGTTTCAATGTAATGACACACAAACTGCTTACAAGCAAAAGATTGTTATTTTTTTCCTTACTCAAAAACAACATAAAGGAATTACATAATATCAGAAATAAATATATTCAATCAAATGCAGAGATGATTTTTTTACAAGTGGACGGATAAGAACATAGTAATTAAAATACTTAAAATCTATTAATTTGCTTTTGTTTTTCACCTTGAGAATTCATAGTTTTCGGTATTTTCTGAAGTTTAAGTACTTTCCTAACACTCGATCCCAAAATGACTAATTTTTTTGCTACTTAAGAGAAACACAAGAAAGGCGAAACGCATAAAAGATATACTTATATTTTTATTAATTTGAAAAACCAAAATTTTGTCAATATGATTGTGAGTTAGGGAAATATTTGAAAAAACTGTAAAATTGTTTCATAAAACTCAACAATAGCAACGCTGATGCCATTGCTTCTTGCTTCACTTGTGAACTTCGAGCGATAATTGAGGCCCTTGATGTATACGAGACTCTCCCTATTCGAGAACAAAGGTTTCGTCATTTTTTGTGACTCGATAATAGTCCTTCAGGCAATTCTAAATGGAGACGCATGAATTATTGAAGGTGTTTGCTATCGCCTGTTTAGATTACAAGAATTAAATAAAGTCTGCTTTCTCCAATGGTTGCTTTTACTTGTTGACATTATAGACATTGAAAATGCGGATAAACGGGTAAAAGAGGCTAAAAATCTTAATGACAACTTGGTCAACGTGAATTTTCAATTTTGAATTGAAAGAAGTAAATTTCTTTAAAGCTTCAACTCTGTAATATAAGTGGTGACCGCCTTATAGCAAAGACTGTTGCTAGGTTAAAAACAGGTAATTACAGAAGAATGAAGATTGATTGAGATGATAGAAGAACTTATAGGAATTGCGATAATTGTCCAGATACAGAGCTAACACCTGCTCAGATTTTTTAATGTCCCGCTATTATTAATGCTCTAGGAGAAGTGAGGTCCTGCATATTTATATACAGGTTCAAGAAATATATTTCTTCTCAGTTTATAATTTTTATCTGTTATTAATACCAATAAAAATTGAAATATATTCATTTAAAAAGCATTGGAATTAAATGCTTTTAAAGTATTTAAATTACCATTGACAGTGTTTTAAAATCATTGGGTTTGGATAGTTTAAATCGATAAGAACTAAGCACAATTACTAAATAAATATAACAGTGTAGAGAATTTTGTGTATAGTAAAAAAAAGAACAAACAACAACCTAGACTGTAAAAAAGAAAATTTTATTTGCTGATTTGCCAAAACAGTTTGCAGTTCAATGCAGTCTTATACATTTACCTTGGAGGTGAAACTAAATTTGAACGCACACACATCGACTGTATAACAATATGCAATAATCACAACCAAATCTGAGAGAAAATTAGTATATCCTGAAGGTATTAACAGAAATTGAATTTGAATTCTACACGTTAGAAGAAAACGGTTCAATGATTATTAGTTGTTAAAGAAAAGCATTTGCTGAATGTTAATGACAGAATAACACATTTTATTTATTCTAGAAAGCTTTAACCTACTTAATTTGCAATTTATTTTTTAAGGTAAATATAAAAAAAGCAGGTTTTCAAATCACAAAAACAAATAAATTATTAATTGGTTAATAAAAAGGATTGCATGACCTTTCATTTTGCTTTCAATAGTAAAATTCTTTTTTTATATGTAGTAATTATTACATTATGAATTTATTTTCAAGAAATTTAATTTAATACAATGAGCTAATAGTATGAAGTTAATAAATGTGCAAAAAAATTGCAAGAGTATCTCCCTAAATGATTTATAATTACTCTTTTCTTTTATTCTTCATCCTTGAATCAGTAAAAAGTCTTTATTTTCAAAACAGGAAAGGTGTTTTAAATGTAGAGTTTTGAAGGGATATGTATAATATATTCTTTAAAATAAAAGGAAAAATTTCCTGTTAGAGGTGTTTATAATAAGTACATATTTCCCTTGCAACCTCTGATATGAGATCTTTAAAAATAAAACTATCCATGTTTCGACCAATCATATCCATTAGAAGCCAATCACCAAAAGATCCCTTCTGCACTAATAACTTGAAGTCCTTATCATTCACTAGATAAAACCGTGTTTGAAGTGCGTATAATCTTATTGAACTAGATATAATAAGAAAGAAATTCATTATAAGCGACAAGCATGTAAAGATAGCTAGTAAAACATACCAAAACCACAGGATAATGAAAATTTTCTCATTGAAAACATTCATTGACATAATACAAAGTACGTCTTTGTTTTCTACACTTGCAGATTTGCCATATCTACGAAACAGGCACTTCGTCATTCTAGGGAAAAGCATGAGTATGGGATTTCCTTTAATGTTCTCTGTTATGTTAACCCTGTGAATATATTCGTGAGACGTATAAAAACTGGTAACTTTACCACCTAATTCTATGAATTTACCATTTAAAAATACATCTAATAGAAAAAATTGTCCGACAACATTAACTAAAGTCAAAAACTCACAAAAGTAGTATTTTGCAGCGTAAGTATTGTGAGCTGTCCAGCTCTTTACTAAGTATGTACGTAAGGCCGTAAATTTTTCGTTTAATTCTTCTTCAGGCATCAGGACATTATGCAAATCCTTTGTTAGGGTCTTCAATTTTCCTCCTTCCCAAATTTTCCATAACCACCTTGGTATATAAAATAAAATAGCTTGGAACAAAAGCATGAAGTAGACCCATTGGTAGTACGTAAGGTAATAAAATTCTTTTGGATCCTGAGTTGAGTCGATACCTAAGTGAGGAACTTCATCAGGTACCTAAAAGAAATAAAAAAAATTAAATGATTATAAAGAAGGGTTAGAAGTCTTTGAAAGTTCCTTAAAACTAGACAGGTGTCAGGCTATGCCCTGGTATAACCATTGAACGAGCACAAAGCTGAAATACACTTTTCTGTGATAAAGTACTTAATAAATGTAATGTTCTCATCCTCTATAAACATTATTTAGTCACAAAAAATATCTGATCAGGGGTTTTATTCCTGGTTGGTGGCTAGACGTTATAGCCACTGCGCTTTTACGACATTTAACTTACTCTTCAGGACAGAAAAAATGAATCCTTTTACAATAAACTTTTTTTATGAATTAAATACAAATAAATACAAAATATTTTTATATTTAATAACAATTAAATACAAAATAGAAGTGTAATAAAATTATAATAGAATAATTGTACAACACATTGACTAATTACTTAGAATATACATTGAAACTGGTTTTTATCCACAGCTCATATTTTATTTAATTTTAGTATAAAAAGTTAGAAATAGAGTAATATTTTTGAGGATTTAAATTAGATATTTCACAAATTTGATGAACTATTTACTGTGGAACTTTATAATATGCAAATGTTTTCTCCATGCAGAAAAACTGAAGAAAGATTTTCGAACCCGAGAATCTTGTACCACTTATTGTAAACAAAGTTTGTTTTTATTCCCGACTTCCAACATTCTCACGTGATTCTAAGTGCTCTCTCTCGAGTACAAGAAATAGGTAATTTATCTGTTCTATGTGGACAGTGGATAGAGCCTCTGTCCACATATCAAAGCTTTCCAAAAACCTAACTAAAACCTTTTTTTTAAGTTGTACAATTGCTTAATTCATTCAGATGAGAGAAAAGTATACTTAAGACATGTCGAATTTTTTTTCGAAGATCAGACATTTTATTTATAGTAATCAAAATAAAATTTATAGATTTGCACCGAGAAAAACTGTTTTTAACTACCCATCAGAGGGCATGAAATGCAAAATAAGGTATTATGCTGCCATGCGTATTAATTTTTATGCGTTTTAGTTTCAATTAACGCATATGGATAGAATAAATATCCAGCATCCGCTTGGAGAAATTTTTTTAATATGTGGCTAGACCTATTAGCCACTGCCCGCTAAGGGGTTAAAGACGACAAATATAAAATTATAAAAGAAAAACAATAATGCTTTTCATATACATATACATGATCCAGATTTTAAAGTAAGAAAAAAAAGTACAAGTTCCACATAGTTGTAGTTCAACAACTTGATTTGAAGATTCACTTGCTTTTTTCTGTACACTCAAATAAGCTTTCCTGTAACGAAAGAAAATACGAAGTAGGATTCAAAAGTTCCCAGAATGAGTCCATAACTTAAAAATATTACCAATTAAATTGCTGAAACACATCTTCCTTTGAAATAAGACCTTGAGCAACATCAATCTTTTGCCATCGAAACATTTCTGGAATCTATTTAGTAAAGTCCTTTAATTCAACCTGCGATGCACTTTTAATTTCAACTGCAGATTGGTTTTCATTTAACATAAGGGGAACGATGTTCTGACACAGCCTATGCATATTAAAATCCTCTGTCGATATCCGTTGACATGTCACCTGAGGATATCCCAACTGAGATTCGGCTCTCAACACAATCATTTAAAGCTTGTTCTTACGTAATGCAGCCGAAAACTTTTAGATGTGTTAGCATGAAGTCTGCGAACGTCCAGAGCATTTGTCGTATTTGACACTTTCCCTACCTTCCCTGAAACTTCAATGCCATTCAAAAACTTGCGTTTGCAGTAATACGAGGGCTGTTTTTAAAGTAAGGTCCGTTTGTTTTTAAAAAAAATAACGACAAAATTTTGTTTCATAAAACGTTCATTTTAGGATTGTACATATTTTTGCCTTTTTTTCTACACAGTGACCGAGTTTGTTAATGCATTTGTCATACCTTAGAACTAAGTTTTGAAAACCCTCTTCAAAAAGCCTGCCGCCTGGTCGGACAGCCAAGAGTTCACGGCCACTTTCACTTCTTCGTTGTCACTAAAGTGTTTCCCGCCAAGACTGTGCTTGAGGTACTGGAAAAGGTACCTCAAACACAGTCTTGCTTGTCACACAGATTCAACTGCTGCACCAAATCATCAGTAATTACAGAAGGCCGGCTTGAGCATTCTTCGTCATAAACGTTTGTTCACCCATCTTTAAACTTTCTGACCCATTTTCAAACTTTGATATCCCTAATTGTTTCAGTGACATAAAGTTTTGTTACATGGCTATGAATCTCTGCAGCTGACATGTTTCTTGCAGTCAAAAAACGGATAACATACCGTACCTCACACTTAGCGGGTGATTCAATTACCTTAAACATTTTAAAGATGAACAGCGAATCTTACACGATTGCTACAGAGCTGGAAATGGTGCGAGTGTGTTCACAAAGGATGCTAGTCAGTGACGCAGATACTCATTGCTACGTATGCGTGAACTAGGGAACTATTCGCGCCAACGGATCTTACTTAAAAAATAGCCCTCGTATATCATAGCCCTACACATGCTTCAGAATCTATCAAGTCTTCGTAGCAACCTTTCACATTTAAACACAAAATTTGATATCCATTATCTGCTCAACAAACACAATTTTTTCAATCATCCACTACCAAATGCATCCTCCAACAAAATACAACACTGTGGCGAGTCACCAACCGCGTGATTTGGGACAAACCTTGTTTAGAAAAGATGAGCAACGCAATAACACAGAAATGTTATCGTAGTCAGTTTAATGCAATTTTTTTCACGTTACAAGCTCAGCCCAGAAACTTTTGAATCCTACCTCGTATTGACCAGGAGAATTTCACACATATGTTTTTATATTTTATAAAAATCACACATATCAATTAAAATCGAAAAGATTTTCAAAAAAAGTATTTGTGAAAGAGTATGGAAATATTTTCACCGTGTGTTTATATATTGTAAATTTATTTGATATACATGTTTATTTGTAAGTGGCAGAGAGAAAGAGAGATTTATGTTTCTTTTGAATAATACGATAAATACAATTTACAGTCAACCTCAAAGTGTTGCCAAACATTTAAATAATCTACCAATAATTTACTCCACTAATATGCTTTCCTAAAAGTTAA
Source organism: Trichonephila clavipes (assembly GCA_019973935.1). Taxonomy (NCBI): domain Eukaryota; kingdom Metazoa; phylum Arthropoda; class Arachnida; order Araneae; family Nephilidae; genus Trichonephila; species Trichonephila clavipes. The sequence continues at coordinate 1,033,327 of BMAU01020982.1, forward strand.
TTTGACTGGAATTGCGCCAAATCTCATAAACGTCAGTTGTGTGAAGTATGCACACAAGCTACTAAATTCTAAAAGTCATAAGACACCTCCTTAAATCTTGGGACATCTCTTTTTTTCCGGCTGAAACTTGACGTGGTATTGACTCAACAAATAATTGGAAACTGGATAGAAGAAATAAATACACAGACATGTTTCATTTATTAGCATTAGGTAATTACGAAAATGTTCCCACTTCAGGATTTTGTCTTCAAATTGGTCTTCTGATCTTATCACGTATGTATTTGATGATATTTCACATATTTATTTGATGATATTTGTATATTTGGTAATCCAGCTACTCAAATCTCTCATTTCAATTGTCCAGAACGCTCCAGAAATGAATTGTCAATCATTTTAGTCCTGTGATATGAGTTATTGTCAGATTGAAAAATTCCATTGTTATTTGGGTGTATGAAGACTATGAATGGCTCTCTACAATGGTCACCAATTCTGTAAGCGTAGCTTTTTCTAGTGCATGACTGAATCAATTCGACAATGGACCCAGTTCATATTAGGTAAAAATATAATTCACACTGTTTCGAATACTAACATCCATGCTTACCAATAGTACTTGCTACTCATTTGAACAATTAACAATTTAATGCTATATATTGGGCAAAAGATATATTCCCAAACCAAGTAGAAGTCTGGAAATCGATAGCTTGCTATTAGTAAAGGCACTAGATTCAGTCTTCTGTGGTCGTATTTCATCAATAACAAATTTCGTTGCACTGCCACACGTTCCACATTGATTGTTGCCATTATTTGATGTAGAGTTACTTGTACGACAGCACTGACTACTATACACAGAAGTCAATGGTCTCAGCCATGGTGACTGACTATGTTTGGAGCCCTGCTTTTGAAAAAAGCGTATAAATGAATAAATTTTTTGATGTTTTTAGTGGCACTCGAATTAAAATATACGTATAAAATTGTTTTAAAATATTATCACAAAGAAAAATGATTTAAATACAATTTCTTCCTCAAAAACAACTAAAGAAAAAGTGATATATTTCCAAAAAATTCTTATTTTTTGAAAAGAAAGCTTTTATAATATTATTTTGCCTACATACAAGTGGTGCAGGTAGGGCTTCTATAGAGAGCCCGCATTACGATTTTTGAAAAATTCACATTGTTTTCAGAGTTACGATAAAATGAAATAATACCAGGTTTTTTTAAAATTATTCTCTACTCTGATATTTTAAAATATAAATAAATCCATATCTAAATTATATACTTTTTAAGGCTTCCTTAAGAACCTTTCTCTTCATCAGAAGAGAAAAAATTGACTTTTTTCCTAGAATTATTATTTTTATTTTCAGATTTGATTACATTTCTAATGATTTATTAAATATCCGATAGTTCAAAGTTTTATGATTAATATGGACGTAAAAAGAATTTCAGAAATAGGAAGAAACATGTTGTTTAAATGAATTTTTAGCTCTTTTACGCCATTATTTCTTTCAAATCGACATTCTAGTCAATATTTGAAGAAATTACACATTTGACTGAATTAACATGACGTTCACGATTTCAAAATGACTTGCAGATGAGAGGAAGGAAATATGGGTAAATGTATGATTTTATATTAATAGAAATTATGTAAATTTACACTCTTTCCTATTAAACTTAGCTACTTCTTTCAGTTTTAAATTATAGTATAAAATAAAAAAAAAAGTAATTTTGGTACTTCCGTATTGGGCTGTCGACCACTAAATTGAAGAAAATTTTGAAAAATGAGGGCCAAGATTTTAAGAAAATATTGTTGAATTTGGCGAATATACACTAGCGTGCAAAACGCAACATTGCAAATTTTAAGCAGATAGCCATGAAATTACAGAAAAGAAGTTATTGGAATCAGTAAAATGAACGGGCAATTCAGTAGAAAGCTGATGCGTATGCAAATGTCTAGAATAAAACATTTTAGACGACTTGAGTGCATGCAAAACTTGTGCGGTAGACGTACGCAGTTCAAGACTACAGTAAAAAGAAGAACGCAGACACAATTGAAGACATTCACTGCAAGTTTAAAGGAGTTCTTTCGGGAAATTGGGCTGAAAGAAATCACATGGATGCCTTCACACATGGAAGAATGATCGGAAAGCTGAAGGAGGGATGTCTTTTGACTAGTGTAGCTGAAGAGTTCGGAATAAAAAACAGTGTCGTTTCGTGCGCTTGGAAAGCCTTCCAAACCATAGGTACAGACGATTGAAAGTTTGATGGTCACCCTAAAAACAACTGTAGTAGATTACCGATACATCGTCTAGCAGGCAAATAGAGACCTGCACCAGTCAGCAAGTGCCATTGCTCAGCAACCGGGTATAGCAACAGGGCAAGTGTCGTGGTTTATTGTGGACAGAAGCCTTCACTAAGGTGGTCTATTCCCCAACTGTTCTGAACTCTGCCTCCCTTCGAAAGTTGTACATCGGCGGAACCTTTTAGAGTGGCGTAAAGAGCACAAAAACTGGACATCTCATCAATGGAGTGTGTTTTTACGGAAGAGAGTTGTTCCAGGATCATAAGCGATTCTCAACGCCAGTTGATCTTGGTAGAGTTTGGGACACAGTTTCATCCCAGCAACATCATGGAAAGAAACCGTTACGGAGGATCTAAAATTGTCGTCTGGAGAGGTATTATGCTGAATTAAGGGACCGAGCTCCAAATCTTTGATAGAGGTTCTGTAACTGGGGATCCCTATTGTTAGGTGGGGATCCTTCTCCTTGTGCGTCTGTTCCGAGGTGCTATTGGACTAGACTTCGTTTCTATGAATGATGCACTGCTGATGTTCAGCAGCTACTGGAAAGGGAAGATAGCATTCAAATGGATTGACCAGCTTTCTCCTACTATTTAAATTTCATAGAATCTGTATGGAATGCTTTGGGGAGACACTTTATGGTACGATTACATCTTGCGGGAACACCCAACAAATGAAACAGATGTTGATTGAGGAATGGGCATTACCTCAAGAACTGTTGGACAATCTGGCGTTGAGTATGGAGAGACGTTGCGAAGCAACCATTGTAGTAAGGGAAGAGCATATTTTATACAAAGGAATATCTGCTTGTGTTGTTCTGCCTCTTGGACATACAATCGTGTGTAACGGTACAATGAGTTCAGTAAAGACTTTTTTTTGTTTCATTCCGTACTATATGCATTATCTTCATTTTTGCTTGACTAAGCTTTCATCATTGTTTCAGTGCAAAATTCTGTCTCTCTTATTTCTGAATTTCACATCTCTCAGTTGGTTTTTCATGGAGTTATGGGAAAACATTTATTGTTTATGTTTTTCACACTTTTGTGTATCAAAAAGGTTATTGGATATTATATCGCGTGAACATTTTTTCATTAATGGCCGATGGATATTACAGAAACTGGTGACTGTTCTTGATTTGGTGAATATTATCGACAGATTAATGAGCAAGTATGAATCATTTTTTATGTATCCTAATATTCTGTTTTTATTTGCCAATTAAGGAATAAATGAGTATCATGGCAAAATTTTGCTAATACAACTTTGGACGATACAAGGTGTGTCCGGAAACTAAGTACTGTTTCATTCTACCGTAACCGCAGCGGTAATATCGCAATTCATTGCTTTTGCCCATGTGTCTCTGGTTGATGTCCAGTCTAGAGACGCTATTACAGCCAGATTATGTTCTTTTACACGTGTTAGTGAGCTTTTAAAATGTTTAAGACGATTGCTGATCCCGCCATCTGTGCGTTCTGTAATCCAATTTTTGAAATGCAAGGAATTCTAAACCTTTCGAAATTCCTCGTCATTTTGTAGAGATTCATGGTGGAAATGTAATGAGTGATGGAATGATAAGAAAGTAAATTCAACAATTCAATGACGGGTGCATCAATTTCCCCGAAGACGAGTGGAACGGGCGGCTTTTTGTTGGAAAGGATGGTTTGCTTGAAAAAGTAAATGAGAAAATTTGTGAAAACAGATGGCTCGCTATAAGATTGCTTTAACCCCTAATTTCTTTAAGTAACCCCTAATTTCAAAAGCTATTTTGAATGAGATTGTCTGAAATCGCTTAAATTTTTGTTCTCTTTGGGTTCCGAAAATACTTATGGATGTCCTCAAAACGAAACGTCTTGACAGTGATTTGACATTTCTTACCCGATACAATGAAGGGGCCGATTAATATTTAAACAAAATTGTGAATGGTGAGGTTACTTTGTTTATTATATCACTCCAGAATCAAAACAACAGTCGAGGAAGTGGAGGCACTCATCATAACCCTCAAGATAAAAATTCAAAACAACGTTGTCAGCATGAAAAGTCTTGTGCGTTGTGTTCTGGGATAGGCATCAGCTGTTCAGTAGCTTCTTTCTTCACTGGCGGCATTTTACTTTGAAGAGGATATAGATGTTGATTTTCCGTTATTACAAATGTATGAACAAAGATAGTAGCCATGCAGAAAAATGGTTTCTGACACGGGGTTTCGTACAAAAACAAATTTTGTTTCGAGAAAAGTATCTTTATGGGCGTTTTTCTAAAACGATACTTAGTTTTCGGACACGCCTCATATATTGACCAGTCTAGCTAATTATTTTATATCGTTCTTGGTTCAATAATAGGGCATGCAATTACAAAGTCAGTTGCCAGTAGCTTTCGTGTAAATTCAAAGTTCGACATTAATAATCAATTGATTCACTCAATAATGGATACCATTTTTCTCAACTCTTTTCCGATGACATTTTTTAATGATTGGTGTGTTAATAAAGAATCGGTGCTGTTATTGCTAACAAAAAAGGCCAAGCAAAATAAACACTATACGGTGAAGAAATATGGAAAAACAAAGAAAATGTGTTAAATTGTAGTTTCAACGGAAAAGGAACAATAACTAGTGAATCATTTTTATCATTTTAGTTCTGAAGTATGAATTTTTATATTGGTTTTTTTTCTAGAATATGTACGACAGTTAATTTTTTTCAGCGCTAAAATACCAATCCTAGTGACTATTTATTTTGAGAAGTTTGTAATGATTTCGATACGAAAGCGCGAAGAGGATAACTAGGCGATTTTTGCAGAAACCTTTTACAGAGGTAATGCTTTTGGTGTGTGGTAAAATATAACATACTTATTCTTATTATCTGTTACATTGTAGCTCTTTAATTTTAATTTAGGTTTAGATATGATGATATTTTTCACTGGCTATCATTTCTGTCATAACTTGTTTTAAATGGACACGTATATCTTTTTGAAATACCTCCTTTTTTTTTTAAAAAAATCACTTTTCATGAAGCGTTATTTTGGGGAGTTTAACAGAGAATAACTCTTTTATTCCATCCTTTTTTATATATATTTTCTGTTTCTATTAATCATCATTACAGAGTATTTTCTTATGGTATCCGACTAGTTGCGACAACTCCTTTTTTTAAAGAAGTAGAATGTGGATTTTTTTGTGGCTTTTAGATTTGTTTAGCACATTTTAAGAAAAATATGCTAACATTAAGAAGAGAAAAATAAATTATTATTACTAGAATGGGACAAAATTGGTGGAAACTGACAAAAAATAGCACAAACGGGGCCCATTCCGTACCATAAGTTATGAACTAATTTTCAATTCTGATGTGTTACTATGTTTTTCATTTTTGAAATGACCTTCAGGATAGGAGATATTTAACTTTTTCCTAAAACTGGAGCATATTATCTTAGCGATTATAAGAAATTGCTTAAAAAAACAGTGATTATATTCACATAAGGGACTGTAAATGTTATAATAAAAACGTGATTGATAAATATGAAGGTTAAAACACTTCTACAATTATACAGAACATACCCGAAAAATTTCATTTAATTATTTTGAAAACGTTTTGAGCAATAGCTGTTCCCATTTGAGCATTTATAAAAAAACGCATTTCGAGCAAAACGTATTTCAAAGTATGACATCATGTTTAAAGTAATGTCATCCGCTTATACTAAAACACTTGTAGTTTTTGTTCTAGTGAATGGAAAATAATAAACTTGGTATGTTTATACAGCTAATAAGAAAGCCTGTAATATGAAGTCATAAAAATTGTCCATTTTTGACAAAATTCAAAATTTTAGGGTGCATACACTGGTGTGCAAAAATTAAGGATGAAGTCGAAAAATTAGCATATCAGCTGAACGAAGAGGCAGAGCGGACAGAATGACCAATCAGGAGATTAAGTAAGGTGATGTCCGGTAGCACATGCGCAGATATGCAGGTAGACGTAATGGGGGAGTGTCTGAGTAGTATAAAGCATGTTGTCGGTGTAAGATCAGTATTTCTGGCAAAGAGATTGCACGCCGTATAGCAGTTAAAATCACACCGAGCTGCTGCCTCAGCGAGAAATGGCGAATAATCAATCTGTTAAACGACATCTGGATGCTTTTATCCGAGGTCGAATCATTGGGAAGTTGGAGGAAGGCCGCAGTGTGACAAGTGTGGCTGCAGAGTTCGGAATTGCTCACAGCATCGTTTCACGACTTTGGAGACAATTTCAAACTACAGGAACAGCTATCCGGGGTTCAGTAGTGGTCGTCCACGAGGAACCACACCCGCAGATGACCGGTACATTGTCTTACAGGCCAGAAGAAACAGGTGGCAGACAGTGGGAGAAATCGCTAGACACACGACACAGGCAACTGGACGACCGATATCGCGTTTTACCGTGGCCAGAAGACTGCAAGGTGGTGGTCTGTTTGCACGACGCCCTGTACGGTGTGTACCTTTAACGCCTGCCCATCGGAGAAGGCGTTCTCTGTGGTGCCGGGAACACCGGAATTGGAGAGACAATGAATGGGGACGAGTACTCTTTACAGATGAGAGCAGATTCAGTTTGAGTAGCGATTCTCATCGCATACTCATCTGGAGAGAGCGGGGAAGCCGCAATCATCCCTCGAAAATCATTGAATGGGACAGGTATGGAGGTCGCGGTGTTTTCGTTTGGGGAGGCATCATGCTTGGTAGTCGTACAGACCTTCACATCTTCGACGCAGGTTCAGTCAACGGGACCCGTTATTGTAACGAGATTCTTCTTCCATATGTGCGTCTTTTTAGAGGCGCTATGGGTCTGCAGTTCCTTTTCATGGACGACAATGCACCATGTCATCGCACAGTAGCTGCCGAACAGCTCTTAGAGAGTGAGGATATTGAACGTATGGATTGGCCGGCACGATCTCCGGATCTCAATCCCATCGAGCATGTATGGGATTTTTCTAGGCAGACGCTTGGCAGCTCGTACCTTACCACCAGTAACGATTCGGGAGCTTCGATTGGCGCTGCAAGACGAATGGGCAGCAATGCCTCAACAACTCATTGACACCCTCATTCTCAGCATGGGAAGACGCTGTGAAACCTGCCTAGCAGGGATGTTTCGGCCTTCAGTCGCATTGCGCTCCATGCTGCTTTTTCAATCAAGCTTCTTTTTATCCCTCTGATTTCTCTTTTAGTAAGTGTTGCTTACATATTACACATGTCCTTACGTATTGGGGATCTTACGGTTTTAAATGTGTTGATTTGGAAAGCTTTTGTACAAAGTTATATTGAAAAAACCGTCTCGTCCTTAATTTTTGCACACCAGTGTAGTGTTTGAATTTCAGATTTAGTCTTCTAGAATATCCATTGATCTGTGTAAGAGTTGAAGGTTCATAAACTACAAATTTTGACAGAAAGTTATAATTATATTGGAGGCAAAGAGTGATAAACCCTTAAATTTTAGTTGAAAAATGTTTTAATGTTAGGGTAACATTTCATATTGACGCTTGCATAGGATAAAGAATTTGTATATATTACTTTTAATTAAATTTTTTTACCCTTCATATTTTGCATTTTTTGTTTCTTGATGGTTTCTTAGAATTCTAGATTAGAACAAGCATTATCTAACTTTTAATCTGTAAATTGTGGTAATAATAATTGGTACTTACGGCAAACAAATTTGTCAAATTAAAAGACTTCACCAAACTGAGCCAATAATAGCAGCTGGTATGATTGAACACAATAATAGAAACGATTAAAAGCATTTGGTAACATTTTTGGTCGAAGTCTTTTGATTTGACGAAATTGGTCGACATTAAATTACTTAAAGTGCCTGAAAATTAAGAAATAGATATGTAATAACACACACACACACACACACACACACACACACACACACACACACACACACACACACACACACACACACACACACACACACACACACACACACACACACACACACACACACACACACACACACACACACACACACACACACACACACACACACACACACACACACACACACACACACACACACACACACACACACACACACACGCACGCACGCACACACACACGCACGCACGCACGCACACACACACACACGCACGCACACACGCACGCACGCACGCACACACACACACACGCACGCACACTATATAGCAATTGTTTTCATTCATTATATTCCCGTTTTTTGTTAATTCAAAAAATATCTTTTCAATGATTTAGTAAAAGAGACTAGAAAAACTGTACCTTTTTCACAGAAAAACTCCTGGTGGTCGTCAGCATCACACATACACTGACGTAAAAAATACGAACACCAAAAAAAATTAGTGAAATGAAATTTGGATAATGTAATGTCTGGCTAACATGTTTAACTGATCAAAAATTTTCAAGATCACAAGTTAATTTATGCTTAAGAAAATGCATTTCAAATGTGAAATGCTGTTACATTAATAGCCGGGGTAACCTACAGAATTTTGAATGTAAGCCTGCAATCGTGCATGCATTGTGTCATACAGGTGCCGAATGTCAGTTTGTGATATGGAGTTCCATTCTTGTTGTGTCAGTACTGGGACGGTCAGTGCTGGATGTGGATGTTGCTAGAGCTGTCATCCAATTATATCTCATACATGCTCAATTGGAGATAGATCTGATGATCTCGCGGGCAAGGTAACATGTTAGCATTCTGTAGTGTGTCACAAGAGTGGTTTGAGGGCGAGCGTTATACTGTTGAAAAACTCCCCCATGAATGCTGTTCATGTATGGCAGTACTGTAGGCTGAATTACAAAACTGACGTACGAATTTGTGGTCGGAGTGTTTGGGATAACCACGAGAGTGCTCCTGCTATCATATATATATAAGAAATTGCTTCCCAGATCATGACTCTAAGTGTAGGTATAGTGTCTCTAAGTTGGTGACAATTTGGTTGCAGGAGTTAATCTGACCTTCTTCTGACTAACACACGGTCCTTATTGGCACCAAGACAGAACCTGCTTTCATCAGAAAAACAACAGATCTCCACTCCGTCCTTCATTGAGATCTGGTTTGACATCACTAGCATGGTAAACAGCAAAGGTATGAAGTCAGTGGAATACACGCTGCAGTTGTGCCTGGTTTGGGGCTGTCATTAAAGTAAACGATTTCTAAGAGTTCATTGTGCCACTGTGGTACCAACTGCAGGTGGAAGTTCTGTCGAAGACGCAGTACGATGCGCCACAGTCGAATACAGCTCAATATGGTGGTCTTCCCTCTCATTAGTGCTATATGGCCACCCGGAACCCACCCTTCTTGAGGCAGTACCATCTTTTGACCACTGCTTCTCTCAAAAATCGTGCAAAGTGGATACATTCCAGTCCAAGTCTTTCTGCAAGAACACGGAAAGTAAATCCCCATTCTCGTTGCCGTGTTACAAGATCTCGTTCAAACTCGGTTTTGAATCGATGTCATCCATCAAATGTATAAACACGCCTACCAAATTTCGTTTATGTAACACAAGTCTTTCTTGGGGTTGGGATTTTTCTCATGGATTCCATCAACTGATTTTATATTAAAGTCGCATGTTGAAACATCAATGAGTATATTGGCATCAGACCTCAAAATTCTGAACCATGGTCAAATATCGAGGGCAACATAGGGCTTACCAAACTTCCACATCATGCAAGTGATAGCTGTACATCTCAGATTTCTAACGTGTGTCTTAACGTGTAAAGCACCTCTATACGCTATCTTCAGTTGCTTCAACATTTGAACCACGCCTTTTGATAGAAACGACGGCGTACACAAGTCTGCAACCAAAGCTTCTCTCGGTTACGCTGCCTTATGAAATACGCAACTTTTTATTTATCTATGAGTATGTTAACAGGCCAGAGAGACCTTATTTCTACGTACATTAAGTAACAATATTGTTGCTTACTCACCAATTTGTTAACCGAGAAGAATCCCTTTGGCGTAAATTACATATTTTATAAATTATGGAAGAGTTTGTAAAATATTTGCTCAATCAAGTTGAAACATTCGAGTAAGGAATATATATTCTGAAAGACTAGCTACAAAAATAATGTAAACTAAGAAAAATATCTTACGTTTTTGTAAAATGCCTTAGGGATAATGAACGTGGAGTGAGACCAGCAGTATGAATTGATGGCAGGTGAGATTGTTCGTTCTCTTCCTTCACAGATGATTGGTTCACCCACCAACTGTGAAGTAGTAATGATGATGAAGAAAACTAAAAGCAATCCAACTGTAAATGTATAGTGAAGTCGAAACGTTACATAGTCGATTCTTGTTTCTTGAGCGGTTACTATAGTGCCAGCACTTTGACCAATGTTGATCATGTCTATCCAGGTTTTTATTTAAATCTAGAAAGATTTAAAATTTAATCAGATTTTGTATTTTCAGTAGATTTCTGTTTTAAAAGATTAATTTTTGTGAATTTAGACAGCTTGTACGGAATCAAAAATGCACGAGCAGAATCTTACTTTATTAGAAATTCCAGATTATATCGAATTATTCTTGAATGGGGAACAACTGTTCTGCAAAAAAATCTTTCATGCACGTCTTTCAATCTTGTCTCCGAATTTTTCTTTCCGAATCAACTTTAGACTTGTGGAAACATCGTCATAACTATAAGTAAAACAAATTCTATGTATATATCTCAAATTACATTGAATTTATCACATACACTTCAAGCGATTCGAGTTTTTTCGCGAATTCCTTACTGACAAAGTTACTTTTCCTTGGTGGAAGTATTTTATGCTATATTTCGCCTTTCCTCAAGATTAAATTACTATAAGCCATCCATCCGGTGTAGTGGTTAGAGACGCTGACTGCTGTGGCATAGGATCTGGGATCGAATCCCGGAGAAGATACGAATGTATGTAAATCAGTGTTTCTCAAACTGTGGGGCACGCTCCTCTGGGTAATCGTGATAACTCTACTCCAGGAAAGGAACATGCCTACCAAATTTCAAGTCTATAGGTTTAATAGTTCCGGAGATATCGCGATTAGTCAGTGAGTCAGTGAATGAGTAGCTTTTCTCCTTTATATATATAGATTAAATGTTATTTTGATATTTTTGGGATATATTTAATAATTTCCCTAATTTTCACGGCTATTGGATGTATGGTAGTGGTTCTCAAGCTTTCACTACTGGCGACCCAATTTTCAATCCTAATTTTTATCACCCCCCCAAATAATAATGTATTGAATGCAATAATAAGGCACTTTTTAGCGCTTAAGCTACAATACGATCATAATTATAAACCATACAAATTAACAAGATAAAAATTAAATTTTGTGTATGATACTTTTAAGTAATATATACTAATATTTTTTTTTAACTTTTTAATTCGATTCACTATAAAAGCGTGTTTTTTAGTTTGTTTATAAACTATAATTTATTTTATAATTATTTTTACTATACATGATAAAAATCACAATTCCAGTGAATGATTTAACTAAGAGAAAATATACTTACCTACTTTCAAAGACTTTTAAATTTGTTTTTGATAATTTGAGAAAAAATCCTATAAAGCTAAAGAAAATGTTCCAAATGTGCGTGTCCTTAATAAAGGACATAAAACACATACACTCTCTTCGCTAACAATACGGGAACGTTATTTTCCAGCAAAACTGTCACATTTTGTCCACGTTATTGTAGTTTTGCTGTCGTTTGATGATCTACAAGTAGCATTTTTAACTTTTTCTTCCTTGTGTCTTTTTGACGAAGTGAAGTGCTACATTTATGGCTTCATAGTTTTCTTCATAGAATTCTTTAGGCAGCATTTAAAAATTTCAATTTCAACTCAAGCGTTTCGTGTCTATCGCTTTTCTCATATTTACTTTCGCTGTCATGATTAATATGCATTATTTCTACAGGTTCTTCAATTGCTTGATGATATTCAACTTCCTTCAACAGAAAGAGATCACAGATGCCCCTTTTTATATTCTGCTCTTTTACATTTATAAACCATAATAAGACGTACAACACAGCAATCAAAACCACAAAATTGTTCAGGGGAAAGTGTAGCATGTTCATAAAAAATATTTTTGAACAAAAGTGACCGCGCAGGGAACTCGATCAAAACTAGTGACTTGATTGTAAAAAAACGTTTGCCACTCTAAAAAAGAGGCATATTTGTGACCAATTCCTTTTTGTTCCCATTAAGACTGTCTAATAGGAGGATACTGTCAACGTCACTGTTAACGAATAAAGAGTTTTCTCAGAATTAACGATTTCGTGAGCCTGGGTTGATTCTGCATCTAATGCGACCGCTCCCATGTTACAAGTGTATTTATTCAATACAAAAATATCGATGCGAGTTCTAAAAATAATTGTGTAAAGCGTTTTTAATTATGCATTATATTAATTATGCATTACATCTTAGCCAAATAATCCTTCAAAGTGCTCAATATGCTTACCCATATATCATAAAACTCATTCACATGAAAAAAAGCAACAGAAAAATATTTACAACTTTCCTAAAAGAAAAAGAGACGGAGTTAAACATACCAGTAAGTTTGAAGGTCAAAGAGATGATAATCAAAAGTAGTATTTTAGGGGTTAAAAGGAACGTAATAAAAAAACTCTCATCTTGGGATTACAGTAAAGCAAACAAAATGACTTTTTTTTATTTGGTTATAGGATCAAAGATAGCTAATGAGCGTTTGAAGTGGAATCTTTTATTTTTGATGATCACCTGATGATAAATATAAACTATGTGAGTGTAAATGTGTGTATTTCTTATTATGTCAGAAAGCATTTTGTTTTACTTCATTCCAAAAAATTATTTTTTTTAAACCTTTTATTTTCAATATGCTCGCTCCGTCTCGCAGGGTTACCGCGCCCCCCTCTCCAGGGAGCGCGCCTCACAGTTTGAGAAACATTGATATATGGTTTTTGAATCTATCGAGCACAGACAGAAACACATTCCTTTTCATTTATATAAATGTAACAGTACTGAGTTAAGAACAGGGGCTTATCATATATAGAATTATATATATATACAAAAATTAACACTTATCTTGATAATTTGTAGGACTTACAATTAATACTTTTACTGCCGATTTAAAGTTACGTTATTCACTGCCCAATGTCATCGTTCTGCACGTAGGCAAGAGTATGTGATGTATTGGGGGTGGGAAAAAAGAAATAAAAAAGCAAATCCTCTGAAATGGTAAATCCTTCCAAAATATTTTCAATCTCCTTTTATTACTTTCCAAAGCTTTCAGAATTATTTTATGGATAGCAGTGTACTAAAAAGATCGTACATCGGAAAGACGTATATATACGTCTGGGGCAATTAAAGTTTTGATGGAGCGAGAGGTTTATATACGCTGGGATGTTTAAGTCGTAATGTAACTTTAGTGTCGAAGTATAGTATTATTGTAACAGTACATTGTTATTGTATGGAGGGGGAGGAGGACACGAAGAAAATTATGATTGAATATTGGGGTCGCAAATATTGAAAGTTTGAGAAGCCCTGATGTAAATGTATAGTACCTTCGCGGCAGGGGGTACGTCCTCTCTTGAGATTTGTAGAGGGGTAACACAGGTGGGATGCCCCTGACCACCCTTAGGGTGTTCTCTCTTACAATTTGGGTGGAAACGAAACAAAACGTACTGTCACCTGCATGGTGCTCAAGGCTACGGCTAACGACTGGAGTACAATCTAGCCCTCATCCACAATGAATTTCGTTGGTTCAATCTGGCGCACGTCGATCAGGTGGCATTAGTAACAACAACAAATTACTATGAGCTTGCACTAGAATTTTAATACCTTATATATTTATTTTTAACTTTTATGAATGAACCGCATTTCCCTAAATGTTTACGTGTTTTCGATTCCACAACTTGTTTGTGAGATTTCAGTGTCTCTCGTCAAATGATTTTAGCAAAAAGAAAAAGTTTATAGCGTTTCTAATTTTATTGAAAAACTTTCAGGTTGATGCAATAAATAAAGAAAAAGGGGAGGCGTTTTTGATGCGTCCCTTCGAAGAAAAGTGTATGCATTGAACTTCCAAAGTTAAGGTTCAACCAGTTTTTTGTACCTAATTTGAAAATGTATAGACATTGAAACATGAAATTTAGAGGAAATATGTATTAAACAGGAACACGACTCGTAAATCTGCAACACAACAACACAAGTATTATGTGCCACAAAACATCACTCTTAGCTAAAAATTTTTTGTTTGTTGTTGTACGGATACTTATCACAGTAGAATAAAAATTTAGAAACCTAATGGAGTAATAGTTTTTTAAAGTGTATCTAAATGTAAAAAATATGTTTTTGTGAAGAAGGGCAATAAAGTAAATGATTTCATTTATTTTTAATTTATGTCATCTTCTCTGAAGCAACTATTGGTGAAGGTCCTTGGTCAAGTGATGAGGCTGATACCTGAGCTGGTATGACTCTCTACAAACTGGGATGGCATGCCAACGGAAGGATTTTGAGCGTCGACAGATTTAGTGCGCATCAGTCCTTCTAAACGGGGGTTTTTTATTGGCTATAGTTTCTGCATCCGTGACCCCTGACAACCCTGACCACGAGTATGACCACTCGATTACCGCACCCCCGAAATAAACTAGAGAAACAATATTTGGCAAAATTCTACTTTCCTGCGCGATATTTGATAATCACACCATAGTCCAACTTTGACGTTTCAAGTAATTGCAACTATTATAAGATCATGACATGTATGAAAATTAATGACGGCATTGACACTACTATAAGAAAAAAAAATATAACATGTAGCAAAAGTCGATTCTGGCACAAAAGTACTATGAAAAGGAGTAAAATAAATGATCAGATTAAATGCGGATTTTCTCCTTTCTATCGACACAACTCTAGTTTAGTTTAATTAAGAACGAAAAGTAATAAAGATTCTTCGTTGTCTTTGCGAAACTTTTTTATAATTTTACTTGGAACCCCCTGATTCGGCGCCATTTTCTTAGGATTATAGTGCCAAGTTAGTAATCCTTGCACAAAAACTGAGCGCTTAGGATAGAACATCAGTTAGTCATTTTTGAAAAAACATAGTTTTCTTTTGGCATCATTTAGCGAAAATTTGTGGCATCAAAAACATAAGGAGGGGGGCAATTCTAGGACTTTATTAGTAATTTTTAAATTTAATACAATCTATACACATAAATATATTAAAGGCAATGATTTTTATGTTTAACCACATACATTAACTAAACGAAAATAAAATGGGCCCGAATTTGATATCTGGTTACTTACGTACAACCACAACATTGTCAACGTGTAAGAAAATTTGCCAAAAAAAGCAACCCTGATTTCGCATGCGTCCTACGCGCTGAATTAATTGCCAACCATGTGTGCTTCGTTTCATATACTATCGTCAATACGGGTATTTACGCATTATCGTATCCTATTGGTGACATTATATGAAAAGAAGCACATAATTGCCACTTCTGAGATATGACTAAAACAAAATTGAGGTTGTAAACTTGGCGAGTTACCTTGAACGTTGGCGATTGTTGCTATAATACGTGATTACCATAATAGTAAGTACCGATACCTGTATGTTACACGTTTTCGGCTTGATTTTGGAATCGAGCCAAATATATATATATCTCTCTCTCTTTGGCAGTTAGTCTAATGTTATCGTTTTGTAATGTATTGTCATAACTTGACAAAATTTTACAACTGTTTGAAGAAAAAATTTGTAACATACCGATAGTAAATTAGTTTCAGAAAATGGAAATTTTAACAATATAAGTACTGATTGAATTTGTCGATAGAAAGTGTTGATAGAAATGTTGGTTCCTATATATTTTAGACCATACCTTTATTTTTCGCCATCTTGGCAAATTATTATCGTAATGTTGGATAGAAATTCAATACAGAAAAATGATCTGTTGGCGCAATTTTTTTCTCATTTAAAAGTAACTAAACTATAATTTCTACAAATACTCTTATAAAAGAGTATTAAATCAGGGCTCAAGTGTAGTATGGGGGGGGGGCTCATCGGATTTAGTGATAGCTCTTTGGATTTGGAGATTTTTATCTAAATGTCATGGTGAAATAGTGAATTCATTCTAAAATAAATAATAAATAATTCCGAAAAAAGTACCTTGGCGACCGCTTTTAGTCGTCAAAAGAAAGGATTGTGCCAAGTGGCCCCCCTACACTACACTTTAACCTTAAATCACTAATAAACATTTGTTATAAAACAATATAACCTAATTAAAGATTGTTTTATTTAAATACAAAAGAATGCTTACATCAGAATAAATTCCTTTAGGATAAATGACGAAAGTTAAAAACATTAGCTTTTAACTTGATTAGTTATTCCAAAATAGGATTATACTGTTGCCAAAAAGATAGACAAGTAAATTAAATTATGAAATGTCTCTCTCTTTATTTATATATATATATATATATATATTTATGTATATATACTGCAAAATAGTTTTTTTTTATTTTATACCAATTTAGAACCACGGTAAATATATTGTCAGATTCCCTTACTGATTTCAGTTTAATGTTCATACATTCAATCATGTATCGTTTCGCTAGAGACTGACGTTTGATGATATTACTGTAGTAAGTCATGTTTTCAATGCTGTATAAGTGTTATTATTATTTATTATATTCAAGAGTTGCTCACTCTCCGACTAGATGTTAATGCATTCCTACAGTTCGCTATCACTTAACCACACCTAAGATTTCGTATTTGTAAACTACGGTTTGATGACAAAGTTTAAATCAGAGTTGATTCCCCACTCATACTATTCACCTAGACTCCCATCTGGTATGATGGTAAGCGATGCTGACTGCTGTGTCGTAGGACCTGGGTTCGAATCCCGGAGATGGTATGGATGTTTGTAAACGTATAGTGGCTTCGTGGAAGGGGATATATTCTAAATAAGCGCATAGCCGTAAGTTCTCTCATGAGGTTGGTGGAAGGACTCTGATCACACTCCTAGGGTGTTCTCCCTCAAATTTGGGGGGGACGAACCAAATCGTACAGTGACCAATATAGTTTTGAGATCTACTGCTAACGACAGGCGTACAATCTATGCCTTTGCCATGATGAACTTCGTGGGCCTCGATCTGACACCGTCAAACAGATGGAATTAGTAACAACAAACTATTCACATGACCCTAATTGGAAAATTACAGCAAGTATAATGCGTTACCTGGTACTGTAGTAGCTTAGTGAATCAGAATTCGTACTAATGGATCAACTCTATGTAGCTCAATTTTCGCCTAAGACTGCCGATTGTTGTTTATTTAGAGGGTGTTAGGATTTGGTTTCTAGCTCAGAATGTTATGTTGCCTTAATTCAAAATTTCACAGTATATTGAAGAAATTAATTATATTATTAAATTAAGAGCAAGTAAGCAGTCAAATTTCAACGAATAGAGAAAGAATTAAAAAATCTATAAACATACAGAATTGATATATCATTTTAATGATTTCTAAGTCTTAGCATAAAGTTTTCGATTATACTAAAAACGTTTTTATTGTTCTCAACTCTTTATTTAAAACAAGTGATATGAATTTTTTTAAAAAATTAATTCCTACTTGAAAAAAAAAATTGAGTTTTTCGTATCTGGTAGTTGGATAATCAGTGCATACTGTCACCCGCTATTGCCGTCATTCAGAACAACTTTAATTTTTTCTTCCATATAAAACTAATATTAATTAGTTATTTAATTAATGAACTAATATTTGAAAAAACTGTATTATTATCAAGTGTCATCCCCCCCACGCACGCACACGCACGCACGCACACGCACGCACGCACGCACACGCACGCACGCACACGCACGCACGCACGCACGCACGCGCACGCACGCACGCACGCACGCACGCACGCACGCACACACACACACACAGGGAGCGAGTGAACTAATAATAGAATTGAAAAAAGAGCAAGACTTGAAATTCTAAATAATTAAATTTATAAATAATTAAAACTATATTTTGTGTACATCCACGTAACCCAACCCTTTGCGCTTCGGTTTCTGCAAAACTTGCTCTTAGTGGATCTTTACCCAACTATATATATATAAAGATGTGCTTCATGTAAGTAGGTCTTATATTTCAAAAACGGAAATTTTCAACTAACATACTCCCTCCCCTTTAAAGTTGATGTCATAAAAAAACTCATTTTAAACGTCGCGAAATCAAAAGATTTTGCCAAGTGCAGTAATCGTTTTCTAAACAAGAGAAGGAAAGGGGTTTTACTATTGGCTGCACATCACTGCATTTAGTCACTTAGCACGTGCACACCTACTAACTTATCGTTAAGCAAAAAGGGGCTTTAGACAAAATTCAAGTAAAAAAAATTGAAATTTTTTTGGGGAAAATATGTTTACGGCTCCCTAGAAACATCATTTTAGCTCCATGAAAAATTTTGTAGTGACACTATAAACGTAGTAGATTTGTACGAGTACCAGACAAAAATGCAGGCATTCAAATATGTATATATATATTGGAAATGCAATACCAACAAAGAGTGGCCAGGAAGAGAAGAAACTCAACAAGAGATAGAACAATACATGGTGTGTATGTTTTGAAATGTTACTCAAAATCCAGAGCACAAGAACAATATAAATTTAGTAATTTATATAATCATCATGGGCAATACACAAAACTACATTTATAGATACAGATCAATGAGAGTATGGGCAACGTACCGAGGAAAGGCTCTCTGTTGACTATCAATCGTTTCTCTCAATGCACTTTCTGAAAGTGTCGGAGGAAGAACAATGAAGTACAGTGACGTTCCATATATGTTTGACTAGAGAAAGATCAGAGACGACCAGCCACTGGATACTTTGCAGGACTTTTTTGGATTACGAACGTAATGTGTGGTAGGATGTCTTCGTGCTAGTAAGCAGTACTGAGTACAGTGTCAATGAGAGTAAGGTGACGTATTGAAGAGAGAATGCCTCTCTATTGCCTGTCAACCATTTGTAGCAATTCGCTTTCTGAACGTGTCGGTGGCAGGAAATACAAATGGAGTGCAATCACTTTTCAGTTACATTTGATTGGTGTGGTCAAATCTCTTTTTGTCAGTAAAGAGCATTGAGTTCTCACCAAAGGGTTTTTGATGTCCCTGGTCCCAGCCTATCATCCACTTATCGTTCAGCCGTTATAGTGGCTTGAATGTGAACCAGAAGGGAATTGTTATTGTACATGATGATGCCCATTGATGCTGCATTGTCGTGAGGCGGGGTGTCCCACTGCTGCATAGGGCCTGAAAATTTAGTCCCTCCAAATTTAGTACACGGTGACCACCATTGGAAAAACAGGAATGTTACTCGACAGAAAATACGATCTTGTGGTGTTGCAGTAATGTCCAAGTCGTTCTATTATTGGCACCATTAGAAATTATTATGCTGTGGGGTCAATACACAGTCTTTTTAATGGGCGTCATGAGTATAAGTCTTTTGCAACCAAACAATGGGTAATTGTTTTGATTGATATGCAAACATTGCTCTTCTTTGGTACTAATTTGATACTAGTATGCTACCTTCCAAATTGTTGCTTCAAATCTTTTCCTAAGTGGGTTATAACATTATAATATCGTCGGCCTAGTTATCAAAATGCATAACTCCATCCGGCGTGCTAATTTGATATGGGAGTGCTACGCACCAAGTTGTTGTTTATGCTTGCCAAGATGGGCGATGACATTACAATATGGTTACTTTGATATTTTTATCGTGTGGTTATGTTGTTGCCATGCGGATAACAGCGCGATTAAGGAATTATGCCAAACAGCACTTGGCACGTAGCACTCCTATTTCAAATTGAAATCCTTTGTGGAGTTACGCATTCTGATAATTAGGCCACCATATGATTACCTTCATTTTCGACGTTTGGTATTGTGTTTTTCTTCTTTCTATAAGTTCTACGCCCTGTAAAAAAATCTATTTTTCGTAAAAGTTTTAAGTCAAATTTTGTAGTAATAATTTTATTGCATGGTCTCAGTATGTTTGAAGATTACTTCAAAATTCATTATGTAATCACTATAAAATAATAGTATAACATTCTCATGAAGAAAATTCTTATTTTTGAAGAGTCTATGCAATATCAAAATACCACTCTCTCTTCGACTTTCTTTTACTCATAATTGGCTTTTAATTCACAATCGTAATTTGCATTTTTAAGATCAATGAAACACTGAGCTTATATGTATATACAATCTAACACAAAAAATATGTGTACCAAGAAGAAATCAAGGTAATACCACGAAACTTGGTAGGAATGTTGTCTTGAAAGAGATATGCAAATGATTAAAATTTCGACTCCAATGAAATCAGAGTAAGCGCGCTATGCGCATTTGAGATGCACAGCTCGGAGAGATTAAAATGATAATTGTTATCGACACATGGTTATTCAAACGAATTTGTAGACTTGGATGAACGGTATTGTGATTAGAGATTCCTTAAAGGCGTAACCGGCGACAGTGCGATCAACTGTAGGACTTTAAGAGGGAGCGTATAGAGCAGCAGGGGACCGCAGAGAAGCAGGTTGGCCGAACAGATGTATCGGCTGCCACCTTGGTCGGAGCGATATGGTAATTATTCGGTGTTAGCAACAATGAATCATGGAAGAGATAGTCTACTTTATTGTACGGATTTAATCTACAGAACTCATAAAAATTTATTAGCATATTCTTCTAAAATAGCTTTGCACTTTATCTAACAAAATTTAACATTTAAAACTGATTCAAGTCTTAATATAAGTACCACAAAATGTATAAAATGTTCCTTTTTTGGACAAAATGGAAGGTGTTAATACCACATGAAATAATATCGTATAATTTTTAAAGTAAATTTTAAATGAAACATGACAAATTTAGTTTAACTTAAAATTATATAAAAGAAAAACAGCATTATTAGAACGAACAGAAAACGAATTAAGTTAATTATCTCGTTACATCCTTGATTTAAAATAAACAACAACAAAAGATTCAAAAATGTCGGGAGTGTTAATCTTTAAATTAAACACGATGTGAGTATATATATAAGTAGAAGCTTATTATGTAGTAGAATATATACAGATAAAAAATGGGTTGTGAAAAAAAAATGTTAGTACCATGTTTTCTAAAAAAAAATACACACTTCAGTTTCATATGTTTTTGTACATTTTCCTTACAGATGAATCTAGACCAGGGGTCTGCAACCTATAGCACGCGTGCCACTCAAATTAAATCTGTTTCTTCTCTCTAAGTCTCACGCATCAAGGCTATATCTTGCTTTCAATTCTTTGCTGTAAAACAGTTCTGCTGAATCTGCTTGTGTGTAGTTTGTGTGATTTACGTAAAAAACACCCTCTGCTTAAATGGGACTCATTCTTATCGTTAAATATTCAATTCGAATCAAAACGATCGAGTAACACTTGTAAAATGAAACATCACTCATTGCTGCGTCGTGAAAAAAAATCTTCAGAGTTATTGAAAAAAAATTTACAGAGTTAGGAAAAGATCCCGATAGTAACTCTCAATAAATCGGCAATTACTTTAAATTTTCTCTCAATCATCGCGAGATTGATTAAATTTTTTAAAGAAAATTACATGCGCCCTGATTTTTCCTTTTGGTTCTACATATATGTGGGAACAGACATTTTTTCTCTCATAGGGTGAGTGAGTGAGTGAGTGAATATTAACGCCGCTTTTTTTCTCACAGGAAATATATTTTGAGACCACAAAACAGTTACTTAACAGTTGAAGTTTTAGAATCATATGTCAAATAGGTGGTCACAAATTATATTCCTGATATTGCAATATGAAACAGAGCTTTGCATTGACAAGGTTCAAATTAACGTTTAAAATATTTATTTTACTATAATGCTGGAACATTTATAAATTTATGTGTGTGTGTGAATTCTTAAAAGATGTACAACTTTAATTTTTTGTGTATGTTGAAGAAATAGTTATATTTTATGTTGCTTTTTTGTATGTTTATAAATACCTTAAAGTGATGCTTAATTAATATGTAATAAAGCTCTAGATATCTGTATTTTTGACGTCTATTTCCTAACTCTGGATGCATTGTTGTGGGAATCGAATTTTTTCAAGTTTTTCCTACCCCGTGTGGCTCACTTAATCATTTTGGTGTATAATTTTGGCACACTATAGCTATAAGGTTGCTGTCCACTGATCTAGATTTACAATGAGTGATTTAGTAATGGTGTTGATTTAATGAGAAATATTTCCAACCAAACTAGCAATCCATTAAAATTTCTGTTTAAAAGGTTATATAATAACCCAAAAATATCTTCACAAAAAGAAATTTGAATTCAACCATGCAAAGGAGCAAGCTTGATAATTGTTAACTTTTACTTGTTAAGAGGATTTGGTACCCTAAAAATCACAAATCTATCGTTTTTTTTATTTTCATTTAATCTTATTCTTTGCATTATCTTTCGATTGATATATCACTTGTGCATGTCGGAAAGTTAGAAGTTGAATAAAACTTCATTTGAAAACAAATTAGGCAATTCAGCCACACCCCCTTTTTAGAAAAAAAAGCTAAAAAATGCTTTATGATTAAAAAAATCTATTTTAGAAATAGAAATAATAACTATAAAAAGAATTTGTAGTATTAAAAGCAGAATATTTCCGATGCAATACAATAATGTAATTTTTCTTCCTTGTGAAATGTGTGCATGTAAAATTTTTAAATTAAGGCATTTTATATTAATAATTTTATAATTTCAGTTCTTATTCCTGATATATTTTTCATGCAAATGTAATACTTTAATATTATAAGAAGAAAAACAGCTAAAATTTCTGTCGTGACAGAAAAAAATTTTTTTTAAAGTTTTTCTTGAGTTTTCTTGTGCAATTAGTACTCCCTAAAAGTTGATCTTTTATAAAAATATGTGGGTTGAAAACATATGAAAATGCAATTATTTTAAAGAAAAACGTATAACTAATATCTTAAAGTGGTATTTTAAGTTTAATTAAGCTTATAATAATTATTTTTTCAGAATTATAAACTTTAAAGTGGTTTTTCTCAGTTTGTGTTTTTCGAAACCTTAGTGCATTCAAAATGCTACTCCTTCGACAATTATTTACCAATCACTTCAATTTTTTCCTGCGTGTTAAAAATAAAGCATGTAATAAAATTAGAGATCCGTTTTGCTATAAACTGAATACTTTTTTAAAAAAAAATAAAATGTAAGACATGTTGGCTTTTTCGTTGATTTTTAGCCTGCATATCAACATTTTATTTTTTTCTCGAAAACGAATGAAGTTATTCTAAAATCGACCCCTAAAGTTGTTAAGAACATCCATAAGAATATTATAAAAAAATTTCAGGTCAAAAAATTAATTTTTACAAAAGGAGTAGGATTTTAAAATCTTCCCAATTTTCTTCAAAAAATTTAAATTTTAAAAATTGTGTGAATAATATATGAAAATTTTCATCTGGTAACATTTTCTTGAATAGAAACACTGTATAAAATGTTAAAATATAATTTTTAAATACGTAAATAAAGAAGTTTGCTCAAAGGGTGCCAAGTCCCCTTAAAGCAAAACAACTAATGATTATAAATGGTGTATTATATATTTGAGTTAGTACTAAAAATTTCTATTAATGAAATTTCTATTTCTCCCCTTAGATAAATACATAAATCAAACTTTTAATTTAGGAAAATAAGTAGTAAGTATATGAATATTTATTTATTTTTAAAAGCATTTTACTTTTCCTTCTACAATAATATGATACATCCTTTTTTGGGAGGTAAGAAATCTGAGAATAAAAAAGCAAGAGTCTTTAAAATCAGTATTCTTATCTCATACGCTTTATCATTTAAGAAGTATTTCTTTTGCAAAAAATTTTGCCTTATGTATAAAATTGCAAAGGTGTACAGTTCTGAGCAAAAATCTAAGGAATGAAAATAAAGTTTCCTCCTAGAGTGTTTTATAGTAATCAGTTATTTTCTTAGCCACATCTGTCATGAGATCTTTGAATATAACCTGGTCTATATTTAGGCCAATCATTTCCATAACGAACCAATCACCAAAAGTGCCCTTTTTGATTAATGTCTGAAAGTCTCTCTCATCAACCAAAAAAAATCGTGTTTTGAGTGCATAGACTCTTAGAGGGGGTGACAAAATTAGGCAAAAATCCATTACAAGTGCTATGGCTGTCAAGGTAGCTAGTAGCACAAACCAATACCAAAGGAAAACGAAAAATTTCTCATTAATGACATTCAAAGTCATAACGCAAAGTACATCTCTGACTTCTGACTCTTGTGTTCTGCCATATCTACGAAATATGCACTTCGTCACTCTAGGGAAAAGTATCAGCATAGGATTTCCTAGATTGTGGCTTGTGGTGTTATAATGATTTAAATAGTCCTCAGAATGATAGTACTTAATGATGTTGGTACCGAGATACATGAATCTACCATCGAAAAATATGTCAAGTAGAAAAAATTGTCCGATGATATTAATGAAAGACAACAACTCGCAAAAGAAATATTTTCCAGCGTAAGCGTCGTGAGTTGACCAAGTCTTTACTAGGTATCCACTTAAGGCATTAAACTTTTGATTTAATTGGGGTTCAGGCAACAGAACTTTGCCCATGTCCTTTGTCAATATTTCCATCTTTCTTCCTTCCCATTGTTTCCATAACCATCTTGGTATATAGAATAAAAAGGCCTGTAAAAAGAGCATGATATATACCCATTGGTAATATCTCAGATGAAAATAATCTCGTGGATCACGAGACGAAGCAATACCTGGGTGGGGAACTTCCTCAGGTACCTACAAAAAGACATAGAAAATTAACAGATTAATAAGTATGAAAAATCTTCGAAAGTTTCTTAAAACTAGACAAGTTATCAGGCCAATTTCTGGTATACCGGTTGATTCAAAAATAATGTGAACAATTTCAAAGCCATCATTAATTTTATTGAATTAAGTTATTTGCATTAACTTTTCAATGTGGTTTTCTTTGGCATAACAAAGTTTGCGTAAGCGTTTCCATCAAGACAAAAGGGCTTTTCGATCATTTTTGGGGGTATTTTTTTCAACTTCTCTTTGATTGCATTTTGAAGCCCTTGGAGAGTACGTCTGTTTAATTCTTTTTTGAAGTCTCCCCATAAAAAATGATAGTAATGAACACAGTCAGGGGATGGTGGTAGCCATTCTCAAGAGGCAGAAAATTTATTTTTTAACCTTTCAGCCATTTTATATTTGATTTTGCAGTATGACTTGGTGCAGAAACTTGATGAAAAACAAAGTTTCCTTGAGGGTAAATACGTTTACTTTTTCTGATCAAGTGTTTCAAAACTTTATTATGATAGTATTGGACACCAATTTTAGTATTTGGTTCTACAAAAAATGGTTTTGCTAAGTCTTGAGAGGACATCCCCATCCATACAGTAACTCCTGACGGCCAACTTGCATTTTCCAAAACAGCTGCGTTTTTGCGACGTTCTTTTGCTTGAAATCATTGCATCTTCGTTTTGACAGTTGTGAATGACAGATGAAAGTGCTTCATCTAAAGTTATTCATGATTTGTATCTACCTTTGCGTAACATTAAATACAGAGACCAATACAACGTTTTCTTCATTTTACTACGGTCTTAACAGATATTTAAAGACAGACTGGTTTATTCCCTTTTTAAGGCCAATTTTCTTTATCTGACGACAAATTGTCGATTGTAATACCTATAGTTTCTTTGCAGAAGTTCTTTGAGGCAGAGTATTTTCTACAGCAACACATTTTTTCAGCTTCTTTTTTTCTTTTTCTTTAAAATTCCTTTCTCGTCCACATATTTTCCTGGAGCTTTTGAATGCCAGCCAAATTTTTATTTCTTTTTGAAGTTCAGATAGTAATCCATTAGCAAAATGTCTCTCTTTTCTGATTTTAAATTTTTTTATTTAAAACAGAATTTGAGCAAACATTCTTCAAAGGCTTTAAAATTTTATTTCAGGTTTAAGGATCTAATTTCGGAGCTATAATTTACTCCCACTAATAAAAATAGTTAGATTGGTAATTTTTAAATGTTTCCTTTTTAAAATATAACTGGCAGAAAAGTGATAAAAATTTATCATTCATAGTTAGACGCTTTTAAAATTGGTCCTTGTAGTTTTGAATCAACCATTATCTAATGTGTGGAACCAAATTCAAAGACTTCAAACGTGAAATTATAAAAGATCAGGACACATTTCTTTTCATGAACTTCATTCAGACTTAAATCAATCTAAGAGAAAATAATCACAAGTCCCATAGTTGTACTTCAAGCACTTAGCTTTTTCTATATACTTGCAGCGAAAATATCATATAACTAGGGTTTGCAGCTCCGAGATCTCGAAATCTTGGGATTCCGGTGTTTCTTCAAATCCTAAAATCCCGGGGTAAAAATAACTGATTTCGGGATTTAATTTTTGTCTGAATTATATTTTAAAATATTTTCTCGTTCAAATTTTCTAAGGATTTAATTCTCAGAAATTATTTTTGGGTGATTTTCATTGGAAAAGAACAAATAATTTGTATAAATTCAACTGGATCTTCTATTTCAAATGAGAAAACACTTGAAACTGATTCACATTCGGAATCAATATCTGAATCAATTTGTACCCAAAAACCATTTAGTGTAGCAGAAGAACTAGATAAACATTAAATAGTGATATGCACCAATACAGCCTATTATATTTCACACACTTTCATCAAAAATTCAAAAAGAAATGTTTTTTTTATTGAAAATGGAGGGAGACGTGTTGACTACCTGGAAAGAACATTTTCCTTTTAAATGAAAATAAAGCGTACTAGTGTAAGTCTGAATGCGCATTTTTTTTCTGCAGGACAATGTGTAATAAAAACAAGTAATATAAATATATATATATATGAAATTTAAGTCAATTCTTACTAAGATAAAAGCAAAATTTTATTTTAGCTTCTTATTATTAAACAGTTACAATTAATATAAATATGTACAAACATATGACAGAATCCCAATATTAAACGGTAATTAATTTTTATTAATTATCATTAAAGTATTGTATTTTCATCCGAAACAATTGTGTATATAAAATTTCAGTTCAACTGAATGCTTTAAAACGTGAGAAAAAAACCTTTTCAAGTTTTGACACAAGTCGACAAAAGGGTCACCCCAAAAATGATGCCAACGTGGCTGTATTTGTAATTCTTTAAATAATTAGTTTTAATCAATTCATTTTTATTAATTATAATTAAATCATTGCATTGTCATCCCAAATAATCCATATATATAAAATTGCAGTTCGATTGAGCACTTTAAAATGTATTTTAATAACGATTTAAAATTTCACCAAGATAAATAAATATATAAATATATAGAAAATGTGCGTTAATAGTAGGAATTGAATAAGGAGCCGTTTGAATGATGAAACACTGGATGAGCTGTGTTTTTTAAAAGCTTATTTATGGCAACAAAAGAAATAAAGACATTTTTTTTTATAATTTCATTACATGTACTATTTTTTTTATGAAGAATGATGTTTTGTTTTGATTTTTAATTATGTTTTCAATATTGTGTAATTTTAATTATGCTAAGATGTGTTTTTCATAAATAGTTCAACCCTAATCCCAGGATTTGAATAATTTATTCCCGAAACTCCGGGACCTTACATGTAATGAAAGAAAAGTGTACACAATAGATTTTTACATGATATTTGGTTTACCTGTAAATTCTGATATCATTAATGAAAAAAAAGCTACTTAAATAAGTATTTGCTAACGTGACGTAAACGTGATAGAAATTCCTAAGAATGAAGGCTCGGCAGATCACTTCAAGTAAGTTTTATAAATGGTTATATATAACATGAATTGTGACTTCAAGTGAAAATTTAATAGTTGTCTGTGTGACAACTGTCACCAAAACCAATATGTGTATGCCTTCTATATTTTTATTTAATTTAATAAAAACATAGTTATACTTTAATATTTTTCATTTATTTTAATATGTTATTGTCAATTTGAATAGTAAATTTATTTAAACATATGTTGTTTGTGAGAGGTTAGATCTTTTAAATAGTTATACAATTTCCAATTAGCAAAATAAATATTTTACAAGTAGTGGGTATAGATATTAGTTAGTAAAATGTTAGGAAATATAATTGAGACGAAAAATGTAAATGTATTTACTTGTAAATGTTTATGAAAATAAATCTTCAGACAAATTAGTGTCATTAAATATATATCTATTTACTAAGAACATTTGTTTTTTTGACAAACTTTTTGTTAAAAATTGTTCCATAAATTCATATTAGTTGGCATTTTATTTTCATAAGTTAGATTATTCTATTTACTGTTTCATTGCTTTGCTTATATTTTCTTTGTTATTCTCTAATGTCTTTTCTTACGAAGTTATGATAATATTCTCCCATTCCAAACAAATTTTGTGGGTTAAATACGTTATTAAATTATACGCCATTAAACGTATTTGTATATTTCTAGGAGATACTCGTTTTAAATTTCATAAATGAAATTCTTATGCATCAAAATATTTTGTTTAAATCTTATTGGTTAAGAAAGGAATATTTTGCAAAGTATATATACAGAGATGTACAAAATCTTTTTTGAATCACCTTCATTTTCTCTCTCTCTACTTGCAAAGTCATAAAAACACTAGAAAAGAATCAAAATATTGTACACTCACATCGAAAGGTTATTAATTTCTTTTGACACACATTTGTGGCCTTTAAAAATTAATATCATGATAATTGATATCTCATCGGACAATTTGAAAATTGATAGATTCATGTACTTATAAATTCCGTATAATATGCTTAGCAATATTGGTGAGGATATACTCTGAGCAAATGAGGTCATCTAGTGTCAATGGTTGGTAGACAGTTATTATAATGCGTTGCAAATAATGGAACATCTATCCTAGCACAATGCCTCTATCGTACATTTGTCAAGTGTATTACTGGTGAGTGACAAAGTTATCCCTAGGAAGAGGAAAGTCTCAACGTAACTGATGGCTAATATTGACAAACCGATAACCACAAAAGTAAAATTGATGACGGCGAAAAACTGCATTAAATACCTTTTTGGTCCATCTAATGCATTACTAGTGAAAATCAACACTGATTTGTGTGCAGTTCCTTAGAATGGGAAGATTCAGCATTTGATTGGAAATGAGTCTCAAAACAAGTAGAAGGAGTCAAAACAAGGGGAGTAGGAAACCTCTATTCCGCCCATGTTAAATTGGCTGTTTTCGATTTACCTTTTCTCAAAATCTGTTATCTGTACATGTTTGAAATTTTTTATACAGTTAAAGTACACCTTTCTCATTATACTAAAATGAGCTATAATTTTGAATTTTTTCATAAGATGTTTTATCAAACATAGTGAAAAAAAAATTTGACTCAGTTTTCACATAAAATTTTTTCTAAAAAATAAATTTTTGAGTTTTTTACAAAAAAGCTCATTTTAGTATATATTAGCCATAATAAATATATCATACAAATTTACACACCTGTGAACAGTAGTTTCTCAGAAAAGGTACATCGAACATCAAAATTTACATTTTGAGATAAATTGACTTTAATGTATACAGTGAGACTTCTAATTTGCCAGGAAGTAAAAAATAAAAGGCTCAATTTATAATAAAATATACATGTTTTGATTTATATCAGACGTTCAACTTTTAAGCAAAAACGAAGCACATTGTTTACATTTTTCGCCATTCAAATGGGCGTAACCCAGTTTAAACGATTATTTCAAAATAGGTTTTAAGGACTTCTAATTACCCTAGAGGTTAAAGTAAGGTATTTTTTTTATGAAGTTTAAAATCTATACAATTTGAAAATGTAAAAGTCTCAAATTGTCAAAAAAATAAGATTCTATCTTTCTAACACACTTTAAAGGGTAGGGATATTTTGTTTATAAAAAGCTTTTATACGAACCATCATCAAATATACTGGTTCTATATTTCAAAACTAACATTTAATCATAATGGGTTATTAATACACGATACCTTAGACGTTTTATTTTGACGTCATGTTCAACTGTATATTAATTTTATATTTAAGTGCAGTGTTAAAGTTTTTCGAAGGGAAAAATGTACAACTGCAATAATACATAAGAAGTTTTAATACTTGACAGTCAATGACGCATGGGAGGACTTAGAGATTCTTCCTTATTTAGGTTTCATCCTCTTTCATTATAACAAGGACATGAAAGAGTAAAGGAACCTAAACGTGATAGAAATTCCTAAGAATGAAGGCGTGATAGGTCATTTCGAGTAAGTGTTACATAGGGTTATAACGTGAATTGTGACTTCAAGAGAAAATTTAATAGTTGTCTGTGTGACAACTATCAGTGAAACTGATATGTGTATCACTTGCATATTTTTATTTAATTTAATTAAAACATAGTTATACTTTAACATTTTTCATTTATTTTAATTTATTGTCATTTATGATTATAAGTGTTTCACTTATCACTGAAAACATTCAAAAGTGTTTTTAAAGGCAGGTTTATGCCTTACCTTTTGATTTCATAACTTTAGAATGTTTTGCAACGTCCAAATCAATGCCTCACATATTTTTTTGGTGGAAAAAAATAAGGCTTATAATATTATCTGAAAATTATGAAAACTGCAACATACATTGGATTCGTTTCAGTCAGCTGCTATGAGGAAAACTTTTCACATGTCTTCCTTTTATTTGCATAACTCAATTTATTTATTAGATTTTTGAGAGAAAGTGCGAATAAACATTTAATAAATCAATTAAATTGAAACTAAGTTCAGAAGTATATTTCTTAAAAATAATAAAATATTTTTCAAATATACTTCCTAGTCAATTTTACTGGCCTGTGTTATGGTTAACAGTAGGATTTACAAATGTGCTCATGTCCCAAACTAAAGATGTATACAAAAGGCCAGGTGCTGCAAATAAATGTTCAAAAACCAAACAAACGTGATTTACTCATAAAGCCCACTTATTAAACAAAAGATAGAGAAAAAAGACGGTGTATGTATGATACCATTCATAAAAACTGCAATATTCGCTTCTTGGAGCAATTATAAAAAATACATCCTTTACAAAAAAAAATATTACATGGTTGCTATGATGTGGTGTAGGACAATATCTATATTTTCTTTCAATACATGATAGTACAGTGTACATCTATTGTAGTACTAATTTTTTCTGCTAGGCTCGCAAGGTATTACAGTTATGTTCATGTGTACTCATTCTGGTGCAAAATCGTATAGTAGTAGTCAGTTCGCAGGCGATTTCAATATGTGGGTCCAATAAAGCTGTTTTTTATTTAAGTGCATCTTACTTGAATCTCAACCAAACACATTCTTCAATAGTTAATACATTGTATACTTCCCATGCGATGAAATACAAATATAAGAACGCCTAAGGATGCTGAGTATCAAATTATCGATCTGATCTTGGGGTAGATTACTCCACTCACACAGCAAATAATGCTCTCCGAAGTTCCGGTACACATGTAGGAGGTAGTTTGCTGTCTGCAACTTTTCGTCCAAACATGTCCCATATATGCTTTATCGGATTAAAGTCAGGTGAGAATGCTGACCACATTACATACGGATGATATCCTCGGATGGAAATCATTCGATTACGATGTTTCCTGATAGATACCAAAAAGATATTTCCACCAAGATATTTCCACCTCTACGGACATTTAAGAAAAACTTGGAAGGTCAGCATTTTAGAACCGCTGCTGAAGTTTAAGACGTGATTATACAACCTTCACACTGATTTGTACGATGTTGGTTTCAATGATTTGGTGTGTCGATGGAACAAATACACTCATATTCATAAATTAAGGATAATGAAGTTCAGGCAAAGAAAAAGTCAGAAGTAAAACAAATTTGACTTATTTGTAAAGTCTATTTATTAAACAAAAGGTAAAGAGCAAAATATGTTTGACATAATTAATAAAAATTGCGATTTTTACTTCCTGCAGCAAATTTTAAAAAATAACCTATTTACAAAAAACAGTATAACATGGTTAGTATGATGGTAAATACGGAGTACGTCTCCCGGACGATGCAATAAAGGCCTTAAAACGTCTAGCGATGCTGAGTATCAAATTATCAATCTGATCTTGGGGAATATTACACCACTCATCAAGCAATGCCCTCCGAAGTTCCGGTAGACAGGTGGGAGGGGGTTGACGGGCTGCAATTCGTCGGACAAGCATATCCCACACATGCTCTATTGGATTCAAGTCCGGTGAGTATGCTAGCCAATCCATACGGGTCATATCTTCCGATTGAAGGCATTCGTCTACAATGTTTGCACGGTGAGGACGGGCGTTGTCATCCATAAACAGAAATTCAGCACCCATGGCGCCCCGAAACAAATGTACATGTTGTTCCAGAATGACATCCCGATAGATGTGGCCTGTCATAGTTACATTCTGAACATGCAGGTCAGTTCTGGAACCAAGAATAATTCCTCCCCAATTGAGCCATCCTGCACCACCGTAACGGTGTCGTTCAATGTTGTTCTCTTGGTGGTAACGGGTACCTGGCGCTCTCCATATTAAAGTCCGGAGAGAATTAGACTGCAAACTAAACCTGGACTCGTCGGAGAAAACATCACACAAGACCACTGTTGTGGTGTCCACAATGCATGCTCTCTACTCCAGGTTAATCGCAGGCGACAGTGAGTTGCGGTAAGTGGAGCACATCTGACAGGCATACGAGCATATAGACCAATGTGCCCTAAGCGTCTGTACACAGTCTGCCTTGAAACTGTCGTACCGGTAGCCGAAGAGAGCTTACGAGACAGGTCTGATACTGTGCTCCGTCTGTTTTTTTGGCAGTAACTGCCAAATACCGGTCCTCATTCGGCGTTGTAACTCGGGGGCGACCTGTGCTGTAACATCTGCTCCACATTACAATCATCTTGGAATCGTTGCCAAAGCCTGGAGATGACACTCTGTGTGATTCCAAGTTCCTCGGATACTTCCAGCTGAGTAAGTACACATTCCAGTCGTCCAATAATTCTACCACGTAAAAAATCATCCAAATGCTTCCTTTGTGCTATAACTATGCGGTTATTGCACTGAAGTGCTTTTAAAGCGCTTGTGAACAATTTTACTTCTTTGCCACCATTCCTTATATATACCCCTCTCTTACACTCTCGTCATTGTGACGTACTATCCGCGCCATCTAGCGGTTTTGTAATTTGCATATTCTTGTTCAAGATGTGTGTGATAATTCTACAGGTGAAATTTTTATTTTAGATTTCAATTTCTGAGTGATTCTGAATTATCTTTAATTTATGGACATGAGTATACTTCGCTGAGTATAGTGGCTATGTAGAGTACTAATATGTACCTGTGCCTTCCTGCATTGTACATATTTTTTATTTCTTAGACAAACGTTTACTCTGAGGAGATTTGTTACATTACCTTTTTGAATTCCTTACGTATTTCGTGTGATTGGATTTATGGCACTGCAAACCTAGATGAACCCAATTTTAACATTTTGAGCAAGAAAACCTTTTTCTGGAATTATTTGACCAATTCTTCTACTCATTTAAAAAAACCGAGGGAAAAACTATTAGAAAACGTACTGCAAAACTAATAGAAGCTAAGAATTATTGCCTTACTTTATTGAAAAATGCCTTAGGGAGCACGAACGTGGGATGAGTCCAGCAGTAAGTATTGAGGGCTGGATAGGATTCATCACTTATGACTTCACAGTGTATTGCTTCACCGACGAACTGCATGGTAATGATGATGACGAAGAAAACTAAAAGTATGTAAACTGTACTAGAGTAGTTCAGTCGAAAAGTTTCGTAGTCGATTCTTGTTTCTTCAAGCTCTATGGCTGTACCAGCATTCATCATTTCTGTTGGGTTTTATAACGAGCTGAAAACATTTAACATTCAGTCAGGTTAGGAATTTAAACGAGAATTTACTGTTTTAAGCATTAATTTAATTTTAAAAAGTTTCTAAGAATATTGTTACACGTGGGAAATAATGTCAGTCATTTGAGTTAAGTTAGATAATTTTTTGCAAATGATGTATTATGTGACTCGGGATGAGAATGATGAAAAATAATTTATTGCTCTCTTTCGGCAAAATTTGGATTTTGGTTGCCAAAATGATTGGTGTTTTCTGGAATTACGCCTACTTTCATGCTCGACGGGATTTTCCACATCTATCTAAGTTACAAATAGATAAAAATAAATAAGTATATATTACACAAAGAAAATCTTACTTTCTTAAAACACTAGGCTCTATCAAATTAATTCATCAATGTTTGGAAAAGTTCACCGGGATAAAACTTTCATGAATACCTTCTGTTTTTCTTCAAATCTTTTTTCCAGATGTAATGTCAAACCACCTGCAATTTCGTCACAATTTCAATCAAAATAAATTATTTCAAACTGCATTAAATGTAACACATATTTTTAGAACTGTTAAAGTTAAATTTAGATTTAAGGTTTCAAAGCTGGCAAGTTCCTACATAGTAGGGCTCTAAAAAAGTTATTTTTACTGATGACTCTTCATTCTTTTAATTTTAGCCTCTCACACTAGCTGAGTTATCTTTCCTTGGGAGTATTTTTTGCAATATTTTTCTTTTCTGAGAATTAAATCTGTACAGTTGTATTTTTTTTTCAATTTTTTTTCCACATTTACTTCTCTATTGTTTTTTTGTATCAAAACAAACTTCTTTCCTTTAATTTTTCCTATTTGAAATTTCCTTTCCTCTTAGATCAACTACAAGGAATCCAACTTAGAAAAATTTCAAAGTTAAATAGAAATTTTTCGCGAAAGTTAAAGAAAGTGTATTAAAATTTTTTTAAATTTGATAAGTTACATATCTCTCTCGTTGGCCTGTTTATCAGAATGCGTAACTCCGCAAATGAAACTAATTTGATATACGAGTGCTACGCGCCAAGCGCTGTTTGGCGTGATTTCTTAATCACGTCAAACGATACACAAGACCACACGATACAAATACCAAGGTAACCATTTTGTAATGTTATCCCCCATCTTGGCGAACATAAACAACAGCTTGGCGCGTAGCACTCTGATATCATATTAGCACCCCAAATGGAGTTGTGCATTCTGATAATTAGGCCGATGATATGAAGAAGCAAAGCAGTTTTATTAGCTTTGACTTAGTTGAATTCTTTGCCTGCAAAGTAATAAGAAATTTGTATAAACATATTTCCCAGCTTGTAGCTGTTATATTTAATATCTAATCCAACGAATAAAATATATTGAGTTCTGGTTAAAGTGTAAAACATGGTGCCCTTTGTTGAAGTTGGCGAATTTTTGGGGGTCGTTATAAGTGCTTGCCATACTATCGATAAACATCGTTCGCAGATTAATTAGTAATAATCATAATATAACAAAATCGAGAATTCACAAATTTGTTAATTCAAAAAAATTTCTCCAAATGCTGTCATCGTTATTATTAAAGAGTTCAAACTTTCGAGGGAATGGTTTCCACTATTGGCTGCTTATCGTAGCATCTGGTGACATCTTTTGATTTGACGAAAAATACAAAAAATAAAAATCACAGTTAGCCTTTATTTTCAGATATTCGTTATCATTAAAATATGGGTCATATCTAATGAAATTTCTTCAGCTATTTTTTTCATCGTCCACGCAATACAAGGCTTATATCGTTGTGTTTGGATCGTATTTTAGTACACCTCATGCTTTTGAAATTTTTTTGATCTCCAAGCTGATTTATAACTTTACAAAGCTGGCTATATACCTTTTTGTAGCTTTAAAACAAGTGATCTTTGTTAATGAATGTTAGTTACCTGAGATCGGTGATTATTGTTCATTGCGTTACCTTTGGTAAGCTTACAGCGGTAACATACGAGTATAATAGAAGTAATTAAATAATTTGCATTTTTTCAACGCTTGACTACTATTTGATAATTACGTCTGAGAACTTCTTGCTGCTTAGAATGGGGCGACAGCAAGGCTCAATAATTTTTTTCCTTCTTTGAAGGCAAGGGTGAAAAAATTAAGTTATTGAATGGTGCGTACAAGAAAGTTGTAGTACTTCGAAGTATAAATGTCCGGATTGGGGGTACCATATGTGTTTGCGAGAAAGGAGGAATGTAAATGATGGTTATGAAAGGAGATGCCGCTCGAAAGTAGGTGAGAATTCACACACACACACACACACTTGTTGAGTGTAAAAGCATAAGGAAAGGTACGTGGTTCACCAAAAGTCTTTGAGTAATGTTATAATGCTATTAATATTATTAGGCTAAAGTGCAGAATCCCCCACTTATTTGATCCCTTTATTCGTTCCTTTACCGAGATTGATACGCGCACTAATTATGGTAACCGCGCCTGTGTTTTCACTATCTTGAACGTCGCATTGTATTACGTTTTCTGGAGGGCTTACAACTTCGAACGAAAATACGCGAGAGCATGCCAAGTAGGAGATTTCGGTACTTGCGTATTATCGCAACTTATTGGCTGCATTATTTAAAAAGAAGCACATGATTGCCAATCCAGCACATGCGACACATGCGGAATTGCGGTTGCCATTTTCACGTGTTATCTTGAACGTTGGCGATGGATTGTTGCGATAATACGCAAGTTCTAAGATTTCCTAAAAAGTCGCATCAAGCAATGAATGATTCTGCACTTTATCTTCCTTTAAGACTACACAGTACCTTAAAATTTTTTTTGCATGTTTCGGTGGCCCATATCTATGAGATGCTTGCCACGAAATTGCAGATCTGTTAGCAAATTAGTTTTTAAGATATTTGAAGTTTTATGAGCTATGGTTTTGGTTTCGGTTTCCTTTTAAAGCATTTTTTCACACTTAAGTTGAATTAATTAAAAATATTTTTGAACTTTTAGTTTGAAATGGTTATTAATTCCAATTTTCATTACTAAAATCATTTCTGCTTGATTATGCTTTGAGTTTTTTGAGTTCTCATAATTAATTAATAAAGATTAATTTCATGGCCAATTTTTGCTTTAAAAATAGTTCATATAACTTAAAAACTTTATCATTAATTTTTTCCTGTAGAGAAATTGCCATGGCAAACGCGTTCTGGGTATCTGTGAGAAGCAATATTTGGAAGAGATGGAATACTACTGAAAATGATGTATCTAAAAATCAGTTGATTCTGCAATTAGACTTCCGAATACAAGTATTCTGAATTCAATTGCTGCAGATATAACTGAATATATTTCCTTGATGTACCAAACTACATTATACTAAACATATTGTAGTACTATATTTTAGTATTTTAAAGTCGTACGACAAGAGCTAAAACTTCCTAAACTGCCCCAATTTAAAACTGAAAAAAATTAAATTTTATGAGCAAACCTGACTATTTTTAGTTTAAGTTAGTATCATTATTATTTTGTACATAAATGCTTCGTGTTTCAAAACTTGTGAAATATTAGTCAGGATAAAGCTGAATAAACTGACGTCTTAACAAATGCTATCAATATTATGCAAAAATATATTTTGAATTAAAAATATAATTTTCAGTCATATTTAATAAAAATAGTGTTTTAATGTAGAACATACATTGGAAAATAATATATTAAAAAATTAAGAGTTTTACGGGCATTATAAGTTTTTGTTTTATGACTTTACAAGCTTTAAAATGCGTTTTTCTCAGACTTTTAATTTTAAAGGTATAAGTGTTTTCTAATCCCCATAGGCTTTTTTTTCCTGTTCAAGATAGAACCTTGAATTTTTTTTGCATATACTCCCAAATTTATGTTCCATAAAAGTTAGTATGGATTTAGGGCTGAGAACTCTAGTTATTTTTCTAAAACATGCTAAAGGTGATATTTTAAAAATTTTCGTGTTTTTTTCCAGGTTTTCTAGAAAAATAATTATTAAAAATCAACAAGGGAATAGATTTTCAAATCCATACTAAATATTGTTTGTAATAATCTAAGAATCATAAATAACTTAAAATTACTAAAACATTTTAAAAATTGAGTATTTTACAAGTTTGAAAAAACTTCAAAAATTCCTAATTTTTTAAAATTGTAAAATAATGGCTGGTCAAACTGACTTTTTGCTTACAGAATCAGCTTAATATAATCTAAATATAAAACATCAATTATTTTTACTGTAACTGTCTCCAAAATTTTTTTTTGAAAAAGGGTACCGTGTAGCCTTAAGAAGCTGAATATTACAGGAAATTAGTCTTAAGGTCTTATAAAGACACTTTTCCGTTTCACCGGCGCAAATCTCACCAAGCAGGCTTTATTGGCGACAACACACAATATACGCATAAGAAAATCTTATAAATGTTAGTTCTCATTCTTTTTCATCTATTTTTGAAGTATTATGAAGAAGATGTTACTGAAAAGAAGAGACCAAGCCTTGTTTTGAAAATGTTGTGGTTAAAGGTTACCAGCGGGAGTTTTCTGTTTGGCGTTGGTTGTATCATTTTTGGCGACTTCATCGTTTGCGCCGGAGAAATGGAAAAGTATCCTTAAAAATTTCGGTTTTTATCCTTAGAATATCAATTTATTCTTCCTTATTTAATTTTCTATTTTTAAAAGCTAAATTTTATATGGATTTGTTCTTAAAGTTATAAAGTTTTTCATTTTTGCTTTTGGACAAAAAAGCATGCTGTTCCTAATTTACCGGATACTGACTATGAAACTCGTGCTTTGGCGTTCTTTTGAAAAATCTACGTCAAGGGCCGGCTATATCAGGATTTAAGGTGGTACCAAGTAAATTCATCAGACAAATACTTTTTCTCAATCACACACAATTGCATTCATTTTCACAAATTGAACATTCGATATTATCCTTTATCATCTTAGCAAAGTATCATGGTACTTATGCTCAGCACAGCCAAATTTGCGCTGTGCGAATCGTGCTAATTTTCACCAAAATCTGATTGATTGGTATTTCTTCTAATAAATTTCGCAAGTGGTTTTCGTTCTTACGTATTAGCGTCACCGCAGCCAAATTTACGCCACGCGAATCACTCCATGATATAAAAACAAAATAATTCTTATGGGTTTTATTTAAAAAAAACCGATCAGTCAGATTTTGTTGGACATTGGCATGATTCGTGTGGAACAAATTTGGCTGTGGTGACGCTAATATGTAAGTACAATCCTTTTGTTTTTTCTTGATATCCCAGCGCGATTCACCTGGTGAAAATTTTGCTGTGGAGATGCTAATACATAAGTACCCCCATTATTATATCACAAGTAATTTTGGCTAAAGTGCAGAATCACCCACACTTATTTGGCTCTTTTTTTTGCGCATTTCTCGAGATTGATAGGTAAGCTAATTGTGGCCACTGAGCCGATTTCTCTCTTACGTTACTTCTTCTGGAGGGGTCGCAACTCCACTAGACAAAATTCTGAATCGTGCCAAGTTAGCAACCTTTTAAAATAACGCAAAGCAGTGAGCGGTTCTGTGCTTTTGCCATATTTCCCCCTTTATTCTACGCAAATAATTTTTAAAAGATCGACAATTGTACTTTTAAGGGTACTTATACGTATTATCGTAACTGTATTGGCGATATTATATGAAACGAAGCACAAGGTTGCCAATTCTGAGCGTACGATACATGCAAAATCGGGGTTGTCAACTTGGCGAGTTATCTTGAACGTTGGAATTGCTGTGATAGTGCATAAGTACCCTTTTAAGTTTTAATGTTGAGGAAAATTAACTGAAAACAAAATAAAAATATTAATAGTAGTAATCAGGATAATTACTTATTATCGCAATATTGCCAATATTCAAAATAACATGTCAAGTTGGAAATCCCGATTTCGCTTGTATCATCCACTCTGAATCGGTAAACATGTGCTCTGTTTCACATAATGTCGCCGATACGGCTGCGATAATACGGAAGTACCGTAATCAGCAACAAAATACGCAAATAATATCTAAGTCGAAATTTTAATATAATTTTTCAACGTGGTAACAATGAAACGTTCTTTCTAAAAAAAGTCGACTTCTTAGAAACGTCCGTCGACAGTAAATAACGAATCACAGTTCAGAGAACAAGTGATCTTTTCGGAATATCTTTGCATTTTATTATAACTGGAATACTATCAGAGTAAACAATCTGCCAAAAAAACATTATCAATCTATAAAATCTAAAGAAAAAAAAACTTAAAAAAACCCCGCCAAATCTAAAGTGCAACCTATTCTATATACATTCCTATCACATGTGTGTGTGATATCTACATTTAATTACATATACTGATACCATATTGCTATTAATGTGAATTTCAGCTAAATGCAGATACTTAAATTTTCAGAAAGGAATGTACAATACCCGAAGTAAAATAA
Source organism: Trichonephila clavipes (assembly GCA_019973935.1). Classification (NCBI taxonomy): domain Eukaryota; kingdom Metazoa; phylum Arthropoda; class Arachnida; order Araneae; family Nephilidae; genus Trichonephila; species Trichonephila clavipes. The sequence continues at coordinate 1,073,868 of BMAU01020982.1, forward strand.
CATTAATTAGTACTTTTTCCTTAAAAATCAATATAATCTAAATAAGAATGGCTTTTAAAACTTACAAATATGGGTGTAAAATAATAGATACCTGCAAGACAAATAAATAAAGAAAAGTATAAATATTAACTTAAACTTGGCTGTTTCAAAAACGATTTTAATGTTGCCAAAAGAAACAATAGGGAATTAAAATAAAGAAATTATGTGTGTTGCATAAATTATTTATGTGGAATTTTATCGTTTTATATTTATTGCAATAAACTTAACCATCTCGCTGCGGAATTATTTTTATCACAGTAAGTTCATAAATTGCGTATTCTCTTATTACGTATTTCAAATTTCGATATTAAATCTACATTTTAGAGTTTAAATACACAAACAATTTTTTAAAAGAGTTTTTAACTTAAAATTCAGAATTAGATCATAAAAATATGAACATAAAAATATAAATGAAAACACATAAACAGAAACGGCACGGGTTGCCCAGCTAAAGAGTCTGAAGAAATGCATACCCATGGAAAATCGTGGGTTGTGCCAATTTTGCTATATCTACGTTGCCCGAGAAAATCGCGAGATGCGCAGCGAGAGGATTAAGCCTGGAGATTTCTGGAACATAATTCAAACCTCGTAACTTCAATCAAATATAATTTGGCAAGGTAAAGAAGCAATAATTATTTATTTTAAGGTTGTATGCTTATTATTATTTATGGAGGTGCGGATTTGTGTTTTATATTGCAGATCTAGTACATTTCCCGGGAGCTGGCATCTCTTTTTAGTGCGGCACCATATAGATGGAATACCAATCAACGCACGTAATTTTGATTCCCATACCTGCTACATTGGCCCGACAGCCAATTTACATGTACCAGGTGCAAAAGGTAGGTAAAAACTGTATCAACCTTTATCAAAGTGTCAGGGTTAATTTTTACATATTGTTAAAAATTAATAATCAATACTGCCAGACACTTTCCATCGGCGGCAACTTTTACCAGACGCTTTAAGGTTCATTCACACCAAGGGGTACAGACACCGAGTGTCTAGCGTCTAGCCAATCAGAGACTTCATTTCGCCCGAGATGAAGTCTGATTGGCTAGACGCTTAACGTTCGACGCTGACAGCCCTGGTGTGAATTCAGCTTTACAGCTCCCAAAAAATAATGTAATAATCTCAGTCTTGATTTTTATACATGATACTTGTTGAACTGATTCAATATTTTTGGCAAAAAGCCAGACCAATCGGATGGACCAAACATCTCCCCAGACACACCTAAAGGGTCGCTATACGTATGAGCACGGGTGTGATAATTAGATAGTTTTATAACAAAGCTTTATAAAACATATTATTAATAGTCTAATGGAAGGATTCAGAAATAATTATTATTTTCATGTTTAATTATACCGACAATTATTGCACAATAAAATATAAGTACATTTGAACTCGTTATGCAAATTATGAGCAAAAACCATTGTTTACTTATGAAGAATGTGTTTTATTTGCGATATTCAGGAAATTTACGGTTTTAAACTGCACAATCAATTAAAAAAAATAATAGTTTATTGGTGTCTGGTACAAAGCAAAAGAACGGAAATTTATTAGAAAATTTCAAAATAATCCATGTAAATATTAATCATTATAATCAAGTAAGCTGTAATTTTTTTTGTTTTTTTTCAATTTTCATTATTACCATCATTAAAGTTTGATATCCCTCATCAAAATCTAATGTTGATGTTAAAAGTCATTATTATAAACAGAACCTTTAGTATCTTCTTCTGTAAAATAAATAATATATTTAAAAATGAAATAGTGTTAAAAGTTTATAAAATAATTAAAGGGAAAGTAGAATACCTAATTCATCTTGAAGGGATTCACTAACAAAGGCCAGTAATTGGTTCACATCAAAACAGTTGAAAAGATATTAGTTGTCTTCTAATGTCCACCCATTATATATTTTAAGGATTAAAAATAATAAGTTACTTCATATCAGCATTACTCCACAGACTTGTGATGTAATTAGCTCGTCGAAACTGCTGAAAAAGCTTATTCTTTTACGGTGGTAAGTTGCTCGCATCAATGTTTTTAACGTTTTTTAGATTGAACTCTTCATTGATGTCAGAAACCACGTAAGTGTTGATGAATAGAGTTGAAGTCTGCCAGCATCTACGTCAATTATTCCGGGTTCGTTGTAGACTTCACAAATAAATTTCTGTACTGTGTTAAATACATTTTGCTCTAGTTCTATTTAACTGAATAAACCTGGATCACCAGATTTCATAAATGCTTCCTGGTATTTTTCACTTTTCTTCAGTATATTGAATGGCCTTTGCTTACCTTTTTTGAAAAAAGCAGCTTCTTTAAATTTAAGGTTATGTTACTTTCGAAGTTTTAATACTGTTCGAAACTTTTTCAGGGTCTCTTTTGCAAATAATATTAAATTCACATCCTAATTATTTCAAAAAGCACATTTAAATGATTTTGTCATGATATTTTTTAAAACTCACACAGCAAATATTTATAATTAACTCGAACACATTGTAACTGAAATCGCAGCTGCACTGCCTATACTCGATATAATATGAGGGCTGTTTTTTAAGTAAGATCCGTTTATTTTTTAAAAAAATAACGAGAATAAATTTTTTTAAAAACCTTTAACTTAGGATTGTACATATTTTTGCCTATTTTTCTACATAGTTGCCGAGTTTATTGATGCACTTGTCATACCTTTGAATTAAGTTTTGAAAACCCTCTTCAAAGAAGTCTGCCGCCTGGTTGAACAGCCAAGAGTTCACAGCTGCTTTCACTTTTTCGTTGTCACCGAAATGCTTCCCGCCAAGACTGTGTTTGAAGTACCGGGAAAGGCGGAAATCACTCGGAGCAAGGTCGGGGCTTATGATGCATGGTCCAAACGCTTCCAGCCAGAAGATTTGATTAACTCCCGAGTTGTTCGAGAAGTGCGAGGCCTTGCGTTATTGTGGAGGAGCAAAACATCTTTTGACAGCATGCTGCACCGTTAGTTTTGCAATGCTCTTTGGAGTTTCTGTAGAGTTGCACAGTAGACCCCTGAGGTGATCGTTGTTCCTTGTGGCATAAAGTCTACCAGCAAAACACCACGCCTGTCTAAGAACACTGTTGCCATAATCTTGCTCTTTGATAGTGTTTGTTTGGCTTTAACTTTGACGGGAGAGGATGTGTCAAGCCATTTCATAGACTGTTGCTTTGATTCTGGTGTGATACCCATGATTTATCTCCAATCACGATTCGACTCAACATGTCATCCCCTTCTTCTTCGTAACGAATGAAAAAGTCCAATGAAATGGCAAACCACTTCTCTTTGTGTTCCTCTACGTGTAGTCTGGATACCCACCGAGAACACAATTTCTTAAAGTTGAGGTCTTCAGTCAATATTTTGTACACCACCGACCGAGAAACGTCGGGAAATTCCAATGAAAGAGTGTTTGTCGTGAATCTCCTGTTCTCACGAATTTTTGTTTCAACTACTTGGATCAAATCATCAGTTATTACAGAGGATAGGCCTGAGTGATCTTCTTCATGCACGTTTGTTCGCCCATCTTTAAACTTCCTGACCCATTTTCGAACTTTGCTGTCACTCATTGCTTCTGTGCCACAAGCTTCTGTTATCTGGCGATGAATGCCTGCAGCCGACATGTTTCTTGCAGCAAAAATCGGACAACAAACCGTATCTCACATTTGGAGAGCGATTAATTTACCTTAAACATTTTAAGACGCACAGCAAATCTTACACGACTTCTACATACCTGAAAATGCGCATGTATGTTCGCAAAGGATGCTGGTCTGTGACACAGAGACTCGTTGAGGAGCACGCGTGAACTAGGCAAATATACGCGCCAACGGACCTTACTTTACAAATAGCCCTCATACTATTTCATAAACACCAATACGCACACACATGTATTTCCCTCTCGCTCAAGTTCAGGTGTCGTCCTCGTCACTTGACCATGGTTCAAAATGACGAGGTCCGTTGCCAAAGCCCTCGAGTAGCTGAACAGTGCAATGTTAATATTCATTCACTCACTCTCTCTCTCTCACGCTCAAGTGGACCGAATAATGATCCTGCGCTCATATGCATAACGACCCTTTAGGTGTGTCTGAGGGGATGTTTACCCATCCAATTGGTCAGGTTTCTTACAAAAATATTGAAGTAGTTCACCGAATATCATATATAAAAATGAAGACGAGATTTTAAGAAAGTTACATTATTTTTAGGAACTTTAAAGCGTATGGTAACAGTTACTGCCGATGGAAAGTATCTGGAAGTATTGATTATTAATTTTTAGCAGTATATTTTAAAACAAACATAAAAATCAATCCTGAGACTTTGAGAAAGGTGAGTACTGTTTTTACAGCTTTCTTGAATCTGATACTTGTAAATTTGCCTTCGGGTCAATCTAGCAGGTACGCACACACATTCAAAGTTTATATACTGCCACTACTTTATTCTATATATTTTATTTATGAAAATATAAGTAATGTCTGGTGGTCTTGGGATCTTGTAATATTATTAAAATGTTTGACAAAAATGATAAATTGAATGTTGGACACGCAGTTATTTTAGAATGAATTGATTACCATAAATGTGTGTGGGGATCTGGACTTGTATCTAACACTTTTTTGCAGGAAGGAAAAATCTATGTTTTTATTAACAATTGAAGTTTTATTGAGCATTTATATTTATTCGTCACACTGTCACAAGACAACATGAGAGGAACTACTTTCAAAAAGTTGAAAATACTTTTTACTCTTGTGGAAGATCAATCTAAAGAGAATACTCTCATTCATGCCGACTTTACAAAGAACGAAAGAGGGCGTTTTTGAGACATCGGTTTTTCCAAGACCTCTGACGTATATGAATAAATACATTCTGAAATCAACTGTAAAATTATAATTATCCGGTTCATCTCATCTGTGCACAGTGGTAGGGTATTTATCCGATTTCTGTCTTTTTTAGTATCGGACAGGAGCAAACCACTTTGACTCACTTTCTCAGTGAACATATTACTCATATCAATGAATAATCTTTGATTTAGTCCAAGGGAGAATTGAGTATTTTACTATTGTGTCAAGGGCTTTATTAACCAAATTTTCACTGATCTTATCATTGATTATTTGCAGTAGCATATATATATATATATATATATATATATATATATATATATATATATAAACAGATTTATTTTTTTTAAATTCTATAATGATTTTCTAGATTTTCTAAGGTTTTCTAATATAATAGAAACCCGAAATTCCCCTTAGTCATTGTGCTATATGAAACAGAATATTAAATCTGGCATTTTAGCAAGTTCTAAAACAGATGTCGGCAACCATTTTTATCTGTAGCGTGCCGAAACGATCTACCAATACGATTCAGCAGACCACACTGTAGAACATTTTTTAAACAATTCAATTCCCGTGATAAATGAATGCAGAATTAGAGAATAGAGGTCAATAATACAGATTAATATATTAAGGTTGCCGATCCCTGTTCTAAAGCTTAACCTAAATATAAACCAGAATGTAAATATACAGTTCTAAAACATTACTAATCAGCCAACTTTAAGGTTTTAACTTCTTAACCAATGTTAAATGCTATTGACATATTAAATGTTTTAAGAGAAACTGAAGATCGAATCATTTTAAGGAAATCTCATAAAGCTTTGATATAAAGTGATGAGTAAATAAGATGTTGTATTACCTAGTCATGCTACTAATTCTGATATAAAAGTGTGAGATTATTTGCTGTGACTTAAACACAGCAGAAAAATTTTAAATTTAGTCTTTGGTGATCGTCTGTAATATTTTCAAAAAAGCAGTAGTGTTTTTCGCACAATCTAAATCAATTTTGTTCTAAATCAATCAAAGCTCTAAAGTGTGCAACAGATATTTCTTTGCATTAAAAAATGAAGAGCTCGTATGAGGCTCTTAAAATTATTAAACATTTAGAAATGTTTAAGTTATTCATTTTTGGAACAACTAAGAGATATTCTAAAAGCAACATCAATGCAGATTGTACTAGAACACCAGCTCTTTCGAAAGCTACCAGGGAGAGAATTTGCCAAAATTCTTGGTGAAAGAAGACTTTTTGTTAAACAAATCAACGTGTGACCCCCCCCAACTCAACAACAATAACGTGTTGCATAGTAAACAATGACCAAGTGTTTATCGGAGTATAACTGGCCATTTTTTACCCAAAGGAATGAGAATGATATAGGTACCTTAAAGCAAAAGCATTGTTGCGGAAGAAAACTTATAAAGGTTTGAGATGAATTGTGTTCACCCACAAGAAAAGTTTTAACGTGGGGTAATTTCACGAAAATCTATGAAACAATCGATTTTTCAATTTTGATTGAAAAATAAAACACCACTCTTTTTCTTTCTAATGCAATTTAAATTCTTGTTCTAGCTGAATTAGAAGTATTTTAATATTTTTTTAAAAAGTTGTTTTTTTACACGTGTCAAACCCCAAAACAGCTGATTGCTACGCCCTTTTCAAATCGAAACAAAAGACACAGACTTTTCAGCCTTATCAAATAGTTTAAATTGATTATATATATAAAAGAATCTATTTTGTTAGCAACTTATTCAGGAAAGAAGTGAAGTGAATAGTTGTAGCTGTTTGTTTACTTTCTGGTAACTCGCATGATGTTTTTACCTCGTTAAATATAATGAATTTCTGCTATTGTGTGGAATAGTTTTTTCCATCAAAACATTTTATAAATTTGTTTAATAATAAAACGTTAAAAAAATGGAAGTTTGGAGAAAAATGTACTATAAACCCCAAACTTTCAAGGAATTAAATGTTGTATAACAGAGTCACACAATTTCAACATAAATAATTCACCTTTAAAAGCAAAGTTAGGTAAGTCTAATAAAGAGTATGTTTCTTTTTAGATTCATTTGAATGTTTTTGTGAAATGACTGACATTGTACTGTTTTCTCTTGTGTCTTAAAACAATATTAATTAAATAAATACAATGTAAAAAACAAGGTATTCACATAAATCTTGGTCACCAAATCTAGAGTTTGGCTACAAGGCTGTTAATGTGTTGTGAATTTTGTGGGGTATTATTCAAACATTTCTAAATACCAGGTTTACTAAAACAGTAGTTAATAAAAAAAAATACAAAATTATATGAAGTGAACACAAGGCATTCATATGCTATGAGGTCTATAAAAAAAGAAGCAGTTGCGAAAATATTTTATGGAGTTATGAATTTGGCATCAACACCAAAGTGGTTTTACGAGTCTATGCATACATTAAATAGGGCGACAGAGAAAGTAGCCAAAGTGTCTGTGGCATTAGCCGCTGCCGAAACAATATCATTTAATAATGGAGGCCCAAATGTATCGGTGGTTATCGATGGTACCTGGCAAGAAAAGGGGCCATACTTCTCTAAAGGGTGTGGTTACCGCAGTTAGTTTGGACACTGGGAAAGTTGTTGATGCTGAAATATTATCGAGGAAATGTTCATGTAGTTTTAACAGCAATGTACATAGCGATGAGTGTTCGACAAATTACATTGTAAATAGTAGATGAATGGAAGTTGAAGAGGTGCACTTGATTTTTTGTATCTTCCATCGCTCACAGGCATTACATAATTTACGATTTACACAATATGTGGACTCTAAGGCATACAAAAGAGTTTTAGAATCTAAACTTTAAAGATATGTCACACACACAACATTGAAAAATTAGAATGTGTTGGTCAAATTGAGTAAAGGATGGGGACATGATTTAGGGCATTGAAATCAAAATTAACCCTCCAACCGGACAGCACGGATTTTTCTGCCCTACTAGAGAGGCTTCGAAAACGGACCACACTGAATTTTTCGTAAGGACGGGGACTCACCAAAAATGAACCAAACTGATTTTTTCCTCCTCAAGTAATGTGTTCAAAAACGGTAAAGCCGTGTTTTTCCGAATTCTTTTCCCCTCTTTAAAGGTTTAGTATCTTGAAAGATAATTAGAGACGGTCGGGGAGACACAATGGACATTGAGGGGAAGTTTTATGGCTTACGGGGAGACCGGTTCTTTCCCCTGCAGCAATCGTAAAAAACTGGGAAGAATTTCTTTAAACCCTAAAGTGTACGGAAATAATTGCAAGTCAACGAGTTGAGAATTCTCATTTTTTTCTTTACCTTAAAATTCTCAAATGGAATTAAGTTTTTATAATGTATGTCTAAGTTTTTAAAAAATATCTGTAGTATTTAAATTCAAATTATATATTAAAACATTGAGGATAATTTACTGTTTCATTTTTCTTTATTTAATCAATAATTTCAGGGATTTTTTTTTAAAAATGATTATTTTGTTATGTGTCAAAAAAAAAAAAAAAAAAGGTTCAAAATTTAAAATATTTTAAAATTTCGGACACTTCTAAACATGAATAATTTTTAAGCTTCTGTATTACATTATTTGCAAAAATTTTTTATGCATTGTTAAAAAAACCCTATTTAAATCTTTTAGTTTTTCATAATTTTAAAGCCAGGTATTCAGGGCATCTTACATAGAATCCCTTGTTTTGTATTGTTCAGATAACAAATTATATTTGAATTTTGAATGTCTGAACATTAATTTCATTCAAAGAGAACATTAACTGCAAGCTTATATTTTTGAACTTGAATCTTCAAATAAAGAGTATTTAAAAGCATCTGGACAAATTTATAGTTAACATTTGTGCATATAAATAAATATAAAGATCCTTTTTAAATTCAAGTTAAAAAATATATATTTATGCATAATCCCTCATCATATTCATGTTCCATTAGTGGTTGACTGAAGAAAAGGTTATTAAAATTTGGACATTTTTATAATCTTAACCATGCAAAACTAGAAATTTTGTATTAGCTCCACTGAAATTCTGCATTGAAATTTCGAAAAAGATATATATACGTGTCTCACATACTCAGTTGAAAAATATATATTTACCATAAATACTAATAATTCTTTGGATATTTAAAATTATCATTAGATTAATTTTTTATATATATATATATATATATATATATATATATATATACACGACTTCTAATATTTTTCAAATATTCCTTAAATTTCATATAATTTAATTAAGTGAGGGGATATTAAAGTCGCACTCTCTCTCTTCTCTACTCAACTACTTGAGGGCTTTTGGCGACGGACCTGTGGCCGGGGTACCAGGTAGTCAAGGTATCGAATCATGGTTGGCATGTCTCGAGTTCGAGCCCAATGCCACAAAAGACCCACCGTGTAGGGCAGCGATGCACGTTAAATCTATCGAGAGCTGAAATGTCCTCTCGTTGGTGTGGTAGTTAGGAGAGGGGGGTGCTAGCTCAGGTGTCTCCCTTGTCATTTGACCATGCTTCAAAATTACGAGGTCCATCACTAAAAGCCCTCGTGTAGCTGAACAGTGCGACGTTAATATTCACTCACTTGGCGACGGACCTCGTAATTTTAAACCATGGTCAAGTGACGAGGATGATGCTTGAGCATCGCTCCCTTAAATGGCGGATCTTCAGTGGTGCTGGGGTCGAATTCATGACACGCCAGCTACGAGTCCGTTACTTTTACCATTAGGCTACCACGGCCTCACAATGTGGTTGAAAACTGCATGTTATGAGTAAAAATATGCTGAAACATTTGATGAACTTATAATAGATTTTTGCATAGAAGATAGATGTGTGATATGCTAAAATGGCAATATGTAAAAGTTATGAGAATATCGATGACAATTTTTGAAAAATTCAATTTAAGTTTCAGTTTGAAACTTATTTGTTTTTTTTTCGCATTTAATATTAAATAGTCGCGATAACAAATTAATGGTTTAACGCATTCATGGATTATAAAAAATAAAGGTATAAATGACATTATTGGGAATAATAAGTTTTTATAGTTTTGAATTCAGACTTCTTTTCAGGAGTGTAGACTATTAAAAGGCTGATGTAGAAGTTAAAAAACTAATATTTAAAATATATGGAAAACAATATCTGCAATTCCATGATCTTGACGAGCAGAAGACGGCATTTTTACTTAGTAGGGCAGAGAGTAAGCATAAGGTAGGAGCTTGTAGAATAAACAACCAGGCCTCTGCAGTTTTGGCAGGTAATGAACTCCCATTTGTTGCTTTCATTAAGGAATATAAAAATAACAAATACAAAAATAAGTCATGTAAAATTTTATATATTTTAATAACAATGATAACAATTCCAATTCATTGTCACGAGTTGGCAGTAACTACGGTACTTTATTATCGTCCGTACTTCTTATATATATATATAAGAAGTACGGTTGATAGAGTACCAATAATTTTATAACGCAATTTTATATTTCGTTCTCGTAAACTTTACTCCTTTTAAAACATGTATTGCCAAAATACTCTCCTTTTGTATATTTATAAAATTTTAAAAATATAATGGTTATCTTACCCAACATTTTAAATCAGGGGCGGCAACTGTGTAGCTAAGACGTGCCAAACCAATCTGTCAGTATCATTCAGCGTGCCACATAGTAGGAAATTTTTGAAATCCTTCCATTCTTACGGTAATATTTGCAAATTTAAAGAATAGAGGTAAATAATTTATATTTACAGTTTTATTTCATATTAATTATGGTTCAATAAAATACATTTATTAACATAAAAATAAACAATATAAAATTTTACTATTTCTTTAACAAAGATAAAAAAATTATATAAAAATGTATGTTTGCAACATATTTATTTAAATAAGAAATAGGCAAAGTGAAATATAAATTATTCCCTTCATTACAGTTAAATAAAAATTGTAATGTGAATTAACTCTTTCACCACTCTTCTTTCATATCGGAAAACCAGGGGTATAATGCGTGACACGATTCTGAGCATTCAGTTGTTAAACAATTTCTTTGTGGAGTCGAAATATTTTTCATATTAGGAAAGATTTTTTACTTTGATATGTCGAATCATAAGTGGAAAGCAGAGTACATGCAATTTTCTTTTTTAACAATTAAATCCCCTAGCAATAACATTCAATTATTTACAAAATAGCTGTAAATTTATCCTTAGAATTATCTTTCAGATTATTTTGTAGTTCCATAACTGTCCATAACTCAGAAGATGTTTGTCAAATAAGGTCTATTATCAACTTCCATCCACTCAAGAATTGACAAATTTGTAGAGTAGTGCTGAGTGCCACTAAGAATTGTACCACGTGCCACAGGTCCATAGATTGCCGACACGTTTTAAATGTTCTTATTAACTAACCATCTCCTATTCAAACACAATTTACATGATAAAAAAGGGATTTCATTCATTTTGTAGGGAATTTTATTAGATTCAACCATAAGTAATTTTGTGTGTATCAAAAAATTACATTGTTTCGGGGATCCCCTTAGAGCAAAATGAAAGGAATTTGACATAATTATAGTAAGTTTCTCTAAAAGGGGAAACGTTCACTTTCAAAAATACGCTGCATAAAGTGGTTTTAGGTGTACGAAGTTATATTCACTATTATTCCTAAAATAAATTTTGATATTTTGGTTTTTCGGTAAGTTTTGAAGTTATTTTTTTCAAATATACTTCTCCATTACATTTCTTTCAAACTTGCTATTTTCTTTTGCGGCCACGGTAGCCTGATGGTCATGGTTATGAACTCGTGTCCAGTGTTCGAGCCCTGGTACCACAAAAGTTTAGCGTTGAAGAGGAGCTGATGCACGTTAAACACGTCGAGGTCAAAAGTCCTCACGTTGGTGTGATGTGGAAGTTTGGAAGGGGAGTTATCAGCTCAGGTATCGTCCTCGTCACTTAACCGCGGTTCAAAATTACGTAGTCGCTCGTCAGTAGCGACCGTGTTGACTTAGAATGCAATATAAACCCTTGACGTGTGCACTTGAGTTAATTCGAGTACGCTAAACAGTTCCAAATATGCACATTAGATATAATTCAAACGAGGTCGCATTTTATGCTGCTGTAATTTTCTCACTCAAATATCAGCGAGCGCCGTCTGCACTCGTGGTATTTGACTGTTGTTTCTTATATTTACGATTTAGTCGTGAAACATCAAAAACTTGGTTAAAATATTTGTATAAAAAATTAAGGGAAAAGAAATACTTAGATTTTAGAAGCAAATTACTAGAAAATATGTTAGGGAATATTTACAAGATATTTCACGACTTTATCTTGAACAGGAAAACGCGCGCGCGCGCCTAAGGGATTAGAATACACTCTCATCTTCAAAATTATAAATCTGAGAAAAACACATTTAAAATTTGTAAAGGCATAAAAAAAATTCCAATGCTTGTAAAGCTTTAATTTTTTAATATGATGTTACTATCCAACTTATGTTCTACATGAAAATTCTACTTGAAATATATATATAAATATCACTGAAAATATCTTTTCTAATTCAAAATTTTCTTCGACATAATATTGATAACAATTGTTAATTTGATCAATTATTCCGTTTTATCAGAACCTTATACATTCTCAAGAGTTTTAAATGCAAAATATTTATACAGAAAATAGTAGTGATACAAACGTAATCCAGAAATCACCAAGATTATAAATAATATTTTTTTTTCTCAGTTCCCCATCGTGGCAGGTAAGCAAGTTTAAGTTTTTGTTGCATGACTTTAAAATACTGTAATGTAGTACTACAATATATTTATTATAATGTAGTTTCTGGTACGTCAGGGAAATATTTAGTTCATTCTGCAACATTTGCATTCTGTTGTCTAATTGTAATATCACCTGAAAGCTGGATTTTAGATTTACCATTTTCAGTCATATTCCATCCCTTTCAAGTATTATTTATCACAGTAGCCAGCGTACATTTTGATCATGGCATTTTTCAAAAGGAAAAAAATAATGAAAACAAAGTAAAGAGCTTTTAAATTATATAAACTATGTGTCAAAAAATAAATTGGTCTTTAAATCAATCTTAATTAAGTAAATGTGAGAAAACTCAAAAACTTAAAAACATAAGCAAACAGAAAGGATTTTAGAAATTAAAATTGCGGTTAATAGACATTTCACATGAAATAATGGATTTTGTTAAAAAAAAATATTTTTAATTAATTCAATCTAGGAATTCAAAAATGCTTTAAAATGAAACCGAATTTAAAATCAAAACTCAGAAAATTAAAATTTCTTAAAACCTAATTGGTTTTAGATCAGAAATTGAGCAAGTTTTCCAAATATATGAAATATATATTTGCAATGGTGGGAGAAGTTTCTGTTGGCCGTGAAGTGGAGAAAATGTCAATTTCACAATCCTCGCCCTAGGCCACAGCTGTAAATGAGAAACCTCCCCTTTCGAACAACAGAGAAACCGAAAAGCAATAAAATCATCCCCTGGAAAACCATTTGAGGACCTCCCGCAGTTTTAAGGGGGAAGGCATAAAACTGCGGTGCGCTTTCGAAGCATTTCACGAAATTCATCCGAAACGTTTTCGCTACCACTAGCTTTGAAAAAGTAGACCGCTTTCGAAGTGAAATTCAATTAGCGGGTCATCCACTCAGAGGGTTAAACGGCAAAAAGCGCGAGGACAAAAAATCTCTAGGATGCCGTCATGGTTTGACAGATGCAGAAATAGACAAATTGCGAAGATACTATATTTTGGCTATTCGAAACAACTCGGGAAACTTCTCAGTCATAAAGCAAGCTATTTGGGCTGTATTTTTTAATAAAATCTCCACAGATTTGAATCTACGACGTGGTTTTTGCCCTATGGGAGGTGTCTCGGGGTGTAGATGTAGAATGTCCTTACTGAAATGTTACACATATAAGCATAAACACGACTTACCTATTGCAATTAGGAATTTCATAAAAAAAGAATTTAGAGGTTTCTAGTCTTGAACTTTTATCTAGATGCTTGCTTGATAAAATTCAAAATATTAGTGAAACCGTAAATAGTATTTGGTGCACAATTCCAAAAACTGTATTTGTGCAATTGGGAACTTTAAAAACTATAACATACATGAAGCTGTATTTTTATATAATCAAGGCTTCATTACCAATTATATATTTTAGATGTATTAAACATTCAACCACTGGATTTTACAAATGTCGACCGTTGCAAGAAGTAGATCATGCGTGATTAGGAAATTAGAATAGGCAGTTTTACAATGAACGAAATAATCTAGAATTAAAAACGAACAATTAAAATGTAGACAAGATGATCTTGCAGATGACATCAGCAATTCTCTCTCTCTCTCAAATTATAGTTCTGGTATGCATTAGTTAATAGTAAGTTTTTACTATAAATCACTATTTCTCAAAAGTGTAAATTTCAACAAAAAAGGAACATTTTTGAAAAAAACTACTTATTTTATAGCCTTGAAACTTTGCACATGTGTTAACACTATACAAATAAATATTTTAATAAGAGATTTTGTCAAAAAAATTATTCAAAAAAAATTTATGGATTAAATGTACAAGAATTTTCATCGCTTTAAAAATTTTGATGTGTTACTCCACATATGAATTTTTTTAAAAAAAAACTAATCAAAATTTTAAAAAAATGCTCCCATTAAAATGATAAAAACAATACAATGAATACACAGAAAAAAAAAAATTCATGACTGTACAACCTGACAATTTTTTAAAAATGTTCCTTAAACTTGGTCATTTTTAGCATTGCGGAGATCGGGAAAATGCTGCGTGAAGTGACCCCCTTAAAAATCTTTCAAACACCAGAATAACCGTGTATATATACTCCAGAATGAAAAATACATGCATAAAGTTTGTCATCCGATTTCCACAATGGTTTGGTGAGGTGTATTAGGAGACGTCTCAGAGATTCATTTTTTTTCGTGAAGGATTGAAAACTATGGCCAAAATTTATCGAGAGATATTTTCTTGGAACTATTTGTGAAGCTTCTGAACATACACCCGTTCCATAGAAATAATTTGAGTTTTCAACAAGACTCTGCTCCTACTTATGAGGTGAAGACGAACCAACGGAGGTTGAAAGAGAATATGCCTGACTTCATAGAATACGAAGATTGACTTTCCAGCACACAGGATTTACATTCACTCGTGTGGCCAGTTATGGAGAGAAAGTTATGCCGAAAATGTGTCAAAGGCTCACAGTTTTAAATACCATAAACGTTCTTTAGTTATTGCAGGGATGGTAGTTATCATGAAGGTAGGACGATAAATGATTGGATAAAGTAACTTAAATCCCGTGTAAATTCAGAAGGAGATTATTTTGAATAAAATGTACAATAAACTGAATTTAAAAGTGAAATAAAACCTTAAGAATACTTAATTTTAAATTTGAATTGAAAAGTTTCTATTTAAAGATCTTATGACCCAATTAGGTAGATAATAATGATTCAAAGGGAAATTTCCAAAGTATTTCTTGAAGGTTGATGAGCATTCACGAGAATACGAGAAGGTAATTACTTAGTTTTGAATAATATAGTAGAAAGAATGCGAAATTTAAAATTTTCAAGTCTTTAAGGGATTGGAAAAGTCAACACATACTGAATATGTTTAATAACATTTTAGATAATAATTTTAAATTATTTAAATTAGTTTTTTATAATGTATATTAAAACAAGATCTTGTAATTAAGTGTAAAGTTTCTGTATCATAAAATGAATAACATTTTTAAAGTTTTAGGTAAAATTAACTAACAAATGATATTTAGAATCATCTAGGCAAGAAAATGTAAAACAGTACAACATATATTTATTAAATACTCATGTGGAAATATTCCATCAAATTGTGAAGATCCCCTTGGATCTCACTTTGAGAACGAGAATAATTTGTAGTCAGATAAGAGCCAGTAGCCATTTTTATAAATAACTTTCTTTATTTGGTTATCTTTTCCAAATAGAATCAAAGACTTATTAACAAATGTATCTAAATAGTTTTATGAGGTTTAAAAAAGGACTTTCCTTTAAATAAACTTAAATATTTAATGATCCCATTAATTAACAATTAGAATATCGATCACGCAGAGATTACCGCGATAAGAGATCCCAGATTTATATTCAATAATGTTCCTATTGAACATTTAACTTTAATCTCACTCCTAATATAAAACTTTAACGAGACTTTAAATATAAATCAATATTTACCACACTGCAGCTCAGCTCTTCCTGAGATTTATCCACCTAGAAATCTAACTTCACCGTTATACCTTCCTGCTTCAATCTCTCTCTCCTACTGCTTTTTGCTTTACTATTCCGTTTGACTTAAATACTTTATCTAATCTGCATATAACAAGGAATTCTGTCCTCTTTTTGGAGCTGATTGGAAATAGGTAGGGGAATCAAATTTTTCCCTAAAAGAGACGACTCAGAAGGTTAGTGATAAAGTTCCGTATAGGTTTGTCACAAAATTACTATTAACAGAAAACAGCAAAATATTAAAATATATGACTTAAAATTTGTTAAATTAGCGATGAGCAAATTTAATAGACGTCATGAACATTACTTAAGAATGTTAAGTTCCTAGACTAGCATTTTTTAAATGTAAGCGTTAAATCAAGATTGTCAAAAATGTTTCATACATCATTTCTTTATTAGCAGTAATTTAATACTTGACTACATTATCATAACAAACACAGAACTTGCATATACATCGTTAAAATGTGTTTCGAAAAGTTACAAATATGCTGAAAAGAGTATCGAAAAAGTTTCATAAAGCAAAATGTTTGAATAAAGTTTCAAACTATAAATAAATAATTTATGATCTAACAAAAGAATTTTATAACGGGGAAAACTAATCAATATACTCGTTTTTAGAATCTAATTCTGTGTTTAATAAAATCCACACAATTATCAACCTAAGTACAAAAGTAGCTGGTAAATTTT
The DNA here is from genome assembly GCA_019973935.1 of Trichonephila clavipes. Taxonomy (NCBI): domain Eukaryota; kingdom Metazoa; phylum Arthropoda; class Arachnida; order Araneae; family Nephilidae; genus Trichonephila; species Trichonephila clavipes. Next base: position 1,090,679 of record BMAU01020982.1, read on the forward strand.
CCAAAATTTGAATATTAAACTCATACCTGTCACGAAATAAGATGCAGGACAACTAGTATGTTCCTTGTTAAGAGCATATTCAATTCTAATTAAGTTATACTAAAATGGCAACTCCCTTGTCAATCTATCAATGAATTCTGTATAAAATGTTTCGTCTAAATTTAGACTAAGAAGATCGAGTAGGAACCAATCTCCGAAAGTTCCTTTTCGTAATATCATTCGAATTTTCCTTTGATCGACGAAACTTGTGTGCATAACTAGTGCACAAGCTCGGATAAAGGGCAAACAGATGAAAATGATATTCTTCATCAACTCTAATGCTGTTAAAACCATCAGTAATAGGAGCCAAAACCACAAGAATAAGAAGAACTTTTCATTTATAATGTTGAGGGTCATAATACAAAGGATGTCAAATACTTCTATTTCTGATGTTTTCCCATACATTCGAAGAATGCACTTCGTTACTCGTGGAAAGAGCATAACCATCGGATTGTTTGGAGCGTCAAGAGTTGCATTGTGGTAGGTCGTGTATACTTTAGGTGACAGTGCATAGTTGATGACATCTACACCATATGTCATAAAGCGACCTCCAAAAAATCGGTTTAGGATAAGAAATTGCGCCCCGACATTGATCAAGGCTAAAAATTCACAGAACATATACTTCATGGCGTACCAGTTATGCTTATTCCATGTTCTTATCACATACAAAATCAGGTTATCCATTTTTTTTCTCATATCAAATTCTCCAAGGTGTCTAGCTTCGAAACCCCCAACCAAAATTTGTATCAGATTTTTTTCCCATGTCTTCCAAAGCCATCTGGGAGCGTAGAAAAAGAGTGCTTGTACGAAGAACACGAAATATACCCACTGATAATACATATAATAGCGAAACGTTTCTGGTTTCTCTGTTCCAGCGATGCCAGGATGGGGAATTTCTTTGCTAACCTAGAAAGGAAATAAAAAGCATTTATTTCATCTATGTCTAAAATGTAATGTGAAAAGTATTTTTGTGAGAAAATAAAGGTTTATTATCATGCAATTGGCAAAAACTGAGCAAAATGTAACCATGTACAGGAACAAGTAATATATTTAAGGGAAATAAATTGAGATTTAATTATGTATATGACATGTTTCAAGTTAAAGCCAAGCTTTCATACAAACGGTTTTTATTCAGCGAGCCATCTACATGTTCTGTCGCTGAGGGAAAACGACGCCAAGTGAAAATATAAGTGACGTTACCACTTAAGCCCTGATGTGTGAAGCATCTCTTACTTTATGACTTGTACTTGAAAGTTAATGCTGACCTTGGGCTACAAAAAATAATGATGAGGGTTTTGAATTGCTTGGCTTGGAACATCTATTCTGATAATTAATTGGGTGTTTAATATAATATTTGAAGATGTAATTGAAAATAAAAGTTAAGTTTTATATATGGAATTTAATTTTAAATCTAATTTAATTATTCTTACGTACACATATATATATATATATATATAATGGATCGTATTCTTGATGGGATACTCTTTGGTGAGTTTTTAATGATTTACTCAATTCATTTGTGAATATACTGTGTTTTTAATGTGAACATTCGGTTTTTAGAAATTTTTAGTTTGAACTTTTAAACTTTAGTTTGAACTTTCATTTTTTAGTTTGAAATCAGATTTTTTAGCTTGAACTTTCAGATTTTTAGCTTGAACATTCAGATTTTAGCTTGAACTTTCAGGTTTTTTGGCTTGAACTTTTAGATTTTTAGTTTGAACTTTCAGATTTTTTTTGAACTTTCAGATTTTTAGCTTGAACTTTCAGATTTTTTAGCTTGAATTTTCGGATTTTTAGTTTGAACTTTCGGATTTTTTTAGTTTGAAATTTCAGATTTTTTAGCTTGAACTTTCAGATTTTTAGCTTGAACTTTCAGATTTTTAGCTTGAACTTTCAGATTTTTAGCTTGAACTTTCAGGTTTTTTGGCTTGAACTTTCAGATTTTTAGCTTGAACTTTCAGATTTTTAGCTTGAACTTTCAGATTTTTTAGCTTGAACTTTCAGATTTTTTAGCTTGAACTTTCGGATTTTTTAGTTTGAACTTTCGGATTTTTTAGTTTGAACTTTTTGATTTTAGATATTTTTTAATTTGAACTTTCGGATCTCAAATATTTTTTGATTTGAACTTTCGGATCTCAAATATTTATTTTTTCTACCTATACAACTATTTTAAAGATGGGTGCATCATCTTGGGCGTTTGATGGTTCACTTATATTATGCACTAAATTGTTTTTAAATTTTAATATTGTAATATCTTTCAGAATGCGATGGCGAATAGTTTTATTTTTCAAGTATAATGATTTAATTTTAACTTTTTAATTTAAAGTATAATGGTTTAATTTTAACTTTTTAATTTAATTTTTTTTTTGAAATTTGGATATTTTCCAATCAACTTACCAAGTTGCAATAGGGGGAAGGTTGGCGCCATCAAACTAGTTTAACCCCACTTATCGGTCCTAAGTCCGAGATTGCACTTGGATATTTTATAAAAAAAAATTATTTTATTTTATAATTTTTTAATTTTGTTTGAAAACGATGGAATATTATCTTTTATATTCGCCATTGATATTCTGAAGTGTTTTGGTATTATAGGATTCATATATTTCAATTTTTCAATTGATAATTGTGGTTGTTTTTATATATATATATATATATATATATATATATATATATATATATATATATATATATATATATATATATATATATAAAGAAAATTTCACATCATGGTACAACTTTCGCAAGTATGTTTTGTTTAAATTAATACCAATGTATTGAAAAAGTTTATAAATGTAACGCAGTAAGTGTGGAACAGTTTTAATAAAAGTAAGGTCTATGAAGAATTGAATGCCCTCTCTTAATGTCTCTAAGTAAAACTTGCACGATTTGAATGCATCTCTGTGTTGATATTGCTTTGGGAAATGAGCTTTAGTCACGGTATTTCACACTGAGAGTTTTTATGACTATCTTTGGCTTCTTTGAAGTGTCTACAACTTGTTGAGAAATATTGGGTCTTGACAACGACCGAAGTGAACATAAGACGAGCTATTAGATCAGAGTTAAAGGTTAGATTTGGTAACATTTTCAACAAACATTAGCTTAAAATATCTTTAAGACTTCTCTTAACCTTATTATTAATGCGTTGCATTTAGAATCGTAATGTTGTTAGTTAAAAATTCTGACGATTTGCTGTTTTTGTTGGCTCTGTTTTAGAGATGACAGTGACTCTCTTTTCTTATGGGAATAATTTATTCTCAGTACGTTACGGGCCAAATGTCTTTTGGGTGCAGAAATAATATTTTTCACCGAGTACTTTTAACAAGAGGGCAGCCTAGCACTAAAATCTCGACATGAAAGTAGTTTACAAGAATGTCTTATTCCAGACGAAAGAGTTTAATAACAGTTTTTAAAACAAAAAAAGATTAGTTAGGCAATAGTACACTTACATTTTTAAAAAAAATAAATTGGAAAATACAAATACCAGGGTTAAAAAAGAATAGAATATGGAAAATTTAGAAATGCCTGTAAGAAAAGCAGATAACTACAAAACAATAGAAGGACTAAAAATGAGAGAAAAAAATTCGTTAAGAATGTTCCGATTTTTTTAATGTATTTCAAAGAACAGTTAACGTTTAAAAATTCGTTAATCAAAAGTAAAATTGAAAAAAAAAATCCGCAGTTTGCTGCCAGTTAAAGAATTATACCTGATAGAATTACTATTGTGGGAACGCAAATTTGCACTGTAAGATCCGCAATAAAACACAGTCAAATTTCTTATCCTGTCTGTAAGCAATTTTACTTTCTCTGGTTTACTAATCACATATCATGACTGCCGCAACAATTGAAGTTTTAACCAAGATAATGTGAATTAAAAAAATGAAGCATAAACGCATTAATCTTAGAAACACAAAGTAGTGAACACAAAGAACACAAAGTGTGATTTCGGCAATTCTTTTGGTCCATAAAAAGTGAAAGTGGAATCCTCATATTCTTTTAAAAAAGGACCTGGAACACACCAATGATATTTGAAATATCCATATTCGAACAAACGACAGAAATACAACGTAAAATATGGAAATGGTTAAATTTGTAAGAAATTCCAATTAAAATCGTCTAAAATTAATAGGATTATCACCGTAAGAACATACCTATAAACAAGAAACATATATAAAAAAATTAAAAAATTAATTCCTACTTAAGTCAACAACGAAAATTTTTGTTTTAATTAATTAAATTTAATTAATGAATTAATTTTTGAAAAAAATGTATTTCATGAAGTGTCATCCACTACAAGAGTTTAACAAATATATACTTCCAAAAGTTAATCACACGGAGAGGAAAATGCTAATTTCCGGTGGCCAATCAGAATTGAAGAGGATGCAATTCGCTGCAGAGGTAGATGGAAGTATGCAAATATGTTAGGTAACAGCCAATTGTGCTTTCATGTCAAGAAATATGTAAAAAGAGCAGTCTTATAAGAAGGCAACTTTATGAAGGATTACAGAAGTTGATTGTAAGTGCTGATAGAAGGTGTTTAAAACTTTCATACAATTTGTTTTCAAGACATACGTGTTTCTATGACTTCCAGAAAACGAATGGAAGATTCTGAGCACTGGCGTGCCGTGGGGTGCATTGAAGCAGGACAGTCGATCACAGATGTTGCTCTTTTCTTCGGCGTTCATCATTCTGTAATTTCATGTTTGTGGAAACAATTACAAACCACACAGACAGTTGTCCGAAGGCCCGTAGGCGGTCGCCTAAGGGTTACAACACCCACGGAAGATCGATATATTGCTATTGTAGCCAAGCGGAATCACAGAGCGACCTCCACATGTGTGACATCTATGGTTACAGCGTCCATTGATACGGCTATAACTGCAGCTACTGTACGCCGAAGATAACATATGAATGGACTGTATGCCTGGGTACCTCGAGTTTGTGTTCCTCTATCCGTCTAATCCAGAGGGGCACGATTAAAGTGGTGACGGGATTATGGCAATTGGACTGTGTCTGACAGGGGCTATGTTATGTTTACTGATGAGTCAAGATTTGCTCTGGAGCCAAATGACAAGCGTATAAGGATATGGCGTAAACAAGGAACACGCAATCAGCCCCAAAACATCACCGAACATCACGCATTCCGAGGCGGAAGCATTATGGTGTAGGCAGGGATTTCATTAGGATACCGCACCAACCTGCACATCTTTAAACGGGGTTCTGTGACGGCTGTCTGGTATCGTGATGAAGTCTTAGAACCCATTGTGAAATTGTACGCTGCAGCAGTTGGCCCTACTTTTGTTTTAATGAACGGTAACGCACGTCCCCATAGAGCTGACATCGTCGATGACTACCTGGAGAGTGAAGGGAATGCGCGTATGGCGTGACCAGAATATTCGCCCGACCTTAATCCCATTGAAAATCTTTGGGATGCTCTAGGTCGTGCTGTATCTTCACGTTAGCAACTCTTATTGAGATGGAAACTGCTTACAACTGATCTACGGTGGTTGACCACCTAATTGAAAGCATGGTCAGAAGGTGTAAACTTGGCATACAGATGAGGGGGGATGACATACCCTATTAATGTCCTTTTTTTATTTTATGCTGTTTATTTTAACTTTACACATAATTTTGTTTAAGTCTCCAGTATGACATTATCTGATAACTTACAAAAATTTAATATTGTTTTCATTTCTGTATATAATTATTGATTTTGTTTTATGTATAAATATATATGCTACTTTACTGCCAAATTTTGTGTCAATCAAAGCAGTATTTGTTGATTTTTTTGCATTTTATATCTTCGTGCTTAACTTTCGGAAGTGAGTGTATTTGAGGCACAAAAAAAAATTCGTTAGAAAAACTTACTGGTGCCATCTGTTGGTTACTAGTTCTAACTTCGTCAGAAATAACGCAGAATATATTTAAATTTAAAAAATAAGATCTAATTGATGGATTAATATTTGAAGAAACTGTTTTAACATATAGTATCCTCCACTACAAGTTAAAAAAATGTATTTGAACTTCAGTGGATGAATAAAAAGTATTTTATATTAATGATTGAAGATTTGAGTAAGAAATATATGTAATAATTCCCCTTACAATCCTTCTATAATTAACTCTTTTTAATAATATTCAAATAATCTTTTAATTATTTGGTTTGAAACTAACTCCCTGATCTTAATCGTAATCGACTATTATTATTACATCATAAGTCCCTTTCCTGCCCATTGTAACCAAGCAGAGCTCTTATTACAAAAATGTCACCTGGTCTTCACCGTCGGGTATAAAAACCGATGTCTCTGGAAATCCCGCTCCCTCTCTCTTCGCTCCTTTCTTTGTAGTAATGTAGCCGGCTGCTTTGTGTTGTGCGTTGTAGTTTCTTTGTCTGTGTTGTGTCACCCATGCTCAATGAAATTAATATGCCTAGGTGTTTCAAGATATTCAATAAATTGGATTTACTAATTTACAAGACTGCCTCGTCAATCCCATCATAGAAAATGCATCAACATACAGGAATCACTCACCAACGGCAACGCCCTATCCTTTGGTTCGCTACAGTTATAACATCCACTTGCCACGTCTTACAATTATTTTTACCACTCAACAGAATTATTACAGAAGTATTTCATATATATATATAGGAGGTGAATGAGCTAATAGTAGGAATTGAAATATTAAATTTAATGTATGTAATAAGAATGGAGACCACAATACCAATAATCGAAAATCTAAGTAGCTGAATTGTATTGTTATCACCCAACTTGGCGAATGTCAACAACAAGTTGGCGAGTAGCGTACTGTTATAAAATTAGTGACCTTCTTATTAATCTTAAAGTAACTAATGGTACTTACAAATTATATCGTCAACTAGTTTCCTCAAATCAGAATACTTCACCGTACTTTCGTATTATCGCAACCGTATTGGTGACATTATCAGAAATGAAGCACATGCAGTGCAGGTTTATTCGTTGGGTGCTTGGGGCCCGGATAAGATGGACTTAAACAGATTTTCTGGTTATAGATTTCGATAGTTGAAGATAAAAATTCTTTAGAAAAATAGAAAATGATTTTGCGAAAATAGCCCTCGCGCCTTATACCAGCACGTCTATGTTCGTATTTTCCACTGATATCTGAGGTTATAGCGGCGCCTGGTGTTAAGAGTGGAATGATAACTATAAAGCGGCTTTCATTAGGAAGCAAGCAGATGAGTTATACTGCAGACATAATCATACTAAATATTTTGTATACAAACGTTATATATAACATATTTAATATACTTATATATAAGTAATGAAGTATGGACTGCCGGACATTTAAAACGATAGATTTATTTTATTGGTTTCAGGATAGTAGATAGCAGGGAATAAGGTAAATTATTATATGTATTTAATATATAACGACTTACCTAATGATGATGATTATTTCGAGGGGTTAAAATGAGTTACAAACATCAATCGGGAGCATAGAACAGAGAAAAGAAAAAGTTTGAGGAAGAGGTTAAGAAAAAGTTACCAAAAATTAGAACTTTTTTTTGTTAAAAACAATAAAAATACAGTTGATGAATACCATGAAGCAGGATGTTCTTATTTGTTAGAAATGAACGAGGTGATTCCTAAATCTGCAGCATTAGAAAATACACTCATGTGCATAAATTAAGGATAACTCAGAATCACACAGAAATTGACCTCTACAATAAAAATTTCACCTGTAGAATTATCACACACATCTTGAAGAAGAACATGCAAATTGCAGGAAACCACCTGATGGTGCGGATAGTACGTCACAATGACGAGAGTGTAAGAGAGGGGTATATAAGGAATGGTGGCAAAGAAGTAAAATTGTTCACAAGCACTTTAAAAGCCTTTCAGTGCAATAACCGCATAGTTATGGCACAAAGGAAGCATTAGGATGATTTTTTACTTGGTAGAATTATTGGACAACTGGAATGTGGACGTACCCAACTGGAAATATCTGAAGAACTTGGAATCGCCCAGTATCATCTCCAAGCTTTAGCAACGATTCCAAGATGATGGTAATGTGAGTAGATGTTACAACACAGGTCGCCCCAAAGTTACAACGCCGAATGAGGACCAGTATATATTTGGCAGTTACTGCCAAAAGAAACAGACGGAACACAGCATCAGACCTGTTTCGTCAGCTCTCTTGAGCTACCGGTACGATAGTATGAAGGCAGACTGTGTGCAGACGCTTAGGGAACATTAATCTATATGCTCGTAGGCCTGTCAGATGTGTTCCACTTACCGCAACTCACTGTCGCCTGCGATTAACCTGGAGTAGAGAGCATGCATTGTGGACGCCACAACAGTGGTCATGTGTGATATTTTCCGACGAGTCCAGGTTTAGTTTGTAGTCTGATTCTCACCGGACTTTAATATGGAGAGCGTCAGGCAGCCGTTACGAGGGTGCAGGATGGCTTGTTTGGGGAGAAATTATTCTTGGTTCCAAAACTGACCTGCATGTTCAGAGTGTAACGATGACAGGCCACGTCTATCGGGATGTCATTCTGGAAAAACATGTACGTTTTTTTGTTTTGGGGCGCCATGGGTGCTGAATTTCTGTTTATGGATGACAACGCCCGTCCTCCCAGTTCAAACATTGTAGACGAATGCTTCAATCGGAGGATATCACCCGTATGGATTAGCCAGCACACTCACCGGACTTGAATCCAATAGAGCATGTGTGGGATATGCTTGGACGACGAATTGCAGCCCGTCAACCCCCTCCCACCTGTCTACCGGAACTTCGGAGGGCATTGCTTGATGAGTGGTGTAATATTCCCCAAGATCAGATTGATAATTTGACACTCAGCATGCGTATGCGTTGTAAGGCTTGTATTACATCGTCCGAGAGACATGCTCCGTATTAACCATCATACTAACCATGTTATACTGTTTTTTGTAAACAGGTTATTTTTGAAATTTGCGGCAGGGTGTAAAAACCGCAATTTTTATTAATTATGTCAAACATATTTTGCTCTTTACCTTTTGTTTAATAAATAGTCTTTAGAAATGAGTCAAATTTGTTTTACTTCTGACTTTTTCTTTGCCTGAACTTCATTATCCTTAATTTATGGACACGAGTGTAAAAACGATTATAAAGGGAAAACCAAATGTATCAGAAAATAACAATAAATCTGATGTACCCAAAAAATTTAAGAAATATATGGGGTATTAAAATGGTCCGATGTTAAGAGTGACAATTTTATTACAATGTTATGATTCAAAAACTAAAAAGTGATCCCCTAGAAAATAATGAAGAACTATACACTGGTGTGCAAAAATTAAGGACGAAGTCGAAAAATTAGCATATCAGCTGAACGAAGAGGCAGAGCGGACAGAAAGACCAATCAGGAGATTAAGTAAGGTGATGTACGGTAGCACATGCGCAGATATGCAGGTAGACGTAATGGGGGAGTGTCTGAGTAGTATAAAGCATGTTGTCGGTGTAAGTAAGATCAGTATTTCTGGCAAAGAGATTGCACGCCGTATAGCAGTTAAAATCACACCGAGTTGCTGCCTCAGCGAGAAATGGCGAATAATCAATCTGTTAGACGACATCTGGATGCTTTTACCCGAGGTCGAATCATTGGGAAGTTGGAGGAAGGCCGCAGTGTGACAAGTGTGGCTGCAGAGTTCGGAATTGCTCACAGCATCGTTTCACGACTTTGGAGACAATTTCAAACTACAGGAACAGCTATCCGGGTGTTCAGTTGTCGTCGTCCACGAGGAACCACACCCGCAGATGCCCGGTGCATTGTCTTACATGCCAGAAGAAACTAGCGGCAGACAGCGGGAGAAATCACTAGACACACGACACAGACGACTGGACGACCTATATCGCGTTTTACCGTGGCCAGAAGACTGCACGGTGGTGGTCTGTTTGCACGACGCCCTGTACGGTGTGTACCTTTAACGCCTGCCCATCGGAGAAGGCGTTCTCTGTGGTGCCGGGAACACGGGAATTGGAGAGACAATGAATGGGGACGAGTTCTCTTTACAGATGAGAGAAGATTCGGTTTGAGTAGCGATTCTCATCGCATACTCATCTGGAGAGAGCGGGGAAGCCGCAGTCATCCCTCGAACATCATTGAAAGGGTCAGGTATGGAGGTCGCGGTGTTCTCGTTTGGGGAGGCATCATGCTTGGTAGTCGTACAGACCTTCACATCTTCGACGCAGGTTCAGTCAACGGGACCCGTTATTGTAACGAGATTCTTCTTCCATATGTGCGTCTTTTTAGAGGCGCTATGGGTCTGCAGTTCCTTGTCATGGACGACAATGCACCATGTCATCGCACAGTAGCTGCCGAACAGCTCTTAGAGAGTGAGGATATTGAACGTATGGATTGGCCGGCATGATCTACGGATCTCAATCCCATCGAGCATGTATGGGATTTCCTAGGCAGACGCTTGGCAGCTCGTACCTCACCACCAGTAACGATTCGGGAGCTTCGATTGGCGCTGCAAGACGAATGGGCAGCAATGCCTCAACAACTCATTGACACCCTCATTCTCAGCATGGGCAGACGCTGTGAAACCTGCCTAGCAGTCAGGGGAGATCATATCCCCTACTAAAGATCGGATGTTTCTTGCTGGTCACCCATCACAGGGATGTTTTGGCCTTCAGTCGCATTGCTTCATGCTACTTTTTCAATCAAGCTTCTTTTTATCCCTCTGATTTCTCTTAGTAAGTGTTGCTTACATTGCACATGTGCTTACATATTGGGGATTTTACGGTATTATAAATGTGTTGATTTGGAAAGTTTTTGTACAAAGTTATATTGAAAAAGCCGTCTCGTCCTTAATTTTTGCACACCAGTGTATAGCTTGACAAAGATAAAATATATTACAGAAGTTTAAATTAGAGTAACTTTTATAAAATAAAAGACAACAACAATGACTGCAATCAGAGAAACTGGCTGATATATGAAGGGTTTAGTAAACCTGTTTATTTGTTATGCATGCAAATTATTTTTAAAAGAAAAAAAAAACAGTTTAATTGATTCAGGAAGCAATGACTGGACATTTTTTACTATTTTGCTCATATCACATGAAAAAAGCAAGTCTCATTTGAATTCTACGGTTCTGTTAGTAACAAGATCATCCCTTATTGAAGTACTAGATGTTGGTTTGAAGAACAATTGAACGTGAAGATGAGTATTGGATGAGAGAAGATTTTGAGAATTGTTGCTACCATCAAATTACTTGCTTCTCAGGGATTAGCATTCCTTGGATCTACTGAGGATATAGCTAGTCATTATAAAGGAAATTAATTTTGTCTTGTGTATTTGGATCAATTTGATGACATTATCCGAATATTTACAGCGGCATGCAAATAAAGAAAACAGTCAGAAAGCTATCTATCTCATAAAATGTGCAGTGAATTCCTGGAATGGATGAAAATAAAACTTCTAGTAACTTCCACATAACAAATTAGAGAAGCCAAATACTTCTCCGTTATTGTAGGATCCACCTCTGAAGTAAGTCATCAAGACAAACTTCACACACACACACACACACACACACACACACACACACACACACACACACACACACACACACACACACACACACACACACACACACACACACACACACACACACACACACACACACACACACACACACACACACACACACACACACACACACACACACACACACACACACACACACACACACACACACACACACACACACACACACACACACACACACACACACACACACACACACACACACACACACACACACACACACACACACACACACACACACACACACACACACACACACACACACACACACACACACACACACACACACACACACACACACACACACACACACACACACACACACACACACACACACACACACACACACACACACACACACACACACACACACACACACACACACACACACACAGTTTATTCTTAGGCATGTGAAGGGAAATACACATACAGTATTGAATAAATATTTTTGGGATTTATTCAATTGGAGAGGAACAATGCGGAATATTTAACAGAAATAGTGTTATAAAGAAATTGAATGGATTAGGATTAGATATTAAAAATTGATGAGCACAACGTATGCTAATGCCGCAAATATGTCAGAGTATTACAGGCAAGAATTCGAGAATTGTGACCTAACGCTAGTTATGTGCCATGTTAAAATCATTCATTGAATCTTGCAGTTAATATTGCATGCGAGTCTGGCTTGGAATTTACTATTTTTCAACTGTTCAATGTATTTACACGTTATTTTCGGCTTCCCTTCAATGACGGAACTTACTGAAAAGCTGTGAATGTACTGTAAAACGATTGGTTGAAAGTAGATGGTCTGCCATTTTGAAGTATTAAACTCTTTGCTTAAAAACGATAAAGCTGTAGAGAATATGTACGAGTATATGTATATAGTTTAACTAAGCAATGATACACACAGAACAGAAACTTGCATTTGAAAACGAAGCGAAGGCTCTATATAATGAAATATAGACACCTTCGAAATAACTCTATTAACATTGATTTGGACAAGGATTTTTTTTTTGAGAACGAGTGAATACAACTAGCAAAACTTTTTAATCCGTGGACTTCAACGTATCATTTGGAGAAGATGACGTCTTTGCTGACCTTTGTTGCCGAAATAAGAGAACACTTTAACGAAATCGAGTTACAAACGATATACTTTTTTTTCGAAGGCGAAGATACCATGAATATACGCTATTAAGATAAGTTAATAGGGGCGAAGAAGAGAAAAAAATTTTTTTTGATGAAACAACTGAAAGCGAATTAACTTTAAAAGTGAAAGAAAGATTCAGAATAGAAATATTTAATGTAATATGCCACAATATTGCTCACGACTTTAAAAGAATAATTAAAGGCTATGAAGAAGTAAAATCAGCTTTTAAACAATTTTTCACTCTAGACAAGGAAGGAATCAAAATAGATACTAATTGATATTTTGTGTGAGAGAAATATAAGAACGAGATATATTGACGAAACCGAAGAATATTTACAAACAAAATTATTCATTTTTAAGAATTGTTCCAAAATTTAAACAAAAACACAATTTATGGAAAATTTGGGGTGGTCCAGACAGTGAAATCAAATCTTAAAAATTCTTTAACACTACAGCAAATTCATTTAACGATATCCAATTCTAACGCGTGAGGTGAACGATCTTTTTCAGACCTAAGAAAAATAAAACCATACTTCAGGTCTAATTTAAGTAAAGAAAATTCGTTGATGCATTATCACTATTCATATAAATTATAATGCACTGGAAAACTTAATGTTGATGCTTTCATACGTCAGTTAGCCAAAATTTAGTCGCGAAAAAGAATGTTATAATTTTTGTTAGGCTATAAGTTATATCTTTACATGTTATTTTTATTTTTACCTGTTTTTATGTTAAATTTTAGAATGTTGTTTCTATTGTTCTGTTTTTCAATTTATTTCTACTTTGCTATACATATATATATAGATATATATATATCTTTATATATAAAAATCTTCTGTGCGTGTGTTTGTCCCTAAACTCCTCCTAAACGGCTAGACCGATTGCGATGACATTTTTTGTGTGGGTTCAAGTAAAATCGAGAATGGTTTAGATTCACAATTTGGTCCGATATCGCAATTAGTTAAAAAATATATTATTTAAAAACATTCAATAAATACAACTCAGCATTCAGCTGCATTGTTGTAACAACGCTATTGTTATAAACAAAATTAATATAAAAATTTTTTTAAAATCAATTCCTACTTAGATCAACCAGGAAAAAATTTATTTTAGCTACTCTTTATTAAATAGTTAGAATTAATATAAATATGTATATACATATGACAGAATTACAACATTAAGTGGTAATTAATTTTTATTAATTATCATTAAAGTATCGTATTGTCATCCAAAACAATCGTGTATATAAAATTTCCTTTCAACTGAATGCTTTAACACGTGGGAAAAAAACCTTTTCAAATTTTGACATAAGTCGCCAAAAGGGTCGCTAAGTCGCCAATGTGGCTGTATTTGTAATTCTTTAAGTAATTAGTTTTAATCAAAAAAAATTGATTTTTATTAATTATAATTAAATTATTGTATTGTCATCCAAAATTATCATGTACATTACATTTCAGCTCACTTGAGCGCTTTAAAATGTATTTTATTAACGATTGAAAATTCCACCAAGATAAATAAATAAATAAACAAACAAACAAATAAAATATGTATAGAGATCGTGAGCTGATAGTAGGAATTGAAAAAGAAGTAAGTTGGCGTCAAAAATTGATTTTCAGCCAAACTGGCCAATCCCGGTCTCCTACAAACTTGAAAAAACTGGAGAGAGTGCAAGTCAGTGCTGCGAGGATTATCACGGGCCTTATATATAGTTGCCCTACTGACATAGTTCTGTACGATGATCAGACATCCAACCTCTTACTATGAGATTTGAAGTCAACTCATATAGGTATTTTAACAAAATTAAAAGCTTTGGATCTTTGAATAGAACCTCTTCTTTCATTATAAATTGGACAAGTAACCAACGTTTAAAGCGAGACAGCCCACTTAATTACATGCGTAAACATGGTTTTATTGATTTCGATGTTGACACAACTACATCTTTTAGCTGCATCTCACCTATTGATTCTTTTAATCCTGTTGAATTCCGGGAGGAATTATTGACCAGTACTCCCAAGCATAGCAGCCATCCGGAATTACTCAGACAACTGGCACTTGAAGTAATAAATGACGTACCTGATCAAGCCTTGATTGTTAACACAGATGGTAGTCGTTCGGATACGGGTAGAGCAGGGAGTGGTATTTTTAATAACACTCCTGGGAACGATGTTAAAATCAGCATCAGGAATTCTGACCACTGTTCCGTCTTTAGATCGGAACTCATTGCTATTAGTGGTGTTCTCGATCATGCTCTCAACTCTTATAAGGACAGTATCTGGATCCTGACAGACAGCAGAAGCTCCAATCCAATATTTGAAAAATTGGCCAAAAATTATGGACAGTACTGGTCTAGATATTTTATCTAAATTAGTTAGGCTTGGTCAGAGGAAACAAGTATGTCTCCAGTGGATTCCATCACATGTGGCTGTGCCTGGGAATGAAGCTGCTGATGAGCTGGCTGAAAGGGGATGTGATCTCCCTAACCCCAGTTCCAGTGTCTTAACCCATACGGAAATTCATTCCTTCCAAAGAAATAAAATGAATTTGACTTGGCGAAACCCTCTTGCTCACCACTGGTACGCAGCTAAGAGTCCTGGCCTATCTATACAGTGCATGAGTTCCAGGGCTCATCATATGGCCTTGGCGCGCCTTAGAAGTGGTCACCTGAATAGTATGACTTTTGTGCAGGGGGTAAAGTCTTTCTTTACCTGTCCCTGATCTTTCCTTGCTTCTCCTGCTCATCTTCTGGACTGCTGGGGCATTTCCCTGCGACCATTGTATGAAGAGCAGGACCTGGTGTGTGACACTATTACGCGGAAAGGTCAAATAGACTTGGTGTAGGCTTTCCTGCTCCAAGGGGATTGGAAACAACAACAACAACATTGTTACGAAAATGCAGACGATTCACACTCTTTAGCGTTTTTAATTAATATCTTTTCAAATAATCGTTATATATGATGTAATTCTTCTGTGCGTGTGTATGTAACTGAACTCCTCCTAAACAACTGGACCGATTTTGAAGAAATTTTTTCAGGGGGTTCAAGTGAATTCGAGAAGGGTTTAGATTTATAATTCGGTTTAGAAATGTTTATTTAATTAATTTTTTATTTATAAATTGTTGATCTTGGAATGTTTTGCATTGGATCCGGCAGACTGCGCTACTATCTCAGTATCGAATATTCAAAAATCTTTTATTATAATTCAAGTTGGTTCCGACATTTGGTGCAGTGATCATTTCAGGAAAATATTTTGTCACTTCGTGTTATTATTTCGTTGAAATAAATCGTGTGTTAATTAAATTATTACATTTAGATGTAATTAGTGTTTGAAATTTTACTCAATTTTACTCAAATTTTACTCAAAACGGTCCAGATTGTTAAAGCTTTTTCATAAAAATTTGAAATTTTTGAATTTAAGGTGTGTGTACAGGACAACGTCTGTCGGGTCCTCTAATATATATATATATATATATATATATATAATCAATAAAAGAATTTTTACAAAATATAATCATATACATATACATACACATATATAAATAAATTTATACATATATATACATATACATAAATACATAAACAAAAATATAAAAATAGACATATAGTTATATACCTAAGATAACTAAAAGTAGGAAGGAGGTACATAGTATAAAGATAAATTCCTCTCCTTAGGAACCAGGATTGCAGGTTTATATATATATATATATATATATATATATATATATATATATATATATATAATAAAAAATTAAGCATTCCATTTTTGTTTCATCTATTAGCAGACCCAAGGGCCCCTTTTCGGATCCACCAGGGCCAAGGGAGCCTGTAAATCTTCTGCGTCCAGGCCCCGGAATGAGCTTAAGCTGGCAATGGGCATATGTTTGCCAATTCAGCACGTACGACACATGGGAAATTATCTTGAAAATCCGCATTTTTTATAGTATGTAAGTACCTACATCTCCAAATGCCATGGTATGCAGCCAATAGTAGAATACTACTCTTTCTCATTTTTAAGTTCAATGTTGTTATTGTTATCTTCTCCAAGTAGTGCAGAGAAATCACACAAGTGGAGCTGAAGGTGTCTAAAACAGCTCTTGCAATGTCAAAGACATTTGGCGAATAAAACTGTTGACGGTACTTTGAGCTTAGGTCTATGTTGAGAAATTTAGACAATATAGAAGGATAATTAAAAATATCATGGTAAATGGTGCGTATTATCGCAACCGTATAGGCGACATTTTTGAAAAGAAGCTCATTGTTTTTGATTCAGCGCGTACGATGCAAGCGAATTCAGGGGTGCCAACTGGGCGAGTTTTGAACCTTTCATTGTTACTTAAGTAGAGGTACTTACGTATTATCGCAGCAGTCGCGAACTTTATTTATAACTCGCCAAGTTGGCAACTCCAATTTCCTATGTGTCGTACGCACTGAATTGACTACCAGGTGCTTCGTTTCATATGTTACCAATAGGTAGAGATAAAGGGTAAGTACCGGAAAAAGTTGAAAGTCATGACAGTGAAGACAATTATTGTAACTTCTTTGGACATCAGGGGATATTTTCATCTTGTACAACCGTATGTATGACCGTACTAATACGAATAATATTCGTATTGGGTAAAATCCTAATTTAGTCCACCCTTTTTGCAAAGAAGAAAAACAGATTGTTGCAAATTGCGTCATCACTCATTTTTCTGTTTTTGGCTTCTATCCAATTCAAAGGATAGTAATGAGCCAAGTTAGTGATGAATAAAGATAGTGGCTAAAAAAGGATTTATCACATTTGACATATTATAAATTACAACAATGCGTAAAAACGAAAAAAAAAAAAGATTTAGCTTACACTCTTGTTGAAAGCCGTAGATATTAGAAAAGTTCCAGAGATATAACAGTAGGAATTAACAAGAGCCAATGAGACTGGTTTTTCTGGATCATGGTCGCACACGATAGGTCTCCCAACGAGTTGATTGAAGGTTATAACGGCACTAAAAGTCAATAGAACGATCACAGTGAAAGTATAGTGAAGACGAAATATAGTGTGATCGATTCGAACCGTAGATATTCTTATAACGCTTCCAATTTTTTTAAACACATCGAACATAATTAGATTTTTTCCTGTTTCTACTCAGTATAAATAAGTTCACACAGATAATATTTTTTATCAGTAAGTACTGTTTTAAAGAAAATGTAAGTGGTATCTAATGGCCTAATGATTTATTTATTACAGACACTGGTGAATAAATATCTTGAGCTTGCCATATTGACTCCATTTATAAAAGTAAATCCGTTTGTTGTAGTTTGATCTCTAAGTAATAAATGAAGAACTTAACTTTAAACTTTTCCATTCAGTTTACGCTTTTAAGGTCTGGTAAAACTGTTTTCACCTGCTACATATTTTGAGATAAAATAAGCTGAGTGTATCCACTTGTTTAAGAACTAAATTTTATCTACTTTTAAGAATAATTCCCCTATTTGACAACAATTCTCTTTGATGAACAAAGCTGGGTTTTCTTCTAGGTTGATTTATGAATAGTAATTGAAAAAGTGGTTTTCTTAAAAAATATTTGGTAGTATATTTAACGAGAAAAAAATGGGGTAAAAACGATAAACATCTGAATGTATAACAGTACTGTTGCCAAAATTTTGTACAATGGACTAAATTCATGATGGTTAAATGGTAAATACAATCACGTGTTTTTAAATGAATTGACATGAAATTCGTACATGTGCTATTTCACTTGTAAAATAGATAAAATTTTAAATTTGATGATTTGGTAAATATGTTCAAGTAATAAAATTTCAAAATTAAAAAAACAGTTCTTATATTATATGTATACTTTTAAATTAAGAGTGTTTTCTTTGCCTACGTGTGTTAATATTATTAAAAAATGTGTCCATTTTAAAAGAAACTTTCTGTAAAAACACAAGAAAGCGCATGAACTAAGTTCCCCGTGGCAGGTGATTACATTTATCTTGTGACTATATGTTTTCATATGAATAAAGCCTATTTTAAATTCATAAAGTATACTGAAAGAGTAATGTCATAAAATCTGGCAGTTAACGCAATAAAGTAGAGTGAATGAGTATTTGGTTGTATGGCGCAAAAGCAAAATTAGGTTTTGGTGCAAAGAATAATTTTTGAAAAAGAAAAAAAAAAGATTAAAACTTTTACAACCAGTTTCAAAAGGAGAGATAAGAACAATGCAATAAGTCAGGTTCGGTATTCATGACGTAAAATTCATTAAAAGCGAATTAAGATACAGTTGGAATAATTGCATGTTTTGTTATTTGTGTAAGGTTCCCATTTTGTTAGAATTAGTAACAACCATATTTATGGTATTTTATGTAATGTAATCTGTCAAGATCAGATACAGATACGCTATGCCGAAGTAACCGTATTGTACTGCAACATAATTTTTCGCTATTATTAAATGTTATTTGTTTATTAAATAGTAAAACATTCTTCTAAACTATCTACTCCATACATCTTTTTATCTATTTGTATGTCAACAATAAAAGAACTATATATACTGGTGTATCTGGCATCATAGTGTGTGAGTGAATTAATAGCAATCAAGAAAGATGTTGATTTCTGAAGACTTGTTGTTCAATTCCTAGTATTAACTCACACACTCTATATATTTATTTATCTTGGTGGAATTTTCAATCGTTAATAAATTACATTTTAAAGCTCTCAATTGAGGTGGAATTTTATACACACGATTATTCTGGATGGTAATACAATAATTTAACTATAAATAATAAAAATTAATTGATTAAAACTTTATTTAAAGAATTACAAATACAGCCACATTGGCGACTTAGCAACAATTTTGGCGAGTTGTGTCAAAACTTGAAAAGGTTTTTTTCTCACGTTTTAAAGCGTTCAGTTGAACTGAATTTTTATATACACGATTGTTTTGGATTACAATATGATACTTTAACGACAATTAATAAAAATTAATTGCCACTTAATGTTGTGATTCTGTCATATGTATATACAAATTTATATTAATTGTAACTATTTAACAAAAAGTAATTAAAATAAAATTTTTCTTTTATCTAGGTAGGAATTGACTTAAATTTTGTTTATATTGTTTTTTTTTGTTGATGTTACACAAATATCATCAAGTCTATACAGGTTCAAAATTGTATTAAAATGATGGTTAAAGTGTAGTATAGGGAAAGGGAGCCTTGGTGATGTCAATTTCTTTTGGCAAGCAAAACTGGCCGCCAAGCTACTTAATTCATAGGTGTTTTTTCGACCCGATTCAATTGATAAACTGTCTATGACATCTAGATAAAATTCCCCAAATCCAAAGACCCCCTCCCTATATTAGACTTTAAAGAAACTGTTTTATAATAGATATGTATTGAAATAAAAATTTTCTTAAGAGAAAGGTAAAACAGTCTAATATGCTGAATTTCAAGAATTAACTGTCTTTTCATTTCTATTTGTAATTGGTGATAAAAAAAGTTAGTATATTCTTTGCCAGGTCAAACTTTTTCCGCAATGGATTCGTTCATATTATTCACCATCATGACCACTCTTTAATATTTCTCGAATAGGTGTACTTTTCTTGGGTATGTGAGAAATAATTTTAAAAACTATTTTGGGTCTATTTCATATTATGGAACAGGAAGCTTTATTTGAAATGTATTTTTGTTCGACTTTTTGTGTTGTGTTTGAAAGCTTGAAATGCAATAGAGGAATGTGTGTGGAACAATGATTATGAAAATAGTGATATCAAATACAGGAATGAATAGCTAAGATTTAGTTTGGGTACGTATTATGGAAGAAATGGAGGGCAAGAAGTATGAATGAAATGATGAGAACTAGATGTTTTTGATATGGAGATGAGCTATCTAAGAAGGCGAAAATATTTTATTTATTTAGATCCCGTTAATAAACATTAGCTGATGTGAAACGTTTAATGATCAGGGTGTAACATGGGACAGAAAGAATTTCTTGATTTCCAGATGAGCTATATTTTGTTTTAATTTGATTTCCTGGATATTTGTTTTCAATTAAGCATTGATGACAAACTTTGGAGTTAAATGGAGAAGACTGTGAATAGTTGCCCCATTTAAGCACATGAATGAATACTCGTTACTTGATCATAATTCAAAACTTCCTTCAATTGCTCTCTTTTAATTCAAATTGCTAAGTTTAAAAAAATCAATAAAAATTGATTGTAGTGAGTATTTAAATGAGCAATAGAGGCATATCCAGAGCTTGACTGTTTTTCATGGCAGGGATTTTTGAAATGTCATATTTATGGCATTTGAAACAATCAAAAGAATTTGGAATATGAGAATGGATAGTTTAAATAGCTCTCAATAACTTATTTGGTAATATAAGAGTTTTAGGTGTAAAAATAAAATTCTTGGCGGTGAGTTTTCTCAACCTTTTCTAGTAACAATTCGTCTGTCTTATTCTGCTCCTTGTCCGGATACATTGTTAAGAATCTCAGAAATTATGCCGAGCAATATCACCGAACATATTCAGAGACTAATAAGGAACTGTAATTGCATGAAGATTTTAAAACGTTTCAGTGAGTAGAATTGGTTTGGTTTGTGAAGCAGATAATACAGTCTTATAGTGCGCATACATTTTGTAAACAGTTGTGTGTGTATCAATAGTTAAACATTTATCCGTTAAAAATCTATTGTTTTTTTTATTGAATCAATACAAATTTAAATACTTACAATTTGGAAATCAAGGTCTTCGCAAGCATGTTAGTAATGGATTCAAGAAAAATGTATTCATAATATAGCATATTCCACGTACTCCAAGAAGGCAAGCAATTTGTCGGTCAACTAACGATCGCCAGGTTCACCACTTACCAAAAGATCATTAGGATATTGTACTACAGCATCAAGCTAAAGATCCTCTGGTAAAAAAGTGGCATCCCTCCTCTACAGGAATATCGCTTTGGGTATTTCAAAGAAAATTTAGGGAGATTCATCACCAGTTGATTGAAAGAAGTGAGTTCCTTCCTGCCAACCATATCTCGAGGGTACTATTTCCCTCCGTACATGACACTGCATATGGTAAATGCGTGGGTTGAAAAGCCAACAGTGTTAATTAAAATAAAAATTACCATATTAGGTAACAAAATTTTAAATACAAAACAAAGTGTCACAAATATGATACCAAGAATTAAATTCAAAACCAACTAAGTCGTAAAGTAATTATATCGGGGGGGGTTCAAAAAACATATTTCAATTCCAAAATTTCAAGATTCTAACTGAAATTATTTCTTGAACATAAACAAGTATGCAAAAGTTAAGCAAACAATTCATTTTCGTAGATTTCTTAGAAATTGTTGAACCATTTTGAACAGAAAAATATGCTTTTATAAAAAAAAAAAACCTAATTGAATTTAATATATATTTATATTATTTTATAACTTATATAAATTTAAGGAAACTGATAAAATAGTTACTTCAAGCAACGTTTTGAAAGGTTTTATTTTTTCTTGCGTTTCTGAAGGGTTTTGACTGTTTCTGAAGCCTTTGTAGACAACATCTGTAAGTTCAATTACGATGGAAAACAGTTGGGAAATTGAAAGGCAGACCAATGTCAAGCAGATGTAGAAATATGATTCAATGCATCCTAAAAAGTGGGTTCAAACTTATGGAAAAAGTTCTAGAAGAACGGAACAATATCCAAAATACCAGTTAAAAGTTCACATTATATTCTATGATTTCAATGGAACAATTCAATTACAATAATAAATAATAGGACCTTGAATAAGTTCTCGCTGTTTTTTGGCAAAATAAATGCTTTATTTAAAATATAAGTTAAGAAAAATTCCACTGAAAGTATTGCCCATTACTGCAGATTACTTTCTCCCATCTTTCTGACAGTAGAAAAAATCCAAGTCGGAAAAACAAAATGTCTAATGAGGCTATCCAAGAATTGACCCCTATATCTTCATTAGAATGAAAGCTGTGCTTATCCAGGTCATGGGCCATCGAACCGAATAAGGGATAATTGGTAGGGGCTATGTCCCGTGAATGCGGTGTGTGGAGTAGAGTTTCCCATTTAAGCGTTTCCTGGTAGGGTTTCACTGGTTTTGCAACATGTGGCCGAGCGTTACATGGTACAAAATCACTTAGTCGTGTTTTTGCTCATACAGCTGCTGTATTTCCTTTAGAGAGGAACTCAAATGCATCAATTGAAATCGACAACAATCTTCTGTGATATTCGGTTTGAACAGTTATTGATAAATTAAACTCTTATGACCCCATCAAATACAGAGAAGTTTCGAACCATGGGTATTTGGTTTTACGGACTGTATCCACTTTTCATCTCCAGTCCCGATACTGTGCAGAAAACCCTTTCATTTTTTGCGTTTGAATCAGAAATTCATGCGTGAGAAACGCCATTTGACGTCTCTCGGCTTAAACTTATACGAACCTAATGTCTTTGCTTTCGGATCAATCCTCACGCTTTCTATCGTTTTGAAACTGTTGAACCATATACTTGTAATAATTTTTTAAGCTCGCTCAGCTAACGTTTGACATGCGTCTTGATTAAGCCATTTTCTCAATTTTTCTTCAAACTTTTTCGATACGCCAGAGCATTCCTCATCATGAACTTCTGAATTACTAATTTTAAGCGTCTCTGCATGTTATTTCTGACAGAGCATTGTGACGGTAAGTCTCAACAAGAATCGTGTGTGCTTCATCTGCAGATTTCTTTTGAATAAAACTGTGCAATAAAATTCCTCTCAAGTATACTTTATTTTGAACGAAATTAGACATTTTTAGAGCCAATGAAAAAAAATTCTGTGGTTTACACCAGGGCGAACTAAGATATACTCTGATGTTAAAGGTTACATACAATACATCATTGTTATCCTCGGAAATTATATGCACGTAGTTCTGGTAATTCCTCTTTTTAAAAATCAACTAGTACTTATTCAAAGTTCATTTTCTCTTTTTAATTGTAGCTGTACTGGGTAATGTCAAGGAATGGAATTTATAATTTAAGTGTATTTTGAGAATTCGTACATTTTTCACACAGAAAAAATATCTAAAATTAATATTTTACTCAAATTATATTATCTTATGTTAAGCATATGTGATCACTGTTAAGTGTTCAGGGTTGCGAATGGTCTAATTTTAAACTAACTTCTTGTTCAAACTTCCAAAGATTCATCATGTAAAGCAGGGGTCTCTTCAAACTTTTTCAGCTCACGGAACCTCTAGAACTAGAAAATGTTTTCTTGGAGCCCCTAGAACTAGAAAGTATTTTCGTGGAGCCCTGTTTCACACTTACGTAGAAGAATATACCTTTAAATAATATTTAAAGTAGATTAACATGTTATAGGTACCTTTTGTAAATACAATTGAAAAAGTATATATTGCATCTTTTATTAAACATTTTAATCTACTTTTGTAATAATTTACTCATTAATAATATTAATTTTTCACTTATACACATTGTTCTGAATGATATTAAAATATTGTGTATTTTGCATGAATTTACAACGTAAGATTTAGGATGTTCTTGCTTAAATTTAGAGTTTTGACCTCGAATCTATTGATAGGCCAGTAAGTTGTTTCCTCTCCTTTATTGTAGTTGATTTTCCAACAAATGCCAAAATGTGTATTTTCCATTGAAAAATTAGTTTTGTAAGGCATGTACTAACGAGTATACTATTATCTCATGGAGCCTGGAATACTAAAGAATAAAATATTTACAGTCTAGTAAGTATTACTTATAAATATAAAAATAAACGTTTTAATATTGTTTTATTATATAGGGTGATTGATAAAAAAGTATACAGTTTCAATCCATTATATGCAAAGAACAGTGTAAGATATTATATGTCACCTGAATTGTATGGTATTGTTTAAGATTTGATTACAGACAGTCAGAGATGTTTCGTTTTTTAACCCATAGTCACACACTACATTTATCAAGCCGTTAACCCATTTCTGCCCTAAAGCGTGTTAGGACATCAAGTTCGTTAATAGCGGCTGTGATGCGCTGTATCAGCATCGTGCAGGAGTTCTGATTGTTTCCCATACAGCGCGTAGTTTTAAATTTTTCATTACATAGTTAGATAGACATTCTAGTTGGAGGCTCTTTTTCGAATCGCAATCTAAAATGTTATTGCACAGCACAATCCCGGATATCATTTTGCTAAATTCAAGAACACAAAAAAGCATTCTCTTCTTCAGACACCGCCATTTCGACTGACTAGTCACATGACACATTCACTATTGCTTGTGTGTCACTTTTCTCAGGGTGAAGACACAAACGGAAACACGGCTAATTAAGGCGGTGCCTGTCTTTCATTGTTACTCTTTTACAGCATCTGGAAAGTGTATACTTCTTTATGAATAACCCTGTATTTTAATAAAAGTTTTGAAAGTATTGCAAACTAAAGTTGTTATGCAGAAATAAAATTTTCAATTTCTTAATGACAGGGATGGCCTTTAAATTTTAGTGGGTATACAAACTTAAGGTATCCGACTACATTCGGAAGCGTGATTTTGCAAAAGCATATAAATGGATAATATTTATGATATTTAATGTCCCTTAGATTAGAAAATATATATAAAATTATTTTAAGAATATTATTACAATAAAAACTTATTTAAGTACAATATTTTGTTAAAAAATGTACATAGAATGAACCATTTTCAAAATATTCTCCTTTTGTGAAAACTGTTTCTATTATAACAATATTTTGCCTGTATATAGCTTAGACCTCTCTACAGAAGCTCAACTAGAATTTTTAAAATATATTACTTAGAAGTGGGTTTATCCATTACGACAACAGAGGGGAGCAATTTTAAGAAAAAAACGCCACTATTTATTTCAGTTTGTAGTAACTCTGAAAATAATGCGAATTTTTCAAAAATCCTAGTTGAGACTCTCTGGATAAGTCTTTACTTTATATAAGCGAAATATTATTATTTTAGAAGCATTTTTTATAAAAGGAAAACATTTTGAAAAAAGGTTATTCTAAGTTAATGTTTTGCCAAAATATTGTATTTAAATATATTTTTTTTTGTCAAAATGTTAAACAATTTCATACATGTATTCTAATCAAGTGACACTAAATATCATGAAAATAATCCATTTATGCGCTTTTTTAAAGTTACGCTTCCGAAAGTAGTCGAATACCTTAACAGAGAATGGGAATTCATTTGGTGTACACGTTTATAATTTTCTTTTCAGTTTTTTTATTGTGACTCGTGGACCCATGGGTGTGTCTCATGGAACCCTAGGGTTCCGTGGAACACAATTTGAAGACCACTGATGTAAAGGAACTGAGGTACGTGAAAATTCTGTCGTTCTTCTTCGTGTATTCTTTCCCATAAAGTTATTTCACGGACAACGGTTAAGAAAATTGTCTTTTATTTTGCGGGAATAATGACAAGTATCTTAAATTTATACTTTCCATTTAAAAATATTTAGCTATACTATTTTGTGCGGTAATTATTGATCAGCATAGATTTAAGT
This sequence comes from Trichonephila clavipes, assembly GCA_019973935.1. Classification (NCBI taxonomy): domain Eukaryota; kingdom Metazoa; phylum Arthropoda; class Arachnida; order Araneae; family Nephilidae; genus Trichonephila; species Trichonephila clavipes. Next base: position 1,116,901 of record BMAU01020982.1, read on the forward strand.
AACTTAACATTTCAATCTTTGTTACATACAGGGACGAAAAACTATGCATCAGAATTGCTCTATTTTCTAAAAATAGACCTATTAGCATGTTAGAACAAAAAAAAAAAAAAAAAAAAAACTCATAACACTGCAAAATATTTTTACGAGCAAGATAATTTCTATTTGTCTTTATTTGTATATAATTGTTCTCATTCAAATCCTCTACTATTAGCTCACTCTCTCTCTATATATATATTTATTTTTTTATCTTCGTGGAATTTGCAATCTTTTATAAAATACATTTTAAAGCGCTCAACTGAGCTGAAATTTTATATACATGATTATTTTGGATGATAATGCAATACTTTTTAATTATAATTAATAAAAATTAATTGATTAAAACTAATTTTTTAAAGAATTACAAAAACAGCCACGTTGGCATCATTTTTGTCGACTTGTGTCAAAACTTGAAAAGGTATTTTTCTCACTTTTTAAAGCATTCAGTTGAACTGAAATTTTATTAACACGATTGTTTTGGACGAAAATGCGATACTTTAATGATGATTAATAAAAATTAATTACCACTTAAAATTGTGATTATGTCCTATGTATACACATATTTATATTAATTATAACAATTTAATAAAAAAGTAGCTAAAACAAAATTTTTCTTTGTTGATCTAAGTAGGAATTGACTGAAAATATATTGTTTTTTATACAGCTCGTTTTCTTCTCGACTCAACGACATATATGTACATTGGAATGTGATCCAACATGTCATCCAGAGTTTGCTTGGCATCCTGGAAATATTTTCTTTGCGTTCAATAGTAGATGCATGCAAGAGAAAAGATCGTCCCAAAGGCAATCAAACTGCGCCTACTCCCTTAACATAGTAATGCTTTTTCCCATCCTATACCACTCCTTTTCTTTTTTCTCCAGTACGGTTTACTTTTCTTGCATACAGCGGGAAATAATGGCCATCAGAAGGAAAAGCGTACCAAATGAGAGAGAAAGGAGGAATATTCCATGAAAAATTCAAACACCGGCGAATGACTGTTGCTACTATTAAGCTTCGATTTCGGCAAAGAACTTATCTCTATATCACAGTATCGTTCTGACATTTTTTGAAATGTATTTCACGAGGAAAAAATGATATATAGGTATATATAAAGCCCGGTCTGTCTATTTTTTTTAAATACAAAATGTTAAAAGGGGCATATGAAATGCATGGCGTATAGGAATGTCAAAATTTTGATGCAATATGTCGAGGTAGAAATCTTGAACTCTGTTCAATGAAATAGATTTTGTTATGATTATCTAAAAAAATACAGCATTTGTTAATAACTTTTACATGTAGAATTTATGTCTGTGTGAGTTCGAATAGAATTTTTTTTCACTTATGAAATATTCTTTAAGGAAAAGAAACCCATCGTCAGTTGTATTTAAAGGAATTAACATACTATAAGAATGCTACTTGAAAATTATCAAACCATTTCATAAATTATTATGTGATTTATATTTTTATAAGTTCTTATAAAATATATAACAAATATTATAATTACACGTGGATACTTTTTTCAGTTATGTCAGTTGAGTTGTTATGATGTTATGCACAGATTTGTGTCCATCTACAAGTCTGAAACAGTTTCTCATTACATTCTCTCGCCATGGTTACAAATCAGGTATATTTTTTCAATCATTTCTTAAAATATATTCTTATGAAAAGTACAATAATAAAAATGTATATTTTTATATTTTATTTATATTTTTAGTACACTGAATACGTGGAAAAAATTTGAATTGAAATTTTAAAAAATCTGATTGTTAAACGTTTTCTGTATTCGGAGTAAAGTAAATAATAGATATTTTACTTATAACCAAATATACAAACCAGGTGTCCCTAAAATGACCAATGATTTTAAAAAAAAGAACCCGGAAGGTAAGAGAAATGTACGGTTTGCTGCATTCTTCTTTGGTAACCATAGAATTTAATCTTTAATCTCATCTAGTCTCTAAATTAGTTAATGAATTCCACCTAAAAAGGGCTTTTGTACCAGGTAAATATATAAGCAATGTTTTGTTTTCGTATTGTCCAATACGTCAGCATTCTGGCGTGTGCTTCGAAAATGATTTACTCACTGGAACAGCAAGTACTTTTTACTATAGAATTTCATCAGCTAGAGCAATCGTTCCCACACTTTTTTAACCCATGGATCCCTTTTGATAGTCAAAATCTTCCCATGATGTTTTTCATTAGTATTATTATATCCCCTTCTACATTTCATGTTTTAAACTTTGAATAGCTCAGAGCTTGTATCTGTTTGCTTAAGTGACAATGAAAAAAAAAGATATGTTTACTAAATCCTTGTAAGGATATAAATGAAAAATAATATTTCTCTTCCTGAGTAGGTTTAAAAAATTAAAAAAAAACGTTGCCAAAATATAATTTAAAATAAAAAAGCATTCAACACAGCTAAACAAAATATAAACCGAACTATAAATCCTTATTATATTAGTTTTCCCAGTTAGGAGCACCATCTGTTGATGAGCTTTGTAACTAATTTGAAAAACAAGGTGGAAAATAAATTCCCTTGTTCCAAAGCAGAATACCGCAAACCGTACATTTCTATTACCTTCCATTTGTTTTAAGTTGACTTTTTAAAACGTCGGTCATTTTTGGGACACACCTGTGATACATAAAAATAAAGTTTTTTTCCCCCCTTACTAAATGATGTATAATTTCGAAGTTGCGTTCTTCGAGGATTTATTGTTAATACATTTCTTTAGTAATCTAAAGAAGGATTCAGCATGTTCACTTTATATATATATATATATATATATATATATATATATATATATATATATATATATATATATATATATATATATATATGTGTGTGTGTGTGTGTGTGTGTATTATGGTGTTTACCTGATAGCTCTCTAATAAAAGTATTCATTACAATGATATTAGTTTCTATAAAGCTGTAACTATCAACGATATTTCATAGAAGGAAAGTGAATTATTTTTGTGTGCGAGAGTTAGAAATAAAAAAAAGTATCATTAACTATTCCAGTTTTAATGAGTTTTTGGATCACCTTTTCTTTTTTCTTTAGGGAATAGTCAAACGTATAATGTAGGGATGACTTTTAATAGAAAATTTTGTAGTAATTGTTATAATGGCCATTAATTTTTAGAATTTCTTATATATATCCTACAAATGCTTATATTTTTCAGGACAGCATATTCTATAGTTTAAGAAATTCCCTTAAAATATGTTTGAGTCTTGGATGAAGTTTTATTCGCTTTCGAAAACATGCACATCTTTTAACCAAATTAAATTAAATATGATTTAAAATCGCATTAATTTGTACATATTATTATTGTTATCTGTTCATATTATTATTGTTATTTGTACACATTATTTGTTATCTGATCTATTTATCTAATTTATTTATCTAATCGATCAATTTATATATGTGTGGACATTTATCTATTACTGTCAGATCTCTTATAAAATTTAAAAACAAATGTCTCCTATTACTTGGATTGATTTGTATTTTTACCAAAGACTTTTTAAAACAAATAGTTACATTATTAATTTAACATATATATAAAGTATGATTTTTATTTTTCGAACACACCATAAAACAAGAGGATTAAAAATAAGCAAGTTGTAAATATTAAAATTACTTCTTTTCCAAATTACGCCTCAGACGTACATTTTGAATTATTTTATCCTCTTTCAAATATAATTTAAGCTAAAAAAACCCTACCTAATTATGTAAATTATAGCTCTTGATTTTTGTTTTTCGTGTTTTTCACAATATGTGCCGTTCTGTAGGAAAGGTTATCCACTAGTTCTCAAATACTGCAAAAGAAACTTTACACCGCTATTGTAGGAGAACACTGGTTGAGAGACTCTGTTACCAATTTGAGGCCTTAAGGTCTAGTTGGCAATCGAAGTTCTAATTCTTCCCATAGATATTCTGCCGGAATAATGTATAGCCTTTGAGAATTTCAGCCAAATTTCTGAATATATTTGTCCGTAAATGACGTCTACAAAAGTCGTGTGGTATGGACAGTAGCTCGACTCTGTAAAAGCAGAATCTTCTATAAATTATAATCATAACGTGCAAAAAGTAAGAAATTTTCCAAACTGATAAGATAAGCTTCTTTTTTAATGTTCCTTGCACATGAACCAAAGGACCATGTCTAAACTATAAACATCACTACCAGACCATCAAGCCTCTACCTTTGATTTTCATATGTGACACAATGCAGTTAATTGAAAAGCATTAACCAGGCAATTTTCGTAGCCAGACTTTACCATCATATTACTAGGTAATATACTTTGATTCTTCAAGTTAAGTCTTTGCTCGAGGACTCAACTGGGTCAACTTTTGCACCACCGTAAGTGATACTTAGAATTATTGCGGTTTGAAATATTTTAAAGTTCGTGATGAACTCTCAATGTGCTAATGTTGCATAAAGAAGCTTTTGGGAATTCCTGATAAATTATTTCAGTCAATTTCATGCAATTGACTTTCACAACGCTCTTCAGTACTCTATGATTCTTATGTGCATGAGAGCATTGTCTATCAGATTGTGGTTACTTAGTTATAGCCCCTGGGTCATGTACGGCAGAATGATACGATAAACTCTTAAAATATCAGATAATAACGAACAAGCACGGTGATAAACAATTTCTTCGTTACTTTAAAAATAATTCATTTCTCGTTTTTGCCCCACTTTACTCTTCTGGCGTTGAAATCACACTTGCAAACTTTCCCAATTTCATTTATAATTACGTGGGAGCTGATATTCCGTCGTCAGTGGCTGAATCTACAATTTCGAAGGGCTGAAAGGTGTCCGGATATTTTTGTATGTATATGAATATTTATATTGTCTATCTATATATACACTGGTGTGCAAAAATTAAGGACGAAGTCGAAAAATTAGCATATCAGCTGAACGAAGAGGCAGAGCGGACAGAAAGACCAATCAGGAGATTCAGTAAGGTGATGTACGGTAGCACATGCGCAGATATGCAGGTAGACGTAATGGGGGAGTGTCTGAGTAGTATAAAGCATGTTGTCGGTGTAAGATCAGTATTTCTGGCAAAGAGATTGCACGCCGTATAGCAGTTAAAATCACACCGAGTTGCTGCCTCAGCGAGAAATGGCAAATAATCAATCTGTTAGACGACATCTGGATGCTTTTACCCGAGGTCGAATCATTGGGAAGTTGGAGGAAGGCCGCAGTGTGACAAGTGTGGCTGCAGAGTTCTGAATTGCTCACAGCATCGTTTCACGACTTTTGAGACAATATCAAACTACAGGAACAGCTATCCGGGTGTTCAGTAGTGGTCGTCCACGAGGAACCACACCCGCAGATGCCCGGTGCATTGTCTTACAGGCCAGAAGAAACAGGCGGCATACAGCGGGAGAAATCGCTAGACATACGACACAGGCGACTGGACGACCGATATCACGTTTTACCGTGGCCAGAAGACTGCACGGTGGTGGTCTGTTTGCACTACGCCCTGTACGGTGTGTACCTTTAACGCCTGCCCATCGGAGAAGGCGTTCTCTGTGGTGCCGGGAACACGGGAATTGGAGAGACAATGAATGGGGACGAGTACTCTTTACAGATGAGAGCAGATTCAGTTTGAGTAGCGATTCTGATCGCATACTCATCTGGAGAGAGCGGGGAAGCCGCAATCATCCCTCGAACATCATTGAAAGGGACAGGTATGGAGGTCGTGGTGTTCTCGTTGGGGGAGGCATCATGCTTGGTAGTCGTACAGACCTTCACATCTTCGACGCAGGTTCAGTCAACGAGACCCGTTATTGTAACGAGATTCTTCTTCCATATGTGCGTCTTTTTAGAGGCGCTATGGGTCTGCAGTTCCTTTTCATGGACGACAATGCACCATGTCATCGCACAGTAGCTGCCGAACAGCTCTTAGAGAGTGAGGATATTGAACGTATGGATTGGCCGGCATGATCTCCGGATCTCAATCCCATCGAGCATGTATGGGGTTTCTAGGCAGACGCTTGGCAGCTCGTACCTTATCACCAGTAACGATTCGGGAGCTTCGATTGGCGCTGCAAGACGAATGGGCAGCAATGCCTCAACAACTCATTGACACCCTCATTCTCAGCATGGGCAGACGCTGTGAAACCTGCCTAGCAGTCAGGGGAGATCATATCCCCTACTAAATACCGGATGTTTCTTGCTGGACACCCATCACAGGGATGTTTCGGCCTTCAGTCGCATTGCGCTGCATGCTACTTTTTCAATCAAGCTTCTTTTTATCCCTCTGATTTTTCTTTTAGTAAGTGTTGCTTACATTACACATGTCGTTACGTATTGGGGATCTTACGGTATTAAATGTGTTGATTTGGAAAGCTTTTGTACAAAGTTACATTGAAAAAACCGTCTCGTCCTTTATTTTTGCACACCAGTGTATACAGATATATAGAAAGAGAGACCGAATTGTCATTGCATTGTAATCACACCTCACTTAAAAAATGGTCTAACCCGAAGATAAAACTACAGCTTAAGTTCGCTTAAAATACCCATACTCATTTACTGCTGTCTACCAAGGCAGGAAAGCATTACCGACCCAATATGATAAGAGATTTCGAGAATCTTCTACTCTTCCTCCCCTCCAAGTTTGTAACATCTTAGCTGGGTTACCCTTAGTTAATGACTTAACAAAGTAAGAAATAATACTGAATAATTGTTATAACGCAAATGTATGAAGTATGAATTATATTCAGATTATATTTAAAATTATTCGTCATGTCATGGTATCTGTTTTGCTTGTTATGAAACATTAATTAATATGATGAATTAAACACAATCTCACTTCTGATAATATATACACTCCATAAAGTGGAAAGATTTAGACTCAAATGTAACGTAGATAAATCAAAGAAGCTCGTTTCAAATGCTTTATTAATTTGTATTTAGAGCCAACAAATAATAAATATATATCAGTTTAACAACCTCATAACTTATGCTTAATGTGAAGAATAATGGAACTGGATATATATTTTTACGTAGATCGGAGTTCGGGGATTTCATGAAATCAGTCGCAAAAAAAGCAAGACAGTTCTCCTGGAGCGCGATGGAAATTTACTGTCGAAAAACAATCCTTGAAATACATCATACAGTAGCAATATTTGCAGAATAAATCTCAAAAGGCCCTCACACCGTCTACTGCGTTCAGACACAGACACAATTATCAGTGTCAAACGTACACTTCAGTTAAAGATTATTCACACGCAAAATCGCTCTCCCTACACAACAGCCGCAGTAATAACAAATTGCTGGTCGACTCTTCAACGGTCAAAACAAGATTAACTCAGTTTTGTGAGCGACTCCCTATTTATATGCCTCAAGGATCTTTCGAGAGAGACCGGCTTACATCGTAGATCGTGATATTAGATTTCTGCACTAATTTTCTGAAGAATCCATAGCGTTACGAGCTCACTAAAAATAGTTGCCAACATGGTCACCAAAAATGATGCCAGCTGGGCTCTATTCCCAAGATTTTGCCGTTTCCAATGAATTGTCATTATAATGTAAGGAATGGCGTTGTTTTGCAAAAATTACAATTTTAAAATAAATACAACATAGAGAGTAATATAAATGTATTACACACATCCAGATATAAACTATTTACACCACATTTTAAACATTTAATACTTAAAATTCGTTACAATATCTCTCGAATAAATAAGAAGTTTTGCTGCATATTATACAGTTAATTCATTACTCTCTCAAAGAAAGATTTTCTAATAATTTCAAAATACGTAATTGTCAAAAATGTCATCGTAGTTAGTAAGATATGTTTCTATGAAGAATATTTTTTTTCTAATATTTCACGAATATTAAAAGTGAATAGAAATCAATGAGTCTAAAGAGCTCGATTAGTATTATAAATTATATATTAATAAGCATTTCTTGAATAATGAAAGGAAATGTTATCTTGTATATATCCAGTCCAAACGAAATTTCTTTAAAAATATTTTTTTATTAGAATTGATGACTCCATTTGACATTTGAGTTTTTTTCCTTTTAGAAATTCCTCTTCCATTTATATAAAATTTTAAATACATTGAAATTAAGCTTTTAGTACATTTGATTTATGTATCAGAATATACGAACTATTCAATTTTTAGCTTTGAAATGTTTTTGTTTGAATGTGAAATTTATGATTTTGCAATTTAAATCGAAAATTACAATGATCGATGATTTCTTCCTGACTAATCTGCTTAGCATATCAAAAGTTTCTGTGATATCAACCAATTCTGCGATTTTAAAGTGTTCCTCTAAAAAATGATAAACAGCCGAGGGGAAAGCTATTTCTCAGACTATAAAAGCATAAGAAATTGTCCTTATTCAACTTTTTCACTCGACTTAAGCTATTTTCATATCAGTAAATAAACTCTAGTCCTAGAATAAGAATTTTAAGTTTACATTGAAACTTCTCTTTACATTTCCGCATAATACAATTCAAGCAAAATTTTCATCTTTCAACGTATTGGCTCAAAATGCAGTAACTTTTTTTAGACTCCCCTCAAAAACCGCAATTCTCTATTTATTTACTTTCACTTCTTACATTCGTATACATGAGATCGTGAAAAATTCAATCTCTGATTTAGGGTTTTCCCTTTGGAGGAGAAATTGGATGCCCCACTTTGGTTTCCTGCCAACTTTATTCATGATTCAAGAAGATTCCTTTTCAATAATGCTATCAAAAACATCTCCTACGAAACCCGCATTGTAGCAAAGGCCTATTAGTTTACCACTGGAAAGGATTATGTTCGCTATTTCCAGTGTGTTAAAGTTGTGGGAAGAAATATTTTCGAATATTTTGAAATATTCCAGAGAGAGAGAGAGAGAGAGAGAGATCCTGAAACTTATTTCTTATTTATAAAAACTGTCAAATAACGTCTGGAATCTTTGGGGATAAAGCAGATTATCTGATTTATAACAGTGAGGTTTTATTTCGAGAAAATTTCTTTTGAAGCCAAATTATAGCGCGATAATATTTGCTTTTAAATAAAAATACTTGCCTCTTCGTAAAAATGTGGAGTGTATATATACATTAATAATTTTTTGTTGAAACATAAGCAAGTGCTTTATTTCTTGAAGTTAAAAGAAGACAGGGAGTGAAAAATTATTTTGTATCTTTAAAAAATATAGAAGTATTATTTTTGTTTCTTGAAATTTAATTAAAAATCTGCAAATAATATATTTATCAGTATAGCAATATGTGTGAAAAAATTTGCATTAAAACATGTAGATTTCTATTATAGTATGAAATTTATAACAAATTGTATTAATAAAAGCTATTTTTTTTCAAATTAATGCCCATCTTAGACATAAAAATCTATTTGTTATAGAAAATACTCGATTGCTTAAAAATTGCGTATTCAATTGGCTCTTTGAATATGATAGTCATCATTTTATCTTCCTGATAATGTTGCGAAATATTTTCTTTTTTCTAAATAAGCGAAAGGTTCGATTTCAAAATCAAATAATGTCTAATTTTAGAAACGTAGCGAGAAAACAATGCGCGAATTTTTTTTTCTTTTATAGCTTTCTTTCATGTAAACAACGTTTTTTTAAGGTTGGAGAGTTGATTTCGTACTATAATGTATAGAATTTTTTTTGAATAGCATATAGTAGTGTTAACTTTCACAAAGATAAATTTTTAGTTTTTCTTTGTATTATGTAGATTTACATCAAACATAAATAGCGTGCGTTTCTACCCTAGTTCGAAAGCATTTAAAAAAATTATTCACATTTCTGTTATCTAGGATAAACATCTTATATGTTTCTTCTGATTAAAGATCTTACAAAGCTGAATTTTTATTTGCTTTTATAAGATTCTAATAAACTATTTTAAAATTTAAAACAATATGCTTTACCATTTTGTTGAAATCAGAAAAGTAGAGAGTTATAAGAACTATTTTGTGTGTGTGTGAAATTTTATGATAATTACTGGGGAAAAATAAGTTTGGAAAGAAACCAATGTCTACACACAGAATCTCTCAGATTTGTAAAATGAATGTTGGATTAGTTTATTTTTAGGTATAGAAAAAAAATACAACTTTTTGATTGAAATTATTTTGAAAAATGTGTTTATGTGTACAAAAGGAGAATAAATAAATGATGCTTTAGTACTCATAATTGTGTATTTGAATATTATTATAAAATAAGATGGATTAAAATTTTTAAGGACACCTTCAAATGGAATTCAATTCCATCTACTGGGTATACAAGGTGTCCCAAAATGTCGTTTACAAACTTCACGTGTTGGTCAGTGAAAAGATGACGAGCAAAGTTCACAAAGGAATTTTTGAAGTGATTATTACCAGATGGCGATATTCTCAGGTATATCGGAGTGCAGGAAGCAAATCTTTTCAGGTGAGAGCCTTGGCAGGAGAAGCACACATTAGTTAAATAACAATAAATCGGTTGATATGTATTACATTTATGGCACTTTGGATGGAAAAAGCCCCAAGACAGATGTAATGAGAGCGTTTCCCAAACAGACGTCTGCCAAGTAATCCATTCATCATTTCTGGAGTTTTTCTAGAAAGCAGCCGTATTATTTAGCAGCGTACAACACGCACACCAGCCTTAGAAGAAGTCGGGTAAGAGGATAGTGAGAGGAACCCAGAAATAAGTATCAGAACAATTAAACGCAAATTTAATGTACCATTTTCCATCTTTAAGTGTATATTGTAGGAGGACACGTTACACCTCTACCATTTCCAAAGATAGTGCAGACATAGGAGAAAAAGACGATTATCTCCAACGAGTTGCATTCGTTCATTGGTATTTACATGAACGTATAGTGCATTCAGAATTTCAATCGTAGATTGTAAAGGGTGTTTTTTTGAGAGGTATAGAACTTTAAATTGCAATAAAACAACGATGTATTATTCGATTGACATGAATTTTTTTTATTCGAAAGATAATCTTGTGGCATTACATTTTAAATATGATTTCTGGCATATGACTGCCACGGCTGGCTCGGATGTAGTCCAATCTGGACGTCCAATTTTCGATGACTTTTTCCAACATTTGTGGCCGTATATCCGCAATAACACGGTGAATGTTGTCTTCCAAATAGTCAAGCGTTTATGGCTTATCCGCATAGACCAATGACTTTACATAGCCGCACAGAAAATAGTCTAGCGGTGTTAAATCACAAGATCTTGGAGACCAATTCACAGGTCCAAAACGTGAAATTAGGCGGTCACCAAACGTTTCTTTCAATAAATCGATTGTGGCACGAGCTGTGTGACATGTTGCGCCGTCTTGTTGGAACCACAGCTCCTGGACATCATGATTGTTCAATTCAGGAATGAAAAAGTTAGTAATCATGGCTCTATACCGATCACCATGGACTGTAACGTTGTGGCATTCATCGTTTTTGAAGAAGAACGGACCAATGATTCCACCAGCCCATAAAGCGCACCAAACAGTCAGTTTTTCTAGATGTAACGGTGTTTCGACATACACTTGTGGATTAGCTTCACTCCAAATGCGGCAGTTTTGTTTGTTGACGTAGCCATTCAACCAGAAGTGCGCTTCATCGCTAAACAAAATTCGCTTATGAAAATCGACCATTATTTTCGAAATAAAATTGCACAATTTGAAAGCGTTGTTCAGACGTGAGTCTATTCGTGATGAATTGCCAAACCAAACTGAGAATAAATCACTTGACAGCTGTTAAATCGGCCGCCATCTTGGAAAGTAATGCCAACTTAAACTTCTATACCTGGAAAAAAAACAGTCTGTATTTATTGCTGAAACGACTTTTTAAGAGATTGTATCCTGAGCTCGCAGTGCTTGCATGTAGGCGCTTGGCTAAATCTTAGGCGTTCACTTTCCCATACAAACCAACAGCGTTTCACCATAAATATCCAAACTGGTATAGTAGATTATTGATCCTTATATACTGCTTGAGACTTTTACGGGTGTACTTATCACATGTTTTTTGAAGTGCGATTTACAAATTGCATGGCTGACGTTTCAAGAGTTTAACACCGGAATTTCACCTTTCCACATGAGGGGGTATCTCCACATTTCAATACCAATGTGCGAGATATCTCGATAGGAATCTCGATGGACTGAGAAGGCCAGTTGCATGGTCACCACGATTTTTAACCTCACCGCATAGATTTCTTCCTCTGGGGTTATACGAAATACTTGGTATATTGGACACCCGACACACCTGAAATAGACTTCGTTGACAGGATTATGAAAGTGGCGGTACGTGTACGTTACAAATTTGAACAATATGAACTTGCCTATGAATCCCTGATTCAACGTTCTGAAGAATGTATTTTGATGGATGGAAGGGGATTTGCAACATCATTATTTCCTTCATCAGTATCATTAAGTTTGTTTTTGAAAATAAAGTTATGTTAACGCCACTATAAATAAGCTTTCATTATGTATTGGTCACATTGCTGAAGCACTATACGGTTTTTTTGATTTTCTCGCACAACTTCCTACGTGACGCTTGCTCGTCATGGTTTCCCAGACTAGCACTCAAAGTTTGGGTCAAAGATGTGCTTCTATATAATAATTTAAACATCGAAAAAAGGAAAGAAAGTAATTTCTGACTAAAATAACTGATAAGAGGGGGAGCAAGTGAGATAGTCCAGTTGCTTTCAAAATATCAATTTCATCAGGTTTTGCAACTTTCTCTTTAACTTTAGTAATCTGATAACCAGGGCATCAGCAATGATATTTGTTGAAAGGTATCCGGGTTGGTGGAACCTAATATACAGATTACGCTATGCCTGTGTATTACAGCAGGCGTACTTGTTGTGGTGAAGGGGATTTCACTGAGTGAAATATTATTATTTTCAACTAAGAATTCCACATTAAATTGAGACCCTATGATCATTAAGGAGAAGCATGAAGGTGCTCAGAACAGTAGTAAAATATTGTTTTGAATATCACTTACCTACAACCTTATAAATGGGAGTTTTTACTGTAATTCCTGTCCATTCATCAGATAGAGCCTTTGGTTGGTGTCCATGACACTGTTGCATCAAAAAACTACACTTCGATGCTTTTCTGCTACGTCAAATTGGGTTTTATTTATTTAAAGCTGGTTTTTTTAAATTGTAGAATATACGAGTGGATGCGTATGGGCAATCATTTCTAATTAAATAGTTTTATAATTTGAAATACTTTTCCGTCAAATTGTATCATAACGACAAATAAATATGGTTTAATAAGCAATATATAATACATAATATCGGGATTTTTATATAGAATATATAATCAACAATGTAGTATAAATATTTCGTCAATTTTTTAAATGGTTATGACAAGACAAAACCACAACTGATGCGTTTGCTTATTTTATGAATACTAAACTGGATAATCATGTGCAGAAAATCAAGTTGTGACCCAACAGTTTATGCATTGGTTAGATATATGCAGTTGCATGTCTTAAATTAAGCATTCAATTGCTAAAAATTCTATCTTTGTTCTACACATATTCATCCCACCTACCATTTCTTCCTTGTTCCATTATATATATATATATATATATATATATATATATATATATATATATATATATATATATATATATATAATTAAAAAATCTCATTTCCTTATTTTAAAGTAATTTTTTTACTCTTTGTGTCCTTTAGTTCATATCGTTCTATTTGAACTCAAAAATTTTGAACACCATTTATACAAGTATTTTATTTGCTTATACGAGAGCTCAGTTTTTACAAATATTGTTCCACGAACCAAAATTTCAACTAATCTGTAGGTAGATTAAATTAATATTGACTTAATTTTTAGTCAAATGAATTTTAAATTTATTTTTAAAACTGAAATTACTTTTAACCTCACCAATAATGCATGGAAAGAAGAAAGCATTTGAGAAATATACGTTTATATTGTGGGGAAAGTTTCATTTTTCATATTTATATCCATTTGAAAATTTTAGTTTCCCATAATTTCTTGAGATATTAATTGTAAAAACTATTTAAGATTGCTTTGGTTTTTTTTTCAACTTTTCTCTTATAACATTATGACAGGCTATATCGTGAGTTTTCCCTCATAAGAAAATTTTGGGTCTTTTTAAGGTTGTTGAAAGTCTTTAACAACCTTAATTTGAAATGGAGCTAAAGACATTAGGGTTTTCAATTCCGTGTACTATTTTCAATCCCATGATTTCAGGATTACATTATCCACATCACGGGTTCCGGGATTAAGATTGGATTAGTTATGAACAATACTTTAGAACCAACTTCTGATTTTATAATAAATAACAATATTAATATTATAACTTTTTTGTTTTGCATTTAAAAATGAATTAAATCAGGGCATGAACGAGTAAATGCTTATATAGCGGTAACAGTGAGGTAAAAGTTTTATTACAGTATAAAATAATTTACAATTCACCTCAGAAATTGTTATATAAGTACTACTACTAATAACTATACTAAAGTATACTTATTAAGAGTGAGTATGATATAGGGTGTTTTTTTAGAGGTATAGAACTTTAAATTGCAATAAAACAACGATGTATTATTCGATTGATATGAATTTTTTTTATTCGAAAGATTATCTTGTGGCATTACATTTTAAATATGATAAAGCAAGGCGTAGATTCGTCGAATGGGCCCAAAATGAGATTGCCGTTGTTCCCGATTTTCATAAGCGAATTTTGTTTAGCGATGAAGCGCACTTCTGGTTGAATAGCTACGTCAACAAACAAAACTGTCGCATTTGGAGTGAAGCTAATCCACAAGTGTATGTCAAAACACCGTTACATCCAGAAAAAATGACTGTTTGGTGCGCTTTTTGGGCCGGTGGAATCATTGGTCCGTACTTCTTCAAAAACGATGAATGCCACAACGTTACAGTCCATGGTGATCGGTATAGAGCCATGATTACTAACTTTTTCATTCCTGAATTGAACAATCATGATGTCCAGGAGCTGTGGTTCCAACAAGACGGCGCAACATATCACACAGCTCGTGCCACAATCGATTTATTGAAAGAAACGTTTGGTGACCGCCTAATTTCACGTTTTGGACCTGTGAATTGTCCTCCAAGATCTTGTGATTTAACACCGCTAGACTATTTTCTGTGGGGCTATGTAAAGTCATTGGTCTATGCGGATAAGCCACAAACGCTTGACCATTTGGAAGACAACATTCGCCGTGTTATTGCCGATATACGGCCACAAATGTTGGAAAAAGTCATCGAATATTGGACGTCCAGATTGGACTACATCCGAGCCAGCCGTGGCAGTCCTATGCCAGAAATCATATTTAAAATGTAATGCCACAAGATTATCTTTCGAATAAAAAAATTCATGTCAATCGAATAATACATCGTTGTTTTATTGCAATTTAAAGTTCTATACCTCTAAAAAAACACCCTTTATGTCTTTTTCAATGTAGTCACGTTAGCGTGATGTGGAATTTAGAAAATAGGATGCCAGCTTAGATGTCCTCCTCATTACGTAAATAATGTGCGTGTCCAATCGAGAGCAACGTCTCTATTAGAGTGTCTCAGAGTGCAACGTTAATAAGAACAAAGTAGATGTGTTTTTGCTATTGTTTTGCAAATAAAGTATTAAGCTAAAGGAAGTTATTTTTTCGAATTTTTTTCGACTCCATCTGAACAACAAAAAGAAAATCAGTGAAGTTATTCTGATTTAATACAGTTTATTCAGAATGAAAATATCAAATGCCATTGATTTTCGGCAAAGTTCCAATTTTTCTTTCAAGGTTAAGTTACTAGTCGTCATTTCATGTTTGGGATAATGAGATGTACTAGGAATTTAGAAGATATGGTGAGGGTATACCCAAAATCAACTAGTGATTCGGGATGTACAAAAATGGAATCCTCGATTGTTCGAAAAACGACTAGAAAGATATCCTGAAGGATTTTGTTTTTTCCCCAATTTTTTTTTAAAAATTTCAACATTTAACGAGATAATATTCCCTCATACGTAATAATAAAGTTACTGAGTTACTCAGAACATCTTTGTTAGATATTGATTGAGAAAAGGGTGCTCTATTTCTTGTACTCCTAGATTTTCTATTGAACACCACTGAAACATTGAACTTCTTTGATTAAGTATTCATTAAACAAGTTGCATATCAGCAAAATATTCAATGTTCAATGCTCTCGATATTTAATGGGATTATTACTCAATGTTAAATGGTCTCAATGTTCAATTCTTTCTTTCTATGTGCTCAATAAAAGGACTTTTGATGTTCAATGTGATAAATTTAAACGAAGAATCACTTTTTTAGTGGGTACAATAACATATAATAAGATTTCAAATGATCGATTACCATCTGGTTGTTGGAAGAAGTGCCACTATTATTTCTCAGGATTCGCAAATAAGCGAAAAAAAAACATATGAAAAGTTGTTGTTGGTAATTAAACTGATATTTTTACGAGTAATCGTGTAGTTCGTTCCCCACAAATTGTTAATTTGTGATAGATTTTATTTGGACAAAAAAAAATTGGGCTTCAGTTTACAAGGACAAAGGCTTTTTCTTAACAAGTAGAAAAATACATGTAAATAATTTGTGACGAATCTGTACGGCAATTTATCACTAATACTGTTAGGCGTCTTTGGGATTGTTAATTCGCGTATATTTCCAACCAGCTCTAAAAGAAGAAACCGGGATATGCAAATTAGTTAAAGTATTTAAGGAGAGTGTTGTAAGTTAACAGTAGGCATTAACGCCAAGAGATATGTGTGTTGACAGTGTTCTAAGGAGATTCAAGTTGATTGTGCTATTAGCGGCTCGCTGATCATTAGGTAGTGATCAACAATTGGAAAGTTTGATACGCCTGGAAAGTGAGGTAGTAAAAGGAAGGTGAGATTTAAATATAGATTATCGGCTCATAAGAGTAAATATCTAATTAAGTTAGTGGTAATTTAATGAACGCTAGTAATTCAAATTGCGTGTATCTCTCGATCCTCTTATTCCGGTAATCCCGTCCGATATTGAGTTTAATAGTTGATTAGAATCATATTTCGTGATTTAATTTAATAGTAAGGTTCAATCACATTGACCTAGATATATTGAATAATCCTTGTAATTAAAAGGTTGATAATTGATTCAAGTTAATAAATATAATTTGGTATTATAAAAATGTCGTTGGATCGTTCTTTGCCTCAAATCAATCTTGGTGTCCAGGGTGGAATCCAGGGGAATTCTCACAAATTAAAACTCTTAAAAAATAACGCTTACACCGATGGTATCGTAATGTGTTGTCATCTTTATTCTTATCAAACTATCTTATGATGTTGAAATTTCTCGTTATATTGATCACATAACTTTTATAGCTTTCCGAAATTGATATTGTAAGAGATCGGCATTTGTTTCAGGGAAGAATTTTCATATAAAATGTTTTTAAAAATTTCAAATTGATTTTTTTAATTTAATTTGATGTGGACTAGTATTTTACAATTGCAGAACTAGTACATTCCTGGGAGCTGGTATATTTTTAATGCGGCACTATGTAAGTGGATACCAATCGCCGCAGGTAATTTTGACGCCCAGTTTCCTCCCTAGAGGGAGGCACCTGAGCTCTGACGATGCGAATTCGTACTAGGATTTAATTTTGCCGAGAGTACTCAAGCCTAACAGACTCTCTGCGGATCATACGACACGGTCACTGTCAATTTTTTGTGTCATGAAAATCCACCGACTTAGTCCGGGTTTGAGCCCGCAACCTTGGGTGCAGAAGGCCAATGACAAACCAACCAAGCCACCCTGCTGGCTATGAAATAATGTTGAAGGTAGAATTCAAATGTATTAATAAATTCCAAGATTTACTAGTATATTTTTAGATATTGCTTTACTCATAAACATTAATTAAAATGAAAAAAAAATATTATGGCATATCCTGAAAGAAAATCTTTTTTTTTAATATTAGTATAGAACATCTAAATATAGTACACGATGATATCATTTCACAAATAACCATTTGGCGCAATAAGACATAGTAACTATAAGAGAATGGAAGAACAAGATCAAATTTCATGTTATGAACTTTAAATGATGTGTATTTTTATATTTTGGTTATTGCCTTCATTTGGTCAATGGTATCAAGTAATTCAAACATTGGAACGCAATCCAGACATTGTAATATCGTAAAGTCTGGATGGAAATTTATGATGATATTTCAGACAATGATATTTGCAGTCAAAAGATAGTATGAAAAGTTTTTTTGAAGAAAGATTAAATGATAGCTGTAACTAAGATGGTTATAAGTAACAAAAGTAAATTGAAATTCATGGGGTTTATAGCCGTAGGTTTTAAAAAGATGAAAGGTTTTGTAAAGTTACATGCACAAAACTTGCACAAGCAATATTATGTACATTATTTCTTCTTGAAGTATTGGTAAAAAATTGCTGAAGAAATCAGTTAATTATTATTTCTTTAATGCAAATTTTTCTTTTGTATAATAACAGCTACAAAAATAACTCATTATTTGACAAAATGTAATGAAGCAGGGAATGGCATATTTGTGATTTACTATAAACTTTTAAATATTGGTTATTACCTCTATTTCACTAATGTTATTAAGTAGGAAGTTCTCTAATGTAATTAAAAAAGGTAATATATTTACTGCTGGAAAAACCTACTAGAATATAACCAGAAATTTGTAAATTAAAATTTATTTAACTTAAGTGAAAATTATAATCTTTTGTGAGTTTTAAGTAAATTTAGCAATATTCATAGAATCCAAAATACATACTGCGAAGGACAAGATATGGCAAGAAAAAGTTTATATGACAAATATGGCGCTTAAACAAGCAAATAAAATATTCAAGATTGAAATAGTAAGAATAACCTCACCTCTATATTAATAAAACAAGAAGAAACCAATGTTTTATGTACCTACCATCTCTAGCAATAGCTAAGCATTGAAAGATAGATGCCTTGGAATTTTTTTGGATATGTCAGCCCATTCGACTTTTACACATTATCAAAGTTCCCAAGACGTAGATCAGGGTGATGCATGTGGAACCAATGGTTTATCAGTCATCGATTTAATGTGTTCAGGAGAAGGAACGGACCAAGGAAACAGTACAAATTGGTAAGCAAATAAGAATTGAACATTGTGGGCTCCGTGGTTTATCGCTTTGACCTGTTGGAAAATGGATATTGGCAAGCTTTCAATGTTAGGAATGACAGAAGGTTTTAAGGTATCCGACTACGTTCCGAACCATGATTTTGAAAAAGCGCATAAATAGATAATTTTCATGATATTTAGTGTCACTTAGATTAGAGTGTATGCATAAAATTATTTTAAGGACATTTTGACAAAAAAATTTATTTAAATACGATATTTTGGCAAAAAATTAACTTAGAATGATCTTGTTTCCAAATATTCTCCTTTTGTGAAAAATGCTTCTATTATAATAATATTTTGCCTGTATCTCTCTACAGAGGCTCAACTAGAATTTTTAAAATATATAACTTAGAAGTGGGTTTATTCATATTTTACGACAACAGAGGGGAGCAATTTAAGAAAAAAACGCCACTAATTATTTCAATTGGTGATAACTCTGAAAATAATGTGAATTTTTCAAAACATCTAGTTGAGCCTCTGTAGAGAGATACAGGCAAAATATTATTATAATAGAACGATTTTTCACAAAAGGAGAATATTTGGAAACAAGATTATTCTAAGTTAATTTTTTGCCAAAATATTATATTTAAATAAATTTTTTTGTCAAAATGTCCTTAAAGTAATTTTATGCATGTATTCTAATCTGAGTGACACTAAATATCATGAAAATTATCCATTTATGCGCTTTTTTTAAAATCACGGTTCCGAACGTAGTAGGATACCTTTAGGCTTCAGAATCATTGTGATCGATGTTGATTTTATCAACAATTATTATATTATAGGGGACAGGGGTGAGGAGAAAATCCAATTACACTTTGAACAATAACACGAGATATAGAATCAGGAAAACGATACATAAAGTAACTAATGCTGATGTGCAGTCAAACTCTGATACAGCCATCGTGGTGGCAGGCAGAATCAAGAATTATTTAAAAAAATGACGCATTATTCGTTTGTACTTATCTGATATTAAATGTACTATTGTATCTGCAAACACGCCTGTGGCGCAGAATAAAAATCGCAGTTATAAACAAATCATTGAAACCTTTCTTTGCCACATAAGACGTCTAATGATATGAATTAACTCACTGTTTTTCAACGTTTAAACTAAAAAAAAAATTCCCGATATTGTAGAGTGAATCCTTATTTTTTTGCAACCTTTCCGACAAGCATGTCCTGATGCTTGGTAGTGTGATGAAGCTGGTGTATCTTTTCTTCTATGCGTATATCCTTCACTCACCTATTTCAGCATCGAATACTTTTAGTTTGTTCATATTAAGAGAGGACAAATTACTCAATTCGCAACTACCCGCAATCAACAATTAATCTTATATCACCTTCAAAAGTCACAGTTAATACTATATCAAACTTGGAAAAGTATCGAATAACTTATATTCTTCAATTAAAATTACTATCGTTTTTAACGTATTTTATTAGCGGAAAAATACAATTAGAGTACTAAAAAGCAGCCAGATGTTTTTATTGCACATAGAAGTTGTAGGGAACTCTAAAACTGCTAATTCTTCCTGCACACCACAATGCTAATGATTTGTATGCATGTAGTTTCCTTTTTTAATTATGCTATATTTCAGGATTTTGATTTCTGTTGATTTATACATACACTCATAGACAAACAAATTAGCGCACCAAGAAGGAGTCGTCAAAATGAAACGAAATTTTAAATACGTAATGACTACTTTGATATAAGTAAATGATTGGAAAATCAAAGAAAAAGGATCATTTGTGTTTCAGAGAAAAAGGAGAAAGAACGGAGGATTTAATACCCCGTTGTACTCCCTCTAGCACGAATGCACGATGAGATACGATCAGGCATTGAGGCATACAAGTTCTGTATGATGTCTTGAGACACTTCATTCCATATTTGATGTAACCTTGCTAACCTCTAGTTCGTTCAAACTCGTGGGGTGCCCAACTCGCCGTCCCAAAGGATCCCAGATGTGCTCGATTGGAGACAAATCTGGTGATCGGGCAGGCCAAGGAAGGGTTTTAACAGTGCGGAGCATTATCTTGTTGAAAAATGGCTCCTGGGAGCCATTGCATGAGTAGAAACACATTGGTTGCGGTAAGTCATGAACATACCGCTGGGCTGTCATGGTGCCACGGATCAATAATACGGGCGATCGTGTATTGTAGGCAATGGTACCCCATACCATCACATCAGCTGTGGGAGCGGTGTGTCACTGTAAATCAAAGGAAGGATTGAGGCGTTCACCATGGGGTCTCCACACACGAACATGATTGTCATCACTGCCGAGAATGAATCTTGATTTGTCGCTGAAGACTAACTGGTTCCATTCCGCTGCAGTCCTGTTTCCTGGTGTATGATAACACTTAAAACGGAGGCGTCGGTGGGTGGGCGCCAAGTGCAGCACACGTAATAGTCGCTGCGATCTCAAATGTTCTTCAGCCAGGTGTCTTTGTATGGTTCGAGAAGACACAGGGGCCCCTAATGAAGGTGCTACCTGTGCTTGGATGGCGGCCGATATAGCAGTTGGCTGTATGCGTGCATTTCTTATGATGTCTCGGTCTTCTCGACGACTGGTCTGCCGAGAACGTCCTGAGCCTGGTCTTCGTGTAAATGGCATCTCTCGGATCCACTGGTCCCAGCACCTCCTCACAACACAATCAGAGTGGCCTATTGGACGAGTAACTCGCCTAACTGACTACCCAGCTTCCATCATACCGTTGACTCTCAAACTGCGAGAGCTGCTCATATTGTCTTCGAAAACAGCATAATGGTTGTCTACCTCAGCTCTTACTTTGTAAACGATTCAGCACACTCAAACAAGCTTTGGTTACCTGTTTTATACTCCATGGAGAACGATGTTAAACGACCCCTATCGGCTGTACGTAATGCGCAATCACGCTGCATTTCTAATCATTTGCGTATCTCCCCGACATGTACCTTCATGCCTAGTTTTGTTCCGATCCCGCAATTATTTCTTGGTGCGGTAATATTTTTTGTCCATGAGTGTATATATGTGCTTAATATATAGTTGTAATTGTTACTTAGTACGGCTGTACTCTCTCTACAATCTTATTAAAATTAAACTAGTTTGTACTTCATTACAGAAGGAAACCCACAACTACCAATGTGAGGAATTGTTGTCTAAATTCAACCAAAGCATCTAACTTTGACAGCATGTTACATTAATGACTGCATATGGTATATAATTTATACTTATTACACATTTCCTTCCCAATTTTGCATTTTAGATAGTCAACAGTGTATACAGAATGTATAATTGTTTATATTAGTGTTAATTAATAATGCCATTCCTCTCACTTTTCTCAACATGAATAATATTTCAAATACTTAACTTTAAGAGTAGAAATTTTGTGTTGGATTAAGCAAAAAGGATACCAAACACGTTTTTCTTAGATCATAAGGTGTTATCCATATTTTCTATGAAGAAAGCTAAAATGTGTAGAAATTTGCGATGAAAACTTTGATTCCAGTTCTAGAACACATTGTATTTAAAATGTTATTTTACAAAAATAATTAAATTGTCTTCATAAAGGTAACTAACTAAACATTTTTTAAATTTCTTCTGTGCCATATATTTAATTTAATCTTTATTCATTCTAGATTAATATTTTCGTATTTCAAACTTAAATTCTAGTATTGGTTTTAAAGTTACTGCTGGTTAAACATAAGGACTTTAATTATAAGAACCTCTGTGTGTGTGTGTGTTTTACAGAAATTTTCATTTTTAAAATACTTTTGAGCCATTATAATGGAAACATTAAAATTAGAACAATTATTTTGCTTAAAAAATATGAAGATTATTTATTTTTGCCTTATATTAATAAGAAACGAAGGAATGTAATATATGTTTCATTAATAAAATATTACACATCCTTTTCTTCATAATTTTTCCTTTCATCTTTGTTATTACTTTTTCGTAGAAATCTTATAAAAAAGGATCAGCACACTTATTTTATTCAGGACGATTTAGCCTGGTTCATGACTATTCAAACCAAAATATAGGCTTTACTTTTTAAAAAATATTATAAATGTTCAAACATTTCTGTTTAAAAGGGTACACTGTATAAGATGATATGACAATTTTGAAAGTATTTATTTTTACTTTTAAAGATACAGTCAATCCTTGACTTGTTTCAAAAGAGCCGCGCTAAGAGCACCTGTATTCGATTCTGAAAAAAATTTCTATGAAAGTGCAGAACAATTTGAATGCATGATATATTCAAACTCGTATTGGTACGCTATTTTATGAACAAATATCAAGAAAAAATGAATTAATTAATAGAAAAAGCTTCGGTGATCTTAACTGATTCATTGGTTATTTTAATAAGTGAAATCTGGATACTGAAAGTAGCCATGGCTGTAGCAATACATATGTGTCATATATCCCTTTAGGACCCAACCCGCACGATCGTGCGGGTTAGATATTCTTTTACGTTTTTGCTGCTGGAATAGTCGTATGTAAGAAAATCACAAATCTAACGGTTGAGATTTGTGAAAAGGGTTACATTTTATCAACAGACGATGCATGTGATCCATGTTTTAATTTCAGCTGGCAAATGTAGCTTTCTTTTCAAATACAACGAAAACACGTCTTCTTTTTATCTGTCATAAAAAGATAATCATCAATATATTTCTAATTGCTTGGATACAAATATTTGTATTACTGTTTAAATAATTGTAAAAAAGAAAAAATATTAATTATATTCTATTAATGTGGTTTGTAGGACTTGGAATTTCGTTCCCGCACGATCGTGTGGGTTGGGCGTTACTTGAGTCACTGCAACTGTAAAGGTAAGTACTTACCATGCGATTTTTTTTTCTGTTTCAATAATTTTGATGAAAGCCTACATAAAAATGAAATATATAGTTATGTAATTAATACTAAATTTTGTTGGAGGTTGCCATGGATGAGTACCTGTTTTTCTTTCTCTCTCTCTTTTTCGCAATTAATTTTTTTTACATTTGTTGAGGAGTATGCATTTTTATTCTTTCCACAGATATCTGCATCCATATATCTTCTTCCCCCCGAACCAAGAAAAAAAATCTGGGTATTCTGGAGGTAGTTAGTAAGGTGTGGTTAAAACATATATAATATATTTTTTTTAAATAATAAAATATTCTGATACATTTTACTATTTTTCATGGAATAGTTTGTTAACTTTTAACCAAAAACTTTTTCAGGTGTCTAAAAGGAGAATAATTCTCACAGAAGAGAGAGAAAATTTTAAATTAATGAATAAATCTGATTGAACTTACATCAGAGCTTAGTGATCTCTCCGATGATGCCAATGCTGCGAACAAAACATGCGAATCGCGTGTACTGGAAGGAGAATCAAGTTCAGACGAGAGCGATGAAGAAACACAAGGGAATATTTGAAATGGAAAGACAATTTTGGATCCTTCTTTACAATAAAAGTATCTTGAACACATTCATTACATTAAATTAGCTGTTGCAAATTCTTGGTTTCTGTGCAAACAAGAGGCAATATCAAATAAATTTCCTCTAAAAATCAAAATGGGTCGCCGAAAATTTAATTTATAGATAGTTGAAGCGTTATCATCCTCTCCACCTACTAACAAAAGTATTTTAACTGATGTTGAAAATAACATTCCATTCGCAAATTGATCCAAGCGTAATTCCACTCGCAATGGTAAGCGAATTGTAATTCAACTCGCAAAAAGATCGGAGCGTTGTAATTCACCTGCTCTACATGCCATGGCCTTTATTCTTGGCTATTCCAGGATAAAAGGCTTGACATGTATAG
The DNA here is from genome assembly GCA_019973935.1 of Trichonephila clavipes. Taxonomy (NCBI): domain Eukaryota; kingdom Metazoa; phylum Arthropoda; class Arachnida; order Araneae; family Nephilidae; genus Trichonephila; species Trichonephila clavipes. The sequence continues at coordinate 1,141,838 of BMAU01020982.1, forward strand.
CCATTTTTGATGTATTGATGACATTTCAAGGCCTTGCAAGTGCAGGTTTGAAAACTACGAAAGTAGTTTGAAAATATGTTGTGAAAAATGCAATGGTTATTTATACTTGTCAAAAACAAAATAAATGATTTTTACAGTAAATAAATAATGAATTAATTAAAGAGTTAATTGTACATCAATAATTTCCTTATTTGTAACAAATTTAGTAGAATTAAGCTTGTTTCTTCTATAAACTTAGGGCTAAAAATGTATAAATCATAAAATTTCATAGGAGACCTGTTTCACAGATAACTCCCAACTTGCACGATCGTGCGGGAACCGTCTATGTTCCAGGGGAGGAGCGGGAATTTTTAAAATATTTTTTCCAATGTCATTGGGATCCATATAGTGTTAATTACCAGAAGAATTTAATATTTGAAGACAAAGATAATTCGTGTCTTAAAGGGATATGAAGAATGAAGTTCAACCAATAATTGGATACCTAACTGTTCAGATACTGTTGTTTGCTCAGTAAAACTTGAAATCCTGAAGAGCCAGTTAAATATAATGCGGATAGTGATTCAAAATTTTTATTTAGGGAATTAAAAACTAAAGTCTAAGTAAACATAACTATTAGACAAATAAAAATTGGTCATGAAGTCATGTTACCAAAAAACTATGTGTCATATTGGAAAGTATTAGATTAACGTAGAATTCATGTAACTGAACATAAGAATTTTGAGATATTAAAATGTTAAATGAAAATGAAAATTGAAAAAAAGTGTTTGAGGAAGCAGAAAACAAAAACGATGTTTTTCATGCGCTTATGGAGAGTATTAAAAATAGCAAATATGCAAAAATCACAAGTTTTATTTTTGAACGTTATTTTCTCAAAATTTGTTTTACTTTATATTCGTATACTTTCTCCTCCAGAACCTGTTTAAATATAAATCTCAAAATTTTAGCGAGCAATTTTTAAGTATTTTTCCATATTTTACTGAATGTAGTAATATATTTTTACTAAACACCTTTAGATAGGGACCATTTTAGGAAACAGTTCAAATTTTAAAAATTTGTAACTATTTGAATCTTAACAAAAAGACAAAATTCTTCATTATAATGTTACCGATAATAGCCTAACTCACTGTAAAAATTTTGTATGTGTGAGATAAGTATTTTATGGAAAAAAAGTTTCATAAACTTATGTAATTTAACATAATTTCCTGTGAATGCACCATACGTGTTAGGATATCTGGATTAAATTTAATCTTTAGACATTAGAAAATTGAGAATCTGTTGTGTTGTGTTGTGTGGGTTCAAACTATAATTAGATGCACATTTGATCGACTTCCTCGTGTAAATATTATTTTAATATATATCTACTTCACTGGTACAACACATTACAAATTACAGATACAATTTCATAGTTGCGTGTTATTTATATACAATCCTCCACTCAGTCACAGTTAAGTCTTTAACTGGTTACAGTTAAATATACCACATCTCCTCCCTCCTTAAAGAACAAGTCTCTCCGGAGGCCGCCTGATTCTCCCGGAATGCCTAGGAAATGGCCTGTCTGGAACTGGTGGACTCCTCGTCTCGGAGTCAGTCTCTTTAGCTGAAGACTGTGATAGATCTGGAACCGCAACATCAGTTGATGGCACTCCTTGTACGGAAGATGAACCCAATTCCTTGTTCAGATCCTTAGAAATATCTTCCGCCGTTTCTGCATGCTGAATATTAGAGTTGTTTTCTCGAACCTCTGATGATGGAAATCTCTGGTGCATAAGTGGAATGATATTTTCTTGCACTTTATCCCCCACTGAACGGATCTGATCAACATGTCGTCTCACGAGGGTTCCTTGAACATCAATGATGTAGTGGAGTACGCCATCCTGGTTTACAATGGTACCAAACTTCCATCTAGTATTAGCTGCTCTGTAAACTCTCACAGCCACTCGATCTCCAACATCAAATTTCCTATCTCGGAATTCGAAATTATCTCTTCGTAATTTATCCTGAATTTTTGTTTTCAATTCAGGTAAAAGTAAATCTATCCTGGTTCTAATGTCTCTTTTTAAGAATAACATGGCTGGACTAAGTGTTGTAGTTACATTAGGAGCTTTTCGGTATTGCATTAAAAATGTACTTAATTTCTGCTGTATAGTACCTTCGTATTTATGCATAGCTCTCAATGATTGCTTTAAAGTAGCAACATAACGTTCTGCTTGTCCATTACTAGAAGGCTTGAAAGGTGCATGCAGAAACGGCGGAAGATATTTCTAAGGATCTGAACAAGGAATTGGGTTCATCTTCCGTACAAGGAGTGCCATCAACTGTTGTGTTGTGTTGTGTGGGTTCAAACTATAATTAGATGCACATTTGATCGACTTCCTCGTGTAAATATTATTTTAATATATATCTACTTCACTGGTACAACACATTACAAATTACAGATACAATTTCATAGTTGCGTGTTATTTATATACAATCCTCCACTCAGTCACAGTTAAGTCTTTAACTGGTTACAGTTAAATATACCACAGAATCGTATCCATTGTTTAATTTTAAGTGTTCAGAAAAATATTTGTCAATTAGGTTCCAGATACATTAATGACTTTAGCCGAAGCTGTTTATAATATCTGCTTATAACGTTTAAAACCCAGATAATCACATTTCAAAGTGTTCAAAGTTATGGTTTATTATGATAAGAAAAAAAACGTAAGTGTATTCATAACTTATAATGTTCTAAAACTCTGTTGATAAGTGTAACAACTTAAGTAAAATAAGGATCATTCTTCATGGTCTTATGATGGTAGCAGTATTTTTCTTTAAGAGGAACTATTATTCGAAACTAAAGTATCTTCCCTTGACTGTGCAAAAGAACGCCGTTATTTGTTAAACAAGAAAATACAATTAATTTTAGATCTTTGAATATTTGCATTAGCAAATTCGATAAATGATGATGCCACTGGGAAAAATAAAATTCTTAGAAAATGAAACCATATTTATAAAATAAACTTCAAACACTAGTTTTCTTAAGAGAAAATGTTTCAAATTGAAAACAGATTGAGGGTAACAACTAAATAAAATTTTATTTGAACATACTGTAAGCATTTAAGTAATAGACGACTTTCCAATGTTGAAAAACACAGAGAATTATAGGTTATTTGGCGGTACCTTCTTTAGATTGCTGTAAACAACCTTTTGTGTTAAATGACATATGTTTGACAAATTGAAAAAAAAGTTCTAAAACTCCTGAAATCTTTAAATAAAAGGAGATAAGAAAAAGAGCGGAAAACTTCAAAGGAATCTGCCAATGAAACGAAGGTGTTTGAGTTCCGGAACCATAATATCTGACATATAACCGTTTATTTTTCTCTTTGCTACCAAAACGTCAGCAATAGTTAATAAAATCTATACTCGGTATCACCTTGGTGTTTTCTGCTGCGATATCTCCGAACACAATTTTTCTTGGAACCATAACTCCACAAACAAAGTTTTCTCTTTCTATTTCCTGACAGAAAAGTGCAAATAATGATAATAATAAAAAAAGGGTTAGAAAGAGAGAAGAAGAAGAACAGGAAAAAACTAGAAAGAACAAAAAGAAAAGGAAGGGAATCAAAAGTGAAGAGCTATTCAGCGAATGGACAGAGGGATAAAGAGGAGACACGAAAGGGTAAAAAAGGGAACAAAAAGGTATCGAGTTAAGAAGTTATTTCCGCGAAAAATTCTCGCTTTTCGACATCGTTAGAATCATTTCATTGATCTGAAAATAGAAATGTCCTCCGCTTTTTTCATCTTTAACAAATGTTCAATAGCATTTTAGAGTCAGAGAGAAAATATATTACCCTAGTTGAAAATTTATAGCCATGGAATTCTTTTTCGATAAGTTTTCAGACTTTAAAGAAGCCACGACCTTCTTTAAATTGCTACTCCAAGGACATTTAATGAAAGTAGATGAAATTTAATTTTCGTATCTAAGAAATTTTCCTTCGTTTTGAAGAGAAAAAAAAATAACTTCATACTTTTTTTAAAGGATAAATTTCTGTAAGAGCTATGAAATTGTTTTGACTTTTTATAGAGTAAGAAAAAATCTTTGAAGAACTTTTTCAATTTACATACATGGAGGACTTAAAGAGTTGAATTATTAGGTTTTTTTTACTGCAGCAGGCGTTCGCATTCCAAATGAATTTGAGATCCTATATCCAATTTGGATGAAATATTTTCTTTTAGAAAATGTGTCTTGATTTGAAAATTAAATTTTTACTCAAAAGAAAAAAAAAACTTTTCCTTTTCTTTTGGATTAAGTTTGTGCTTTATTTAATTTTAGAGAACTGCCATAGAAATTTCTTTTGTGAGAATGCATTAAATATGACGTAATGAAATATTTATGCTTTTTGATTAAATTTGTTATTATATTATTTTATGTATATGCAGCATACATTTTAACTCCAATTGTTTGCCATTTAATATGTTGCAAAATAATGTGATTAAGTTAGAAAAAGTTTAAATTCAAGAATCGAAATAAACTTAGGTACACTATATATATTTAGTTTTTATGTTTGTTTAACGGAACAACAATTTGAAATGAATTTAATGCCTTGTTTAAATAAAAATATTTTTTTTCATTTGAGATTATTACATTTTTTAATTTATATATCAGACGATTAGATCATTTAAATATTTTAGAATTTATTTTATATTCAGTATTAAAATTCTAAGAAAAATACAGTATAAAATATTTCCTAGGGATATTATTTAAAATATCAAAGGAATGTTCAACTGATCACAATTACAAAGAACTAATTTCCCAGTGGAATTTAATCAAAAGATTATATCCCAATGTATAGTTATGATTATTTTACCAACATGTAGTAGATTTCTTTACATAAAAACTAATTCTCTGTAACATAATAATTCAGAATTCTCGATCCTGAAGATTCTAAATTCACATGAAAAAGAAGCCCTTTTTTGGAAAATACTTTTTTATCAAACGTTATTATCTTCGTGATTGATTCTTGTAGTACAAAATATTTCTTTAGGGAATTAAGAGTTCCGAGTTTACATTTGATTGAGAACTCTGAATTTTTACTCAGTAATGGTAACGGTAACTTCTCTTCCTTCCATTTTCAAATTTAAAAAATCTACCATGAAAGCTCGAGTTTAATACACGAAACGATAACCTTCAAAGAGTAAGGGGGAATATAGAAAACTATTTCGCCCATCAAATTTCTTTATTTAACATCATGAGAAACAGGTACTTTTTTCACTATAACACAAAAGCTAAACATTTAAAAAATTTTATAGATGCATCGATTCGATGGGAAATATTTTATAAGATTAAGGTTCTATTTTAAATCAATTTAAAATGCATTAAAATATTTGAAACACATGAAAACAAAATATTGTCAAAAGTAAAGTTTCAAATTTAAAAGCTTTACATTTAAATACAATTTTTTTCTTTTTGAGGTGATAGCACATGATCATACATGCGTTAGTTAATCCTTTTAAATTTTACAATTTATTTGAATATATTTAAAATCGCAAAATATCTGAAATTCAGTTTTTTTTAAAGAAATACTAACATTAGTATTTGGAAAGTGATTATTTGTATATTTTTTGCTTTCAAAATTAAATTTTGATATTATGTTTTAGAAAATATGTTTATTAAATACATAAATGTAAATGATCAATTTTTAGCAGAAAATAATTGAATAGAAAAAAAAACTACACTCATGTTCATAAATTAAGGCCAATGAAGTTCAGGCAAAGAAAGAGACAGAAGCAAAATAAATTTGATTTATTTGTAAAGTCTATTTATTAAACAAAAGGTAAAGAGCAAAAAAAAAAAGCTATATGTTTGACATAATTAATAAATTTGCGATTTTTACTCCTTGGTGCAAATTTTAAAAAAGAACCTAATTAACAAAAAACAGTATAAAATGGTTAGTATGATGGTTAATACGGAGTATGTCTCCCGGACGATGCAATACAGGCCTTACAATGCCTAGGCATGCTGAGTATCAAATTATCAATCTGATCTTATGGAATATTACACCACTCAAACGCAATGCCCTCCGAAGTTCCGGCAGACAGGTGGGAGGGGGTTGATGGGCTGCAATTCGTCTGACAAGCATATCCCACACATGCTCTATTGGGTTCAAGTCCGGTGAGTGTGCTGGCCAATCCATACGGGTGATATCCTCCGATTGAAGGCATTCGACTACAATGTTTGCACGGTGAGGACGGGCGTTGTCATCCATAAACAGAAATTCAGCACCCATGGCGCCCCAAAATAAACGTACATGTTATTCCAGAATGACATCCCGATAGATGTGGTCTGTCATCATTACACTCGGAACATGAAGGTCAGTTCTGGAACCAAGAATAATTTCTCCCCAAACGAGCCATCCTACACCACCGTAACGGTGTCGTTCAATGGTGTTCTCTTGGTGGTAACGGGTACCTGGCGCTCTCCATATTAAAGCCCGGTGAGAATCAGACTGCAAACTAAACCTGGACTCGTCGGAAAACATCACTCAAGACCACTGTTATGATGCTCACCATGCGTGCTCTCTACTCCAGGTTAATCGCAGGCGACAGTGAGTTGCGGTAAGTGGAACACATCAGACAGGCATACGAGCATATAGACCAATGTGCCCTAAGCGTCTGCACACGGTCTGCCTTGATACTATCGTACCGGTAGCTCAAGAGAGCTGACGGGACAGGTCTGATGCTGTGTTCCGTCTGTTTCTTTTGGCAGTAACTGCCAAATATACTGGTCCTCATTCGGCGTTGTAACTTTGGGGCGACCTGTGTTGTAACATGTACTCACATTACCATCACCTTGGAATCGTTGCTAAAGCTTGGAGATGACACTGTGGGAGATTCCAAGTTCCTCGGATACTTCCTGTTGGGTACGTCCACATTCCAGTCGTCCAATTATTCTACCACGTAAAAAATCATCCAAATGCTTCCTTTGTGCCATAACTATTGGGTTATTGCACTGAAAGGCTTTTAAAGCTCTTGTGAACATTTTTACTTCTTTGCTACCATTCCTTATATACCCCTCTCTTACACTCTCGTCATTGTGACATACTATCCGCGCCATCTGGTGGTTTCCTGTAATTTGCATATTCTTCTTCAAGATGTGTGTGATAATTCTGCAGGGGAAATTTTTATTTTACAGTTCCATTTCTGTGTGATTCTGAATTATCCTTAATTTATGGACATGATTGTATTATTAAATGTTGTATTTTTCTTTTATTTCTGCTTTTTATGCTAATTTTTTGTATAGAAAGCTACAACAGTGCCTTTAATACCTCTCTTGTTGACTTTTGGAGCTACTTCTTCCCCCACGAAATGTTACTCTTCGTCCTTATTAGTCTATATATCAAGTTTGGTTCAATTGCGGTAGGTATATATAGCTTCAGCATATAGCAACTGGACATCCAGTATGAAGCAATGGGCATTCCAATGCTAAAGCAAAATTTTTAAGTGATTGCACTTTTGTCGATCTGCGTGGAGTATGCCAATGTTTCGCTAGTCGACTGAAAGCGAAAACAGGACACAAGAAAATAATGGAAATAGGGAAGTATTAAGTTTTATTCATTACATTCATTTACCAGTGAGGAATTCAACCACATTCAATATGACCATGGTTTTCAAAGACTACACTGTGAAATTTTTGCTCAACATTTCCTAAAGGAATGCGTAACATATTATAACGAATAATCCATCTTTTCTGTGATATATATACGTAGAATGGTTTCTGAGATCCATCGACGATTACAATCGCAACATATGCAATCACTTTTTACCCAATGTTTTCTCATCTGACTTAACGAAGCGTTAGTGACTGTTTCTGTAAGTTTCTTGTTCATTCTTTAATAAGCATTAAGTGATAAAGTCCCTTACGTAACTTCATTGGCGTTCTATGCTCACGAGGAGAAGTGGATGATTAAGATTACACATCATCACTAATAATGAACGATCTGATAGTGGGAATCACATATTCACTTGTGCTGCTTTACTTCAGCTGATAATACTACTCTTTGTGTGTGAAGCTGTTGTGACGGGCTCATGCGTCTTTTCATTAACATGTCCTTTGGGCTTTTTGGGCAGAATTAATGGTAACTCTTTTCACACCAAGTCCAAGAAGTGAAGTGTGAAAGAAAGATGCAAATTAGGAAGCTTTTAAGTATCAGAAGTTAGAGTAAGTGGGATGGCAATTTGGGGAGTGTAAACATAATCCGTGGTTCAAGTGTGAAGAAGTTTTGAAAAAGGTTACGTGGCGACGAATAGAAATTATACGTGATAGAGATCCATTGAGTCAAGGTGCATACCATTGCATTTGAGTAATTAAAAGACTTCATCTAGGATTGTTGTGATCGTTACTTAAATCACAGCAAGGTAGGATTGACTATTTAATATTAGGAACAATGATAGTACTGTAATTGAGTTTTGGCGCGTCAGTAATTGATAGTGGTCCGAGTTAAGTTAATTCGGTATTATATAAATTATGTGTTTTGCCACCGTAGATTCTCTCATATATATTATTATAATCTAAATTGTTAAACGATTAAGTTAAAAATCTTAATAAAGATATATTAAGATAATGTATGCTTCTAGTTCTTCCGTTAATCCTACACCTCTAGCTCACGCGGATAATCAAAAAGATGTTCACCTGAGGGGGGATATCTCACTGTTAACATGTTTTTATAGCCCAGACTATTATTAAATGTTTAATTTTGTTTTTATTCCTGCATTTTATGCTGAGTTTTAGTTTAGAAAGCTACAACAGTGTCTATATACCTCTATAGGTGACTTTTGGAGCTACTTTTCCCCACGAAATGTTACTTTTAAAGTCCTTCTTAACCTACATGTCAAGTTTGGTGCCATTGCGGTAGGTATATCGAGCTCCAAGTGGCAGTGATTAGTCATAAAGTAATTGGATAATTGAGGGTTTATATACAATGAAATGCTTTACTTAAATTTTTTCTTTAAGGAATGTATTTGATAATGATTTTTTCAGCCTTCCAAGAGTTAGTGTGATAATTATTTTTTTTACTTACCTAATGAAAAACACCCACAACTTTACCTCCTAAAAATTAACCCATGCGTAGGCATTTTAAAATAAAACGATATAATCTTACATCACTCTCATGTTCTGACCTATCAGGAAAGCTTTTACCAGAAAGTATATGATTTTATAAGTTTCTGGTTGACAAAGCCTGAAAAACTGAGATCTCCAGAGCTAACAAAAAATGCTTTTGTGTATTGCTCACGTCTCTATATGTTGTGTTTCGTTGCTGTTTGTGTTGTGTGTGTATTTTAAGTAACCAAATAAATATGCAGCTAAAATTCTAAGACTTTTCCTAATTCTTTCCACAACTGCAACAAAAAGTCAAGATATCATTCCTCTTCCTTCAAAAATGTCTTAATTCAAGTTCAAATTATTTCTCTCATATATATGCCCAAAATTATGTTTACGAAAAACAAAAAAGGTGACATCTCGAATGAAAGGAAATTAAAAAGAAAATGAATTTGCTACATAAAAACGTGTATATATAACACTGAGAGATCCACTGTCGAACAATCTGCAAATAAGAGAAATATTGCTAAAACAGCAATTATCCCATCACTATACAGGTCAGACCAATAAGGGGAGGGGCTACCTCGTTCAGACTTACGACCCCACAAAGAGTCCTCATATTTTTAATGAGATTGTTGATCAGCAAAAGCGGAAGAAATTCTTATTCTTCTCAAGGAAATTTTTTAGTGCCAGAAGAGGTGAGAGTGATGTCATGTGATAGTTTTTCAAAGAGCACCCCGAACGTTCTTCATAGATTGAGGCTTGGCTCTGACACAACGATGGCCTATACCATGGGATGCTCTACGACAGGGGTACTTAGCTTTTTTTCATTCCAGGTCGCATACTAACAAGTATAGCAAAGCAACATTGGCCAAAGTAATAAAACTCCTTTTTATAGCTTTTATTTTAATACTATATATATTAATCTCTCTATCAAAGCACACAAAAAATATTTACATTTATGCATTCTCTACTGAGTAATGTGTAATTTTGATTTCATTTTATCCATGAACAGGTCCCTTGTTTACATACTACAATAAAGAAAATGGATTATGATAGCAAAATTGATAGATTTGATTGATTGATTGGTATAATTTGACACTAAATTTTTAGTGCATTGTTCTTAAATAACTAAATTTCTTAGTGTGATAAATCATAACCAGGCCACTCAGAAAAGGCTGGTGGGCCACATGCGACCCTCGGGCATCAGTTTGAGTATCACTGCTCAAGGACATTGATTCTCAACTTTTCTTTTTTTGTTGCTGTACACTTTTAACAATTTCAAAATTTGAGGGTCCACTAATAATAAAATAAGTTTAAAAATATTTAAAAAAATTTTGTACACTTCCATTTTTCTTGAAAAAATAAGTTACATTTACCACTGAGTCCCAGTGGCTGAGTGGTTAGTGCATTGCGCTTCCACACCACAGGTCTGAAGTTCAAACACCGGGCTGGGCAAGGTTGACTCAGACTTTCATCCCTTCAGTGAGTCGATAAATGAGTACCAAGCTTGCTTGGGAACTTAACACTGAGGGTTTCGCGTCAGACTGATCCCCTGATCGGAACACCTGCTCATGCTCCTTAGGGCCCATGGTCGCGTTTACTGAGTTGGGCACAGTAGGTTTTGGCCCTTATGGGCTGTTGCGCCACTGAGGTAAGTTAAGTATACTATTAATACCCTTAGTTTATTTCTGTAAAACGGTTGAATGATTCGGTTCATGATTTTATTTTTTTCTTCAAGGTATTATTAATAATGTTAAAATAAATTTGCGGAACATTTTAAGAATTTGGCGGCCCACAAAAGTGGTGTGGCACTGTGGTTGAGAAACACTGCTCTATAGGAAAATCAATTGCTCAGTTACCATGGTTACTTTCAGAAGTAGTTATGCTATAAATCGGGAATAAGAATTATAAAACAAAGTAAGCAGTAAGAAAAAATTGAATATGTACGTGTACTAATATATGTATAACACACACACACACACACACACACACACACACACACACACACACACACACACACACACACACACACACACACACACACACACACACACACACACACACACACACACACACACACACACACACACACACACACACACACACACACACACACACACACACACACACACACACACACACACACACACACACACACACGCACGCGCGCACGCACGCACACACACACACACACACACGCACGCACACACACACACACACAAATATAAACATTTTAATGATCATAAACAATAATTTATTTCAATTACAAGAAATTCAGGATATCAACAAAAATTCTACCTTTACACAAGAATAAAAACAATTTAGAAATGACAAATAAATACCAGGAAGTTCCTTTGAAGTATTTACATAAAAGGGAAGCTGGATATCCCGGAGGCATTCATTGAACGATTACATTTCTTAATGTCATGAATATTCACGGAGTCTTTCGATGTTAATACACATTTAAAATCTAGAAAAAAAAACTCAGAATTAGTTTTTGATTACTAAGTAATTAAAAAAGACAAGATTTCAATAGAGAATAGACGCTCATGGCTGAGAGCATTTGAAATTTTTTTCCTCTAGCGTTTTTTGTTTACTTTGTCGTAATTGAACTGACTTCGATCACAACATATCATTACGTATTCAAAACAGATATGAACTAGTTTGTTTCCTTTTTTCCGCTGATTTCAAGCTGAATAAATAAGTATTCCAAAATGAACTACGACATATGCTTTTTCCTGCTTTGTATGCTTTTAATGTACGATGAACTTATTTTGATTCCTCTCAAATAAAATCGTGCTTCAAGAGAGTAAACAGACTAGAAATAACGCTCAGCTTGGAAAAAGCAGAAGCAGAAAATTAGGGAATAAATTTTACTTATCATGAATAGGCATGGAAAATCTTTGGATATTTTGTTTAAGATATATAAAGCTTTCTGGAATAAAAGCATTTTTAATTACTGTTATTTTGAATTAATTTTTATTCTAAATAAACATTTTTAAACAAACGTATTAAGAACTAAACGTATTAAGAACAATACTATGAAAAGTGCATATTTTTATATAAATCAAATGTACAAATACCTTATTATAATTTTGAAATCGTCTTTGAGCAATAAAAAATACCACTGTTACACAACGCAAGGGGATATATATTTTAAACCTGTCAATGGTTTCTGTGTAGGAAATATTGTAATTTTCCGACATGACATGAATCAACTGAACAATTATTACCAGTTTTTATACTTATTGATATTTTTTGTTATGCATTAATATTGCATAATATTACTCTACTTGTAATATTCAGTTTCATCTGATTATCTGTCTATTATTCTGTACTTAATCTGGAACGTTTTAACAATACATTATTTATTAAATAAAATAAGATGTCTTCATAAGAAAGTACTAGCATTGATATATTGATAAGCTCGTGTTGTAGGTTAAGGTATTCGGCTACGTTCGGATCCGTGATTTTGCGAAAGCGTGTAAATGGATAATATTTATGATATTTAGTGTCACTTAGATTCGAAAATGTATATAAAACTGATTTAAGAATAGTATTGAAAAAAAATATTTAAGTACAATATTTTGACAAAAAATGAACATAGTTTTACCAGTTTTCAAAATATACTCATTTTGTGAAAAATGCTTCTATTATAATAATAATTTGCCTGCATATAGCTCAGACCTCTGCACAGAGGCTCATCTAGAATTTTTGAAATACATAACTTAGAAGTAGGTTTATCCATGTTTTACAACAGAGGGGAAAAATTTTAAGATAAAAAACGCCAATAATTATTTCAATGGATTGTAACTCTGAAAATAATGTGAATTTTTCAAAAATCATAGTTGAACCTCTGTACAGAGGACTGAGCTATATACAAGCAAAGTATTATTTCACTAGAAGCATTTTTCACAAAAAGGGAACATTTTGAAAAAAGGTTATTCTAAGTTAATTTTTTGCCGAAAAATTGTATTTAAACAACTTCTTTTGTCAAAATGTCCTTAAAACAATTTTATACATGTATTCTAATCTAAGTGACACTAAATATGATGAAAATTATCCATTTATGCGCTTTTTTAAAATCTCGGTTCCGAACGTAGTCGGATACCTTAAATATTTATAAGTATCCTGCTATATAAACTGAAAGTTCTAAGAATTGCGTCAGTAGAAAGCTATGGAGATACATAAAAATAAGCAAAAATAATTTATTTATTAAGTCTCTACTAATACCAATTTTTGTCTTGATAGTATGAAAATCTTTGCTGCATATATATATATATATGCTAGATAAAATTTTCAAATAACATCTTGATATCTTCCTTTGCACGTTGAGCGTGTCAGAGATCATTTAGTTAACTGTTTCCTTTGCTGTTGGATAGAGTATGACAAGTATCAGCATGAAGCCTAAGTCAACAGATCATATCGGGTTCAATTTCTATTTTTGGAAACATATATACGGTATCATCTGCCAAATATCAGAGCATCATACAGAGGGTTAGTTTCAAGGGATCATATATGACATTAGTCATTTTATAATGCCGAAGAAAACATACGGATGAAATGAGCTTTATTTTCTTGAAATGTAACATATTGATGATAGTTTTTGTGAAGAATAGTGCAACTGACTATTAAATATACGATGGGCAATTTTAAGTATGCTCATGCTGATTTGTTGTTTCTATTTTGAGAATGAGTGATTTCTAGTGTATAAAAACACCCAAATATATCTCTGCTTGTTCTTTTCCGACTTAAAGACTTTTTGAAACACGTCCCTGAAAAGGAAGTTTCTTTCTTAAAACCATGGTTAAAGGTTAATTTTCTTATTTTTTTGAAAAAAAATACAAAGGTCATTTTTACAGCTTATGATTTTTTTCATACTAGTCATATTTTTTTATTGAAAACAAAATTTAATACTTCATAAAAGATCTAGCTTTTTTTAAAATCGATTCTAAGTTTCTGTTTCAATATTTAGGCCTTATGTTATTGAAGAAAAAGTAAAATATCCATGGAAGTTAGAACGTAATAAAAATTACCGTAGTACTTCGGTTTTAATTTTGTGACAAAAATTTTGAAATTGCAAAGATTCCAGGATTCTTAACGAATAATAAAAATTCGTAAAATTTACCTTGTTAGTTATTCGTTGAACAGATAAATAATATTTAGTGTATTTAAGAATTAGGTATCATATTAATTTGATTTTTCAAAATATAATTTGTTTATTAAACTAATAATCATGCATTTTTACTACATGTTATAATGAGTGCTAAATATATTTGAATATATATTTATTCTTAAAAGTACCATTTTCTAACATTATATAATAATGATTTATTTGTTTTAGAATAATGGTTAAAAATGCTATGCAATTTAGAGTGCAGTGAATTGTAAATAAATAATAAAAACAATAAAAGCGCAACAGCCCATGAGGGCCAAGGTCAACTGAGCCCAACTCAGTATTATTGACTTCGGGCTCTAAGGTGCATGAGCAGATGTTCCGGTCAGGTGGTCAGTCTGACTCGAAACCTTCAATGTTAAGTTCCCAAGCAAGCTTGGTACTCATTTGTCAACCCACTGAAGAGCTCGGGGTTTGAACCTCGGACCTGTGGAGTGGAAGTGCGATGAACTAATTACTCAGGTCCCCACTAGGCTTCTCACATACATATACTCGGTTTAAAAGAGTGTGTTTGAAACATTTGACCATAAAAAAGTAATTTTTTCACTAACCATAAGTAATTTTTTCAGTAATCCAGTCATTCATTGCTTTTTAGAGCATTCAGCGCCTAAAAGTTCAACAAATAAAAGAAATTGTTCCAACATTTGGGGAAGTCATAAAAATATCAGAGGAAAAATGTTTTTCAAAGCAAGGCAGGAAAAAAGATGTCCTGTCCAGAAGAAGAGCACAACACACAATCAGGGAAGTCAAAAAGTACGAAACGAAATAGGTGAGCCTGTATATATGATAATCATATTCTGTCATAAATTTGAAACATGCCACACCCATAGTTCTCGACAGAGAAACTCAGATTTCTCTATTTAATAGAAGAGACTAATTCTTCTCACAGAGCCAATATCCCTGTAGTAACTAAGTATGACCTTAAGGACATTCTCTCTTATCACCTGTTTAATGTATCTCAGAGAAATATACCTGACTGATCATTATCTGCATCATCCCAATGGGTGGAAATCCATTGCAAGAGAAGTTTCCTGCCTGACTCATTGAAGGAATTAATCAGCGATTTGCACTTAGACGCAGTGGATATAAGATAGATATTGTATCCCGGGATTGCATGAATGGCAGATCTAAAACCAGCAAACATAGCACTTTTTTGATTTTTAAAAACTATTTAAATATATTTATGGGCATCAAAATTGCATGCTACTCAGCATAAAAAATACCATAAAGCCACATAAAAAATATCACAATATTACCCAATTGTCTTCCTCAGCTGAACAGTGTTTGAAAACACACCAACACCTTCCTTCCACCTTACAAAACAGTCAACCTTTAAAACGTTTGAATATTTTTCGCTTGCAAAGTATGAAGGATTGTTAAAAATTAGTTCAACCCATAAAATTGTCGCTACTCTACTGTTGTCTGTTATCACTAACCGTAACCGTTACAAATAGAAAAAAGAATATCAATTCGCAGCAGTCCGACTTCGACAGCAAAAAAGCACAGTTAACAGATTTGGTTTCTTGTCAAAGAATTTCCCACCAAATTTTTAATACATTCTTCTTAAATAACTGAATTTTTCAGAGCAATGGGTCATGACCTGGCCACTTAAAAAAGCTCGGTGCACTAAAAGCATGTGGCCCTCTGGCCACAGGTTATCGCCGTCATAGACCAATGGAGTTTTAATTTTTACTATAACGATTACCCTTCAGCACTGTTGTTTATGTGTTTTTTTAGATTGTCCCCCCCCTCAAGAGATGTTTGTTTATGCTACTATGAATTAGCAGTAAATATTGTCCTACTTACAAAAGTAGCAATATATTTTTGATAAATTGTAGTTAAAATCTAATTAACGGTTAATGTTGTCCACTTAATTTATAGATTAATAACTGCTACGTATTTGTAGCAAACATTAATCAAAATTGCTAAGAGGAAGTTTATTTAATTCTAAAATTCAAAACATTTTGAATAAAAATATAAAGTATATGCTTCTTATTTATAAACTTATAAAATATTATTCAATGTCCTGTCTCCTTTTTCTTCTGTATTCACCATGAAATATTTTTTGCGAATCACTGAATTCTATGCTTTGAAATGCAAAATTATAAGATTAAAAATACTTGGAAATCGCATTCATTCATTTTTTAGAATATATACTTTTCGTTTTGAGAATTTATTTGACATTGCTTTTGTAGTAAAGATTGAATGTAAAGTTATTGCTTCGTTTTTTTGTGTTAATATTCAATTCTTGCTTTAGAAGTAACACAAAATTGCACACAAATGACTTCACTTGGCATTAAAGACGAAAAACGTTTTTGAAATACTACATGGCATATAAAATTACTTCCTTCGAAAAAAAATTGTTTAAGTTATATTTTTGAGATTTGATATAAATGTAGAATATTTTTTATAAGAATGTATAGACAAGTGTGTCGTTAAAAATGGGGAAAAAAGAAATCTGAAAATTAGTAAACTTTTATTTATTATTTTTACTTATCCTAGTAATAATTTATTTTTTACTTTTTTAGTTGTGCAAGGTTTCTGTTGGAAAAATTGAAAATACTCAGATTTACGTCCAGAGCTCGTAATCTTTTCATTGTAGGGAATTATAATAATAATTGTAAGGATTTGTAAGGAATTATAATGCTTGCTTCTAAAATTAAGTATACTGATTGACTCTTTGGCTATGTTAATGTTGCAATTGCTTACATACATCATGATAACTCTCATCACAGAGATAATTTTAATAAGTAATGAAAAAATATCTGATGAGACGCGTTAAAATCAAATGTATTTCTCTAATCTGAAATTGCTACTAAATTAGTTAAAATCAAAACATTGCAATTTGGCACTCTTGTTTTAGAAATGACAAAAATCTAATTTTTAATGCCACAAAGAATTTAAAAAGAAAATGGTTGGAGCATTTTACAAAACTTATAAGTGTTTCATAGTACTTGATATTGATTTATTTATTCTACTGTTTCTTTTATTTCTGTAATGTTACTTTCTTTTTAAAATGATGCATTTCAATCTCTCAATCACGTAAATGAGAAAATAAACAATCTTTGTTTAGTGATCCAGCAAAGACACTGCTTATTAAAAATAATGAAACCAGGAAATTAAATTTCAGATCTTTTTAAAAGTCATTTCGCACAAATTAAAAAAAAAATTGATTTATTTTCTAATGAAAAGAAAGACAAAAAAGATCTTTTATTCTTCATAATCTGAAAGCATTTCATACCTGCTGAATGACATTCACATAACATCCTAGTACAATGCCCTATTCATTGTGGTACTTTTTTCCCTTCTCTCTTTGCTTCTTTTATCTAGGCAATCCATTGCGTTTGTGTTTTTGGATTTTTTTTTATTCTTAAAGGATCTGTAGGACGTGTAAATGAGCTTTCATTTCAAAAACATCCTAGACTAATGGGGCAAGGGCTTTTCCCTTTGTGGCGTTTTCTTTTATTTGTGTTATTATTGAAATGAAAGAACTAATTAAGAATGCCGAATCTCATTTTCTACGCTGTTAGATGCTAATTAATCTAAGTCTTCGTTTCAACGGGAAATATTGGGCACAGGAATGAACGATAGTTCAATTACTGGTTATTTGTTTTAATTAGGTGTCCTGTTTTTTCCCCGTATCCTGAAGTTTTGCGAGTATTTATTGTTCTTTGTCCGAATATAAAAGTCCGAATATAAAAATTAACGACCACAGAAATGCGAAACCGCAATATCACAATTTTTTTGACCGTCGTTGTTCAAAGTTTTGTACGGTAAGTGGAACGGTTTGTCTTGTGGTATTTCTAGAAAAAAGAAATCTGAATAGTTTTAATCATTTTAATGCTTCATTGTTCTCTCAGATCCATTGAAAAAGAAACGAATCAAAACTGAATTAAATTGAAAAGAAGAGAGAGTTCCAACTGTTAGTGAATGTTAGAGAATTCCAACATTTTTTATTTTCATTTGTATCCACTTGCAATTGAAATGTTCATTTTGTGTGTATATATACAGAGAGAGAGAGAAAGACTGACACATCATGTCCAAATTAGTATGATCGGTTGATAGTTATTTGGATATCGGCCATAAGTGTACGTTGTTGCCGCTAAAGGACGAGATAGTTATTAAAAGAGAATGTCGGAATAAAGAGTGAAGCATCGATATCACCGTGTTGCCTACGATGAAGTGGGGGAAAACATGATGTAACTGAGTTTGAACGCTGGATGATTGCAAATGCCTTAAGCATTGGATCCAGTGTCAACAAAACGGCTGCAGAATTTCGAAAGTGGTACAGTCTAACAGAAGAGCAACTATCGGTCAAATAGCAGGGAGTCTTAATCAAGGAGCAACTACGAGTGTCTCTGTAAGAGCTATTCACCGCACATTACAGGCTATAGTAGCTGACGACCAGTTCAAAAGCCTTAACACTAGAACGTCCGTCGGTATCAATTTGACTCCGGATCTTTTTTTGGTGTTTAACAGAAAACTTTTGTGGTTATAGGTTAATTAGGAGCGATTTTCGAACTAAATATTCATAAAACGTCTGCTGGTGTCATTTCGACATCAAGGCAATTTATAATTTTAAAAATGGGTTGTTCTACAAAATTTTTTTCACTAAGTAGATACTATTAATAAGACAAACTTCCCAAAGTTCTATCGCATATTTCTTGACCTTGAATTCAGTGTTATTGAGTTCACATTAGAAATGAATCAATTATACTGAAATTGTTGTGTCTAAGCGTTTCGTTGTATAGTATTTGCTTGGCTCATAAAAAGAAAATTCATTCGCTTTTCAAATCTATAATCCATGAAACGATGGCTCTTAGAAAAGTTCTAACCCCTGATTAAATTGCTAATTTGTTGGGAGAGCGTTCTGAGAATGAACAGCTCTATTTTAGATTCTGATGAAGACATAAGATTGAATGAGAGTGAATGCGAAGAATTTGAAGAAAGTGCAGATGTAATTGAACATATTCCAGTAAATCCTAGTATATATGTAGCTAGGGACAGCACATAATTGATACCGCCTAATAGTAATGTTCCTGGAAGATTTGAAACTCGAAATGTTTTGCGACAAAGCAGTGGTCCAACAAGTTTCGCGAAACATAACGTCAACTTCAGTTTTTTTTATGATTCTAAGGATCATAATGTTTAATAATTACAAGAAATAATATTAAGAAGTCTTAAAAGTCTTACTGAACAGTAGTCCTGTAATTATTTAGTTAGAACAATTAATTTAGATATTTTATATCGTGGTATCTAAGCGTCATTGGTGCACGATTAAGGGTAATCAAAAAAGTCCGTACGTTCTAGTGTTAACTGTCGGCCTTGGATAAGAGCAGACTTCTCCAGTTCACTAAGAAGCAGAAGGATTGGATTGTAGATGACTGCAAAAGGACCAGATGGTCCGATGAATCGCGTTTTCAACTACACCATGCATATTGCAGGATGCGAATATGGAGAAAACAGGACAAACACATGAACTGTTCATGCATTACGACATCTCTTCAAACTGATGGAGGCAATATTATGATTTGAAGGATATTTTATTCGTATTGATTGAGTACTTCGATTCATGTGGAAGAAGTTATCCTCGATGTTTTGTTAATGGTGCCCCATGCCAGTAATAGATGCTTTCAGCAGCACATTGCTTCTTGTCATACAGCTGGTATTGTCAGCAGACGGTTTAAAAAGCATGACAGAGACTTTATATATCTTGCTTAGTCCACCAGCTCTGTCACCATATCTCAATTCAATTGAGAATGTGTGTGAAGAGATCGAACGGGGCATCTGGCAGCTTGTGAAGGTCCCCTTGGACCTCACTTTGAGAACGAGAATAAGTTGGAGTCATATAAGAGCCAGTATCCATTTTTATAAATAACTTTCTTTATTTGGTTATCTTATCCAAATAGAATCAAAGACTTATTAACAAATATATCTAAATAGTATTATGAGGTTTAATAAGGGTCTTTCCTTTAAATTAACTTAAATATTTAATGATCCAATTAATTAACAATTAGAATATCGATCACGCAGAGATTACCACGATAAGAGATCCCAGAATTATATTCTATAATGTTCCTATTGAACATTTAACTTTAATCTCACTCCTAATATAAAACTTTAATGAGACTTTAATCAATATTTACCACACTGCAGTTCAGCTCAGCTTTTTCGGAGATTTTATCCTCCTAGAAAACTCCAATAATATCTTTCTAATTTCACTATTATAACTTCTTATTTCAATCTCTCTCTCCTACTGCTCTAACTTTACGATTCCGTTTGACTTAAATACTTTATCTAATCTGCATAACAAGGAATCCGGTCCTCTTTTTGGAGCTGATTGGAAATAGGTAGGGAATTAAATTTCCCTAAAAAAGACGACTCAGAAGGTTAGTGATAAAGTTCCGTATAGATTTGTCACAAGCTGGATCCGGTACCAATCTAATCCTAAGGCATTCGAAAGTGCAATTCCTCATATATGGTCTCAGATTAATATACCCTACAGAAGTCTCAAAGAGTTAAAGGCAAAATGTGGTCCAATATTTTAATTAAAGGGCTGGTCTTAATAATTTGGCCACTTATTGTATAAACTACAAAATATCAAAATCTTCATATTGAGTATACCTTAACTAGCTTTTTAAGGAAAATCTACTTTGATGATAGATAAAAATACGTCAATATAAAAAAGACACTATAATAAATCTTATAATATACCCCGTAGCGCTGGATATGAATGGTAATAGCGAATTAAAGGCTACTAAATTGCGTGATATATGTTAATATACTATTTAATCAACTAAATTCTATAATAATATGATTTCTAAAAAGTGTTTTGAATTATTGCTGTCGATTTTTTTCTCTGTATTTAACTACTCTAAAACGTAAAAACCCAGTTGAAGCAGTCGAAAACCCCCCCGAGTGTTAAATGAGTGGCTTGAATATTAGACGTAAACAAAAATTGTTTCTCATTACTTAATAACGTTTTTTGCATGGAGTATTTGAAAACTGTTATTCAAATTCTAAAAACTAAATTTTTTGAAGTGATAACTTCTATAGGCGTGATTTGCTGGAGAGTGAACTTGAATGAACATCACGCTTGGGTATGTAACGCTCTTTTACCTTTTTTCATCTCGAGTCAGAAATCCTGCTCGTACAAGGTCGTCCACGCTAAACCGAAAAAGAAAGAGGTTTGCCCCTTCTCCCCACCACTCTGAAAGCGGTAGTTTGTCCCCCTACCAATACGCCGTAAAAGTAATGTTTCTAGATTCGATCCATGTCGGGGGGCGGATCTTCTTGGATCAACGTGCCATTTCTTCTAAAAAAGGGTTTAATGGGGTATAGACGCGCCGTCAAATAATTTTGACTTGTGATTTTTGAAAAAATAATTAAAAATTAAATACTAACAACTCAAAACTCTTTATATACTATTAAAATACATTTTGCCCTGTATAACAGTAAATGTTTTGGATATACGTGTAATTCAAATTAAAGTAACATTACTATGACTTCAATTGTTGTCGATTAGATGAATAACTTACATTGGGATTGTAAGATGTTACTTTTAGCAGAACACATGGTGAATTAGAGTCATCTGACAAATTGTTTTATAAGTGATTCTTAAATGTTATTCATCTCTGAAAATATTTATTCGCGGGCATGAGTAGATGAAAATATGGTTAAAAACATGAGCCAGCTTCTTCAAACAGTTAAATGTATCTTGAATCGAGAATTCCATGTTTCCAAAATTTCGTTAATGACATTTTTACTTATATTACTTGTTCATTTTCTGTTTCAATCAATTCCAACATTTCTCTTGTTTTAATAAATTTTTGAATCCATATTGAACTAGACTGGAAATAAAGCACATTTTGTGACGGGTTCACGCGTCTTTTCATTAACATGTCCTTTGGGGTCTTTGAGACCAGAATTCATGGCAACTCTTTTCCAACCAAATCCAAGAAGTGAAGCATGAAGGAAAGATGCAAATTAGGAAACTTTTAAATAATAGAAGTTAGAGTAAGCTATGTGACAATTTGAGGAATGTAAAGATAATCCGTGGTTCAAGCACGAAGAGGTTTTGGAAAACGTTAAGTGACAGCAAACATAAATTATACGTGATATAGAGTCCTTAAGTCAAGGTACATACCATTGCACTCCAGTAAATACGTAACTTCGTCCAGGATTGATGTGAGCGTTACTTCAGACTACATTAAAGGTAGGAGTGACTATTTAATATTCGAATCTGTGATAGTCTAGGAATAGAGCTTAGGCGAGTTAGTATTGATAGTGGTCTGGGTTACGTTATTTCGGTATTATATATATTGTGTGTTTAGCCGTTTAAGTTAAAGGTTTTAGTAAAGTCATATTAAGATCATGACCGCTCCTAGTGCTTCCTTTATTCCTACACCTCTGGCTCACGCTTATAATCAAGGGGAAGGGCACCCAAGGGCCCTTACAAGTTACATTTCAAATTCTTCAATTTCTTCCAATCGAATTGGGACAAGTTCAGTTTATCAAATGAAGTCACATCAGGATACATAATAATTATGGAAATAAGTTCTTGAATAACTTTTTCTTCGTCTGATTTTTTCATGTTCGGGAAGTACTAGTAGTTTTTTGTAATAATATTGTTTCTGAAAATATACAATTTAGCGTCAAAAAAGCATTGAAATCCCTCTTGAAGATAATATTTTTTATTTGTAACTTGAGGCTTTACATTCAATTCTTTGAAATGTTGGTATATGCCTGTAAAAACGCGACTGATCACTCCCGTTTATTCGTAATACTTCATAGTGAATTTTGTTATTTTGAACTAAAATGCTAAGTAGTAAGAAAAAGTTACATAAAGTAATTTAAATACAAGAAAAGCACCGGATATATTTGTACAAAACTGCCATACAATGACAAAAGAGCTAGTATAAGTCAGAGATAATGTGATATAAATCTTCTGATCAAATCCCTTTTTAAAGGTTTTAAACTAAATTCCTCTCTTCCCAATCAACTACCTGTCTTACTATCCCTTTGCTTAAACTAATTCATGGATAGAATTGAATATTGTTAAATTACAACTAAAATTCACAAAGCCAGATAGAGTCTTCTGAACAAATTACCAATGATTTTAAGTGAGAATTTTAAAGTAGAGATTTTTCAAAAGACAAATCAAAACCTTAAATTGATTTTTAAAATCAAAATTCAATTTAACCACTTAACAGTTTCATTTATTTTCCAAAATCGTTAAAAAACATTGTCAATTTTTTTAATTGCAGTTAATAATATTTTCTTTTTTATAAAACGATAATTACAAGTAAAATCGTTGTAATTACGAAAATGAACTATTTAGAGTGCTTTTAAATGTTCATTGGTTATTCCCAAATTATTGCTTTTTTCGAGCACTAACGATGTACGAGAAAGTGCACTTTACAGGTATATGTAAAAAATGAAGAATAATTAAAAACGTTTTCAAACTTACCAGTATATATTTTCTTTATTGTAACAGTTCTTTATGATTACAAATCCAATTTGGTATGATACAGTTTGAAACAAGGTGTCAAGCACAGTCCAACATCACAGTCCGGGCAAAAGTATCGTTTTCTTTTCTATTTCTTTTTCCGTTGTCATTTTTCTTCAGCGAACAAACATAGCACTTTCTTGCAGGTCTCAGCTTCTTTTCACTTGGTGCAATTACTTCCAAGAAGGCCTTTCAGTCAATCTCATTGGATTGGGCTGAAGTGCAGGATGGCCTTTCTTTCCTGACACTTCTCCATATCTTTATATCAGGCAATCAACAATGTCCATTCTAAACTGCAAATGAGAGTCTTTTCCACCATTTTTTTTGTACAACACAAAACTATTCCACAAACATATGTCCAATAGATGAAAGAATATTTTTTTGTAATACTTCTTTCCCCTTTTCTTTATCAAAGGGGTAATTTGTAAGATGTTGGTCCAATCGATCTACACCACCCATTGTGTTGTTATATTCCATAACTGCTTTAGGTTTTCTTCTTATCTCATTTTTATGACTCTGTACTTGAACCATTTCAAGATTATGTATTGTTGAAATAAGGCACACTGCCTTCTTGTCCATCCATTTCATAACGCAAACTTTATCTCTTTGATAGGCAATCATTTGACCTTTGTCAATTTTTTTAGATAGCAATTCTTTAGTAACATCCTTTCTTCTGGGTTTTAGTGTGCCGTATATATCAGTCAAACTTTGAATGAGAATATCTGCCAATTCCGGAGAGGAATAAAAATTATCTGTTGTGAGACAATGTCCCTTATTTAGGAGTGGTTCCATGAGAGTCATTACAATTTGTGAAGACATACACATATGCTTGTATTTTTCATCAAATAGAGTACCTATTCCAGTGTGTATAATCAATGACCACACATACCCTGATTTGGATTCACACAGCATATAACTTTTTATTCCAAATCTTGACCGTTTCAGAGGCATATATTGTTTCCAACCAAGCCTTTCTTTGAATAACATCAGACTTTCATCAATAGTAACATCTCTATCGGGTGTAACTACTTCCTTGAAACGAATGGTCAAATATTTTAGTACTGGCCAAATTTTTGATAATTTGGGGCACTCATGTGTTTCAGTAACAAATGTTTCATTATCGCAAAAATGCAATAAACGACAAATTAGATTGAAACGCCGATAGGACATGACTTTGGAGAAAAAGGGAGTCGATATGGAATGTCTTTTGCTCCAATATTGTTCATTTGTTGGTTTTTAGACGATGCCTTTAAGAATAATTAGAGCTATAAAAACATGCATTTCTTCTTTTGATGTTGGCTCCCATTTTTTACTTCTGAAATGCCTGCGAGGAATGCTGCTCCCAATAGTTTGTTCAGCATAACGATTTGTTTCGTGAACAATCAAATCAATCAAATTATTATCTATCAATGCTTCATAATATTGCATTTTACCAGAGCTTGCATCAAAATCTAAATGAATTTCAGGTCTATTAGTGAATGCAACTCTCGGAGGAGGGGCAGAAGGATTATTACAATCGATTTCATAAAAGTTTCTTGCTTGGCTAAGGCCATCGTTTTTATCGTCACTAATATCAAAGTCAAAATCGTCTGAGAAACTGTCAATACTTCCCGAATCGTTTATAGATATTTCAGAATCTGTTTCAGATTCAAGATCCGAATCATAATCATTAATCGGAATTATTTCCGATTCATCCATTATTGCAGGATATAAATTCCAATATTAGTCTAATACAGTGCAAAAAGTCTTTCAGAATCACGCTCACAAAAACGCTAGCTAATGATGTGAATAAATTTTCCCGCCTTTCTAATATTCCATCCCAAAACCACTCACAAACCACTTAAAACTGGCTTTTCAACTCAATACAGTGGGCAACTATCGCCATCTATTGACAAACTCAACAATTATACTTTAGAATTACTAGAGAAATAAAAATACGGGCAAAGCAGAAAGGAAATTGGAGAAATAAATCTGAACGTACGACGTACGGGCAAATCAAGAATTGGAAAAAACTAGTGAACGTACGGTGTACGGTCAAAACTGGCAAGTGGTTAATTATGTCAAATGATCCAAATGAAGCACGAGGAAGTACGGCACAAGGCTTGATGGAATTTGTTTTATAGATATTTAAATAAAATTTTGAATCTAAAGGATTTATAACCTACTTCAGCTACCATAAACCTATTTTTCCTTCTTAGAATACAATTAATTCCCGAACATGATTGTATATTTCGCGAAGAATATTATTTTGTGAGTACAGACTTATGAATAAATAATTTTATAAGACAATAACAATAACCTTTTGTTTTTTATTCTCATCTAACTAATCCCTGAAGTAACATTACAAGATTTAAAGTTATCAGTTCTATAAGCACACACAAATTTTTTTAAAATCTATTTTCAAACAATATGAATTATAATATATAATTTTATTTTTTAACAGCTCTTGAAATCTTTAAGTGCAAAATGTTTTGAAATTCTTTTCTTATAGTTCAGGAAGTAATCCACTTTGAAGTAACGATCTCTGTTCTCGGAATCTTAAGAGATCTTGTACAAGAGTTCACATACCTTATTTATATATCCATTTATCACGTGTGACCCCCGAGTGGGGCCTGATAGCCCTATAAGTGGGCGCGAGTATATCGAAAAGTCAAAAACAAAAGATTATTTAAAAAAATTATTAATTTACTGAAAGGAAGCAAATTAAAATACATTCCGACCTAATAAAAAACAAAATACAGTTTTACACTGATAAAACACACTTAAAAATGCATCACTACTGCCCAATGAATTTCATGATTAATTTAACAGTAGTAAGTTAAGAACAATTTTAATAATTAGCAGTGACCCTATGGTCATGTCATTAAATTATTTGCAAAATGTATTACTTGTCTTGATAATTTGTACGATTTATATAATTAAAGTCATGTTGTAGCTTTACGTCAAAGTATACTAATATTGAGTTCAGTACATTGCTATTGAATTGATGGAGAGCGTGATAAAAATTATGATTGAAAATTGAGTCGCAAGTTGAGTTTGAGAAGCACTGGCTTTTCACGTATTGTTCAAACACAAGTAAGATATAAGTTATTTACTTGAAGCAACGTAATAAGCAGTTTTTTCATGGTGTCTTCGAAAATATTAATCATTAGTGATTAAATAAGATTTAAATTGGTACAAATTGGTTTAATTGGTTAATAAAAGCAATCTTTACCGAAATTTTCAAAATAATCGTATTCTATTAAAAATACTGCTTTATAGTAATTAATGTTAATTAAATAATTAAATTAATCTGTGTATATCATTGTTTTGACTCCACAATTTTTTTCAGTTCCTGTAAAATTTATAGAATTTATTAAAAGTTTTTCACAAATATTCTTAACAAGTTATTTTTAATGAATATCAAGGGACGAAAAGTAAACTTTTGAGGATGTTTGTCTGAGTCCTCAAATTTTATTTTAACCTCAAGTAAAAATTAGATTCTTTACTAATAATACAAAAATATTGTTTCTTCTGATATCTTTTTCACATACAAAAAATGAATATTAAGTTTTGATATTACCTTCATTATACAAGTATTCATTTGATATTTTAACCTAGTTTTCCCCATATTATTTACCCTGAAATCTATAAATAGGGGAATATAGCTATTTTTCTTAGTTAAAAAAATAAATACTATTTTACTACTAACTTCTGTATGAAAATGAATCTACATCAAATGTTTGTAAAATCCTCACTCGTTTTTGTTGCAACTTTTTACGAATGACAGTGCTGTGAAGATATTTTTTTTTAAAAATTTATTTGGGAATTAATTGATTGCTTATTAATGTCACATTTTGAGTCTAAAGGAAACTTTTGTTAATATAACTTGTAATTTTAAACTACACTTCAAAGACGGTAGTGAAGCCTGATCTGGTGCCTCACTCTCCAGATTTCCATTGTTTGACAACGTGTGATATTTTATCCTCGAGATATTAACTGTACTTCAGACCCTCTATTAGGTGGGCTTTTTGTAATACCAAGAATCGACAGAAACAATGCTGGTCACGAGTTTGCGACCATGACCACTTGGCCAACACCGCCACAGTTTTCTTTGAATGCTTGCCTATCCTTTCAGAGAACATTTTCATACTACGTACCAAAACAAGGGTAGCTCTAGGGCTGGACAAACCGGATCCCTGCCCGAAGCGGCACATTTTAAGGGTGTCATTTGGATCGAATTTGAAAAATATTTTTTTTGTTTCAAAAAATTTATACATTTTCTGAAATATTATTGTGTGTGAATTTGGTAATATATTAAATGTATTTTATTTCCTTATTTTGTATTCTATGTCTAATGACAGTTTTAATTTATGTTGAAACTTGAAGGATTCGAGGAGGAAATATATTTTAAATTATGAAATTTTATATGCTTACACATCTTTCACAAATAATTTTCTCCCCATCCCGGAGTGAGGTCACAATGGATATTACTTTCACTTATACGATGTCCAGTGTCAGATATCCAAAAGAGGATAGGAGTAATAAATCTTAGCTAGATAGAGAACCACAGGAGATGTTTTATTTTAATCTTGATTGTAGTTATAATAAGTTGATGAATTACTGGAGTACTTGCTTCCCGCAGGGAAGCTCAATCTCCTATCATAATGAAATGGATGAGTTACCTGGGTTCAGCTTTCACTTAGCCCATAGCTGCTTAATTATAAAATTAAGTGGTGATATTGAAAAATTAAATTACTGTGATTATTAAGAAAATTTTACTTTAGGTGTAGGAAAATGAGAATTTAAGTGTGTGGTGTGAATAATATGCATTAGTGTAGTTGTGTGATCTGGTTGTGAATTTAAAAATAAAAACTTGCCCGCCAAAGCGGACTTGAAAATAGTAAGTCGGGAAATCCGCCGGAGCAGGGTAACCCGCACCGCCCAAAATCTCGCCTCGTCTGAATTTCGCTGTCGTCGCTGGGAAATGGAACGCGAAGCATTCCTCCATCCTATATCGAAAGTAATATGTGGCCTGATGTGGAAGGGCCTTGATTGATGAGAGGGTCTTGATTGGTTCTTCGGAGGTGGCAGGGAGGCGTGGTTACAGGAACGGTTTTGGCGGCTCTCGGAGTTGGAAAAAAGTTCACTGAGGTTGTTAAGTGAAGTGAACGCCATTGGTTGGTAGATGATGATGAGCAGGCACTCTATTGGTTGCAATGGGACGTTGGAACAAGGTAATGGGGAGGATCTAGCAGGCTAGCCTGTGTGGATTACAATTTAAAATTTTAAGAGAAAAAGAAAAGTAAAAACTTGAAAAAATTTTAGCAATTAACAGTCGTCACTCGCCACATGGAGAGTGACTAAATTAATTGTTAGGGGGGTTATATGAGTCTAGGAGAATCCTCCTAGGTCTTTTAATATCTGGCACTGGTATATGATTATTTAGACTTTGCACATTGATGTTATCAATGTTGGGAAGATTATTAAAAAAGAAGATATAGCCAGTTTTTGAATGTAATTTTTAAGAGGGAGTACTTTAATGTCTTTATAGATGAGAGAATTTTTAGTATAGCGATCTGCTTTTACAATATTACGGATGATCGAGTTCTGAGCAACCTCGAGAATTTTTACGTTTGCATCTGCAGCATAGCCCCACACAGGCGAGCCATAAGTTAGGATTGGGCGCAGAACGGCAGTGTAGAGAAGTATCTTGTTATACATATTTAATTGAGAATTCCGGCCAATTAGGGGGTAAAGTGCTCTTAGAGCTTTTCGGAATTTATCGTGTTTATGAGTCAGATGTTGTTTCCAAGGGAGGTTTTTATCTAAAATGAGTCCAAGGTGTTTTGTGCTCTGAGACCATTGAAGTTGTGTGGAATAGAGCGTGGGTGGTGTTGGTTGAGTTTTCCTCGGGTGGAAAGTACAGCTACAGTTTTGTCAACGTTAATTTTAATTTTCCAGGTGTCAAAGAAATTTTGTAGTAGGTATAGGTGATTGTTAAGTGCCAAAGTTGTTGTGTTATGGTTTTTGTACGTTGCGAGTGTGACAGTGTCATCCGCATATATGTTAGTGCTAGTTTGAGGGTGAGTGGGCATGTCATTAATATAAATGTTAAATAAGAGGGGGCAGAGTAAACTTCCCTGAGGGACTCCATAATTGATTTTGAAGGTGTTAGAGAGAGAATCATTTACACATACTTGAAAGGTCCTGTTAACTAGATAGGAGTTAATTAGGTGAGTGCGAGCTGGAGGAAAGTTATTAGTTATGAGTTTATAGATGAGTCCACTAACCCAGACCCTGTCAAAAGCCTTTTGGATGTCCAGAAAGACAGCTCCAGTGGACCTACCTCTCTGGAATCCAGCAGTGATTTTTTCAGTAAGTCCGAGTAGTGGGTGATAAGTTGAAAGATTCCTGGTGAAGCCATATTGATTCGGATTGATGAAATTAGTGTCATTAGTAAAGTTTTTGAGCCTATTTAAGATTATATATTCGGTAATTTTACTAAGGATGCTTAGAAGGGAAATTGGTCGATAGCTAGTTGGATTATGAGCATTTTTATCAGGTTTTTAATGGGGAAAACAATTGCATTTTTCCAGTTATTTGGAAAATGTCTGAGGGAAAGAATCATATTAATTAGGTAGGTGAGAATGAATAGAGTTTTAGTATTAAAATTTTTAACCATTTTGTTAGTGATCAGATCTGATCCAGGGGCCTTATTGTTTTTAAGTCGTCGAATGTACTCGCAGATTTCAACTGGATCAGTAGGGGAGAGGGGGAGAGAAGGGGGATTGGAAAAGAAATTTTCGAGGGTATTGGTTATTTCCTTTCAATTGGATGACTTCCATCACCAGGTCTTTTATTTTCTGCAAAGTTATCTTTTAATGTTAGTGCACAAGAATATTTGCCTTCTGCTCGTCGCTATTTGCGACGCCAGAGGAACTAGAGAGAGAAGGAATATTAGTACGTTTTTTGCGGAAGAACTTTTGACACTGCCATAAGCTTTTATCGCGAGTGTTTAGTGCTTCTAATTTGTTTTGCCACCTTTGTTGGTTATGTTTCTTGAGTTCTGTTTTAAGTTTCTCTTGTAGTCTGTAATATTGTGTTTTGTGTGCTGGATTTAATGTGTCGTGATAAAGTTTTTTCGCTCTATTCTTATCGCGAACCAGATCGTGGATGTGAATTGGGGTGTAGGGATGTTTCTTGTTGTCTATTGGCTGAGAGGCGTGTTGGTGGGCGGAGCGAACGGCGGAGGTGAAAAGTTGAATTTTTTCTTCCAGCACATCGGGGTTGTTGATTCCTGCGTAGTCTGCAAGGCGTATCGTAGAATTTAAATTATTTTTGAAGGAAGACCAACAGGTGGTAATTGCCCTATGATTGTCGTGATGAATCAGGGGAATAAAAGAGAAATTTAATAGTACAGGGTTATGATCGGAAGAGAGTTCTGCTAACGAATTTATGGTGAAGGGGAAGTGAAAATTATTGATTATTGCGAAATCTAGGATGTTAACAGATCTGAGACCAAACCTGGTTGGGGAGTCGGGATGAGCTATTGTGAAGTCGTGGATGTCAACGAAAGTTTTTAACCTACAACCTCGAATAGAGTTGTTTGGACAATTCCACATGTTGTGTGGGGCATTGAAATCGTCAAAAATCACACAATTACTGTTGGCCTGTAAAAAATACTCAAGATCTTGCGTAAATAGTCTATCATCGGAACTAGGGGGAATATAAATAGTGATGATAGCGAGAGGGTTTAAGTTTTTAGGGGTGATAACAACAGTTGTAGCTTCGATGTGCTGGAGGTGGGTTGTGGGGACGTTATAGCGATAAATATTTCTTTTGACTAGGATAAGAGTACCTCCTCTCGCTCGTCCTTCTCCGATGAAATCATTGCGGTAGCAAGTGTAGTTTGGGATGTTGAGTGTATGCGAAGGTCTCAGATGTGTTTCTTGAAGTAGAATTAGATCGGGGGAGTACTTCTCTACAAAAATTTTGAACTCAGAGATTTTATTTAATATGCCGTTTGCGTTCCAAGAGCAAAGTTTCAAGCCAATCTGGGTGTGAGTAATCATCATCATTGCTATGAAGAATAGCCTCTACTAGGGCGTACAATTTCTTCTCTTTGTTAAAGAGATTTCTTTTAGGAGGGGGAGTATTGAAATCGAGAGCAGCGATTTGCTGAGTTAGGATTGCAAGTGTTTGCATAGTTTGCTGAAGGGTTTGGACTATGGCAAATTGAGGGGTGTTTTCTATTAAATTGTTGTTTTGCGGGATTGTCGGAATTTTAACGCTTCGATTGGCTTGAGTTTGCTGGGATACCGCAGGAACTTCAATGCTTCGTGGTGCCATCTGTGGGGTGTTTTTGCTATTATTAGGTGTCTGTTTGCTTGTTGCCTGAGCGTAAGATTAGGTCTTACTATACTTTCAACGACTGTAGTGTAGTTATTTTTTACTGTTTTGCCTTTACGGGGCTTGGGGTATAGGGGGCATTTAGAGTAGTTGGCCATATGGCCGTAGGCTTGGCAGTTAATGCAATATGTGTTGTCGACGCGTTGTATGGGGCAGTCTTTGGTTTGGTGTGCCTGTCCGCATTTAATGCAGCGGGGTATCATGTGACAGTTTTCCGCTGTGTGGTTAAACCTGTTACATGAGTAACATTGAGTTACTCCTTTTCCTTCGTATCCTTCTACTCTTATTGAGAGGTAACTGAGGTATTTTAAGTCAAAATTTTTTGTATTGTTGATGTTTCACAGGAGTGTGACCATAAAAATAGGGAGTTTTTGCTTGGTTATTCTGCCTGTGAGTTGGGATACTTTGCTATTGAGGAATCCTTGTTCAAGTAGATCGCTTTGAATATCTTCTATTTTACTGTCACGGGGGAGGCCTTTAATGACCACTTTAATGGGTCTGTCTTGTTTTGGGGTGATGGCATGAAATTGAAATTTATTTTCCTCGACGAAGTGGAGCAGATTCCTATATTGTTCTGAGTTATCAGAGTATAGTTTAATGAACTCACTGGAGAGTTTGCTTCTAAGTTTAGGGAAGGCGGTGTTAATGACTTTCATTGTGTGTCTTATTGTATCGGAGCAGTACAGCATTACAGGTGGGTGGAGAAATTTTTTAATTTGATTTGTGTTGTCAGCCGTGTTGTTGTCCTGAGTAGTGTTTTGAGTGTTTGAAGTTCCTGCGATATCCTGATGATTTAAATTTAAATTAGCGAAAATATTGCCGGTTTCCAAAGTAAAATTAGAGTTGGTTATTAAATTAGGTCTTTTGATGGTTTGCCTCCTGGAAGGTGAGATGAATCCATCGTCACTTTCCTTACGTTTGTTACTATTATTGGATTTAATATTAGGAAGAGCCGGATTGTCCTTAACATTTTTAACTGGGGAAGCGGGGGGAGTTCCGTGAACAGTGCAACCTGAGGTAGAGCAAGAAGGAAGAGTGCCATACTCACATTCTGAGCGCTGGAGTTCCTCCTGGTAGAACTTATGGCGGTTGAATAGTTCCGTCACTTCAGGGTCATCGACAGACATGAAGGGAGCCAGAGAGTTAAGAGAATCACGAGCTCCTATGGTTAGTAAGGTGAACTTTTTGATCTCATTTTGTACTTGGATCAGTCTCTCGCAGGGAGTGAAGAGATCTTCCGGTGTTCCAGGTCTAGAGGTCGGCAGTGGGATGTTTTGGCATTCCATTTGGTTATTCGTGTCCGTGGCCATGTCAGAGGTCGTTTTTTCCAAAGTCGGTAAATCAGCGGCGAAATGTATCTGATGGATGTCGCCCTATCCATTAAGCCCTAATAAGAGCTATAGGACGACTGGCTCAATTGCCTCCAAAAGATCAAATTGTTGAAAATAAAAGCGTTGAGCGAAGAAAAGTACGGAGCGTATATAGATGACGCGACCGTACTCAAGCGTGTCTAAGATCGTTCTCCGAAAACTATTTATATCAATCGTCTGAATTTCGCCCAAAGTGGGTGACTATATGAGAGTTTTAGCGTGATTTTGCGCAATCCAATCAGGGGGCAGCCTATTGAGACCCTTGAAAGTGGAGAAAATTATCTCTGCCAGACTTAATGATTACTTGGAAAAAGAAAATATCCTTGTTCCGGAGCAGCACGGGTTCCGTCCTCGTCTCTCCACCACCCATCAACTTCTACGAGTAGTAGAGTATATCAAAGACGGAATTGACATACATCAATATACAGCTGCAGTGTTCCTAGACATTCAGAAAGCTTTCGACAGAGTTTGGCACACTGGCCTTCTCTTCAAACTTATAATGCACAAAACCCCACCCCCACTAATATTTCTCCTAAAATCCTATATTAGTGACAGATCTTTCACTGTCAAAATTAACAGAACCTTGTCCCAATTTAGACCTGCCAAAGCAGGCGTCGCACAAGGGTCCATTTTAGGACCTGTTCTCTTTAACCTCAACGTAAATGATATTCTTAAAACTACTAACACAATGATTTGTATGTATGCGGATGACACCGCCATTTTAAGCAGGCACTACAACCCCAACACACTGACACAAAACATAAATGAACACCTTGCTCACCTTGAGATCTGGTTCTCCGTGTGGAAAATATCACTAAATACTACGAAAACTGAAGCAGTATTCTTCACTCAAAGACGTCCACCCCCTGAAATCACGCTCCAAAACCAAAGAATTCCCTGGTCTCAACACACAAAATACCTCGGTGTTATAATTGATAAAAACCTCACGTTCAGACAACACATTACATACGTAAGAAATAAATTTAAAAATGCTACGCGTCAACTTTATTCCCTAATCGGTAAAAAGTCTAAATTGAATAGACATAATAAAATGCTTATCTACACCCTGATTTTAAAACCACTTTTAACTTATGCATCACCAATCTGGGCACACGCAGCAAGAACCAATATCAATCTAATTGAAATCTCCCAAAACGTTATTCTAAGACAAATCCTCGATGCACATTGGTACATGAGGAACGCTGACATTCGATCAGCTCTTAAAATTCCGACCATCAGGCAAACCATAAGAAAATTGGCAAATAATTTCTTCAGTAATATTGATGGACATGAAAACCCTTCTATTCAAGCGATCCCTACCTACCCAACTTATCCCTTCATCCGTAGACCAAGAGACATCTTGGTTGACCCTGACTTTAATTAATTTTTAACTCTTATTTCCCTCCTTTTTTTTCTCTTCATTTTCCATTTTTTCGAATTTAAGCTGCGATCCAACTTTGTTGAATCGCAGTTTGCTCTGATTGGCTGCAAATTCTTGCAAAGTCCTTATACCCCATTAACTGAACTCCTGGCTCGGCCAATAAAATCGCTCGCTTTCATTCCACAGTCCATATTCCCACCTCCTGATATTTTTTCCCGCATTTTCTGATCTCGGTTCTTGCTGCAACCCGATTGGCCACTGTAACTCCGCCCACTTAATGGACGCATCGAAATATGATTTTTTAGCTCTTAAAAGAGCTTTTTAATTACTTATAACTATTATTATAATTGTTTCTCTCAATAAATTTTTGTTTTTTGAAATTCTTCATAAATTAAATTTCACTCTTAATTAAATACTTTTCTAAAAAGGGCAATGGTAAATTTTGTACAGTCATCTTTATTCCAGGATAGGAGATTTGAGTCCGACGGGACTATGTGCTCCAAAATTCACCCTAACGTATAAGTGAGTTTGGGTGCCGAGGCGATCCCAGAGCTCACTTTGCTATTGGTCGGCCTATTCTGTTCCCATAGGTCGAGAGTGAGTCTGGTTAATTTTGAAAGTGATCGATTGAATTTTAACAAAATAAGAGAAAAGTTTGAATTTAAATTAAAATATTGCGAGGTCTATTAAATAAAGTGTGACAAATCTATACGGAACTTTATCACTAACCTTCTGAGTCGTCCTTTTTAGGGAAATTTAATTCCCTACCTATTTCCAATCAACTCCAAAAAGCGGACAGGATTCCTTGTTATGCAGATTAGATAAAGTATTTAAGTCAAACGGAATAGTAAAGTTAGAGCAGTAGGAGATAGAAATTGAAGCAGAAAGTTATAGTGAAGTTAAATTGAAGATTTCTTGTTGGAGATAATTTACTCTCAAGAAGAGTTGAGATTCCGTTGGTAATTATTGATTTATAATTAAAGTCTCATTAAAGTTTTAGGAGTGAGATTAAAGTTAAATGTTCAATAGGAACATTAATAAATATAAATCTGGGATCTCTTATCGTGGTAACCTCTGCGTGATCGTTATTTAATTGTTAATTAATTGGATCATTAATTAATTAAGTTAATTTAAAGGATATTACCTCTAAAACCTCATAATACTAGTTAGATATATTTATTAATAAGTCTTTGATTCTATTTGGATAAGATAACCAAATAAAGAAAGTTGTTTATAAAAATGGCTACTGGTTCTTACATGACTCCTATTTATTCTCGTTCTCAAAGTGAGGTCCAAGGAGACCTTCACAAAAGGATTAATATCATATTTTTCGATACGAGCAATTGCTCGGTTAGTATGATTGTCGATATTATTGAAAAATTTGGTAGCTATTTTTTTGAAAAAAATCTTTTAGAGTTTTAAGTTTTAACGCGTATCTTATTTCTTCGTTTCTCACATACCATGCTGAGTCAGTGATTATTTTAATAATTTTATTTTGGGTTGATTCCAGCATTTTGATATTAGAATAAGCTGCGTGGGCCCAGATTGGACTTGTGTATTGGAGTATTGGTCTGAGAACGAGTTTTTAAATAAGCATGATTGTAGTTACTAAACGCTTGTGATCCCCGCCATCAATAGACTCTTTTTCAAAGAAATGGGCCTTCTGAAATGAGCGATTTCTTCTCTTAAATTTCACTAGTTTGAAATAATAGCAGATAATTAATCTCGAATTATTTTGTATTTTTTAAGACTTAAAATAATGTATATATATATGATAAGTCCCCAACTCTTTATGTTTCAGTTGGAGTAAACTCAACCCCCCTCCCGCCTGAATACTTTGACTTCTACTCCGGCGGACTTACTGAAAACACAAGAACGAACAACTCATTCGCTACTGATGGACGCTGATGGTACATGAGCAACTCTGCCCTCAGAAAAGAATTTAAATTCAAAACCATTCGGCAGTTATTCAAAAGCTGCCCAAAACTTTCTTCAGAAATATTGATAACTCAGATAACCTCTCGATCTAAAAAATCAAGAAATACACACCACCATCACGATATATACACAGACCCAGAACCACATTCTCCTAAATTAATTCTTTAATATTTCCACTTCATCAAAATTTTTCTCATAATTTATTCACCTATATTTTTGTAATAACACCACTTTTCAAGACTTATAAATTTGTTTCGAGACGAATAGGAGAGTTCCGTTGGCCGTACGGCCTCTTGAAGCCTTTGCACCCAGACACGACAATGGTACCCCTCCCGGGACCTCATTAACACAACATCCAATCACAGAGCTCCCTCTCGCTAACGCGGGAAAAGAGCGAGAGCACTTCATTGATTCTCACACTCACAACATGCCACGAATAGCTGCTACCCCATTGGTAGGGCAGTCAAACCTCCCAAGGCTATCATTGGCCGAGGGAGTTTCAAGTTAATTTTCAAGAATTAGTAACTGTAAATATTTTTCTAGCTTTGAAAAAAAGCTGTTTTTCTATTTTTAATTCCAAGTAAATTAATTTATCTTCTCTGTAAAATTTTATTTAACTATTTTAGTAAATTTATTAAACACCCTTTTTAAAATTGACAAGTAATAGTTATCTCAAATTATCTAAATCTACAGTAAGGAGATAAAAGCCCTGACGGGCTATGTGCTTCAAAACCCAAACCCAACTATGGTAGACGCTGAAATAGGATTCGTCTTGTCATGGCTTGTAGCACAGACTATTTTGCTGAACATTGGAATGAAATATGATATGATAAACGGCTGCACCTTACATTTCTCCTGTTAATCATTAAGAATTAAGCCAATATATATATATATATAAATACACTGGTGTGCAAAAATTAAGGACGAAGTCGAAAAATTAACATATCAGCTGAACGAAGAGGCAGAGCGGACAGAAAGACCAATCAGGAGATTAAGTAAGATGATGTATGGTAGCACATGCGCAGATAGGCAAGTAGACGTAATTGGGGAGTGTCTGAGTAGTATAAAGCATGTTGTCGGTGTAAAATCAGTATTTCTGGCAAAGAGATTGCACGCCGTATAGCAGTTAAAATCACACCGAGTTGCTGCCTCAGCGAGAAATGGCGAATAATCAATCTGTTAGACAACATTTGGATGCTTTTACCCGAGGTCGAATCATTGGGAAGTTGGAGGAAGGCCGCAGTGTGACAAGTGTGGCTGCAGAGTTCGGAATTGCTCACAGCATCGTTTCACGACTTTGGAGACAATTTCAAACTACAGGAACAGCTATCCGGGGGTTCAGCAGTGGTCGTCCACGAGAAACCACACCCGCAGATGACCGGTACATTGTCTTACAGGCCAGAAGAAACAGGCGGCAGACAGCGGGAGAAATCGCTAGACACACGACACAGGCGACTGGACGACCGATATCGCGTTTTACCGTGGCCAGAAGACTGCACGGTGATGGTCTGTTTGCACGACGCCCTGTACGGTGTGTACTTTTAACGCCTGCCCTTCGGAAAAAGCGCTCTCTGTGGTGCCGGGAACACCGGAATTGGAGAGACAATGAATGGGGACGAGTACTCTTTACAGATGAGAGCAGATTCAGTTTGAGTAGCGATTCTCATCGCATACTCATCTAGAGAGAGCGGGGAAGCCGCAATCATCCCTCGAACATCATTGAAAGGGACAGGTATGGAGGTCACGGTGTTCTCGTTTGGGGAGGCATCATGCTTGGTAGTCGTACAGACCTTCACATCTTTGACGCAGGTTCAATCAACGGGACCCGTTATTGTAACGAGATTCTTCTTCCATATGTGCGTCTTTTTAGAGGCGCTATGGGTCTGCAGTTCCTTTTCATGGACGACAATGCACCATGTCATCGCACAGTAGCTGCCAAACAGCTCTTAGAGAGTGAGGACATTGAACGTATGGATTGGCCTGCACGATCTCCGGATCTCAATCCCATCGAGCGTGTATGAGATTTACTAGGCAGACGCTTGGCAGCTCGTACCTTACCACCAGTAACGATTCGGGAGCTTTGATTGGCGCTGCAAGACGAATGGGCATCAATGCCTCAACAACTCACTGACACCCTCATTCTCAGCATAGGCAGACGCTGTGAAACCTGCCTAGCAGTCAGGGGAGATCATATTCCCTACTAAAGACCGGATCTTTCTTGCTGGACACCCATCACAGGGATGTTTCGGCCTTCAGTCGCATTGCGCTCCATACTACTTTTTCAATCAAGTTTCTTTTTATCCCTCTGATTTCTCTTTTAGTAAGTGTTGCTTACATATTACACATGTCCTTACGTATTGGGGATCTTACGGTATTAAATGTGTTGATTTGGAAAGCTTTTGTACAAAGTTATATTGAAAAAACCGTCTCGTCCTTAAGTTTTGCACACCAGTGTATATATATTTGCTGCTATTTTGTTCACAAGATTTATTCAAGTTGCATAGATGTGCATCTATGAGAAAAAAAAAACAAGTTATCTTTTTTAATTAAAACTTTTTGCTTTGGAGAAAGGGGCGGCATTTTCCATTTTTGTTCGGGGTGGCAAAACTTCAAGATCTGGCCCTGATCACAATTTAAAAACGTCGTATGAAATGGTTCTACTTAAAGATGCATGCATATTTTCTGACTTGGAACAACTCATAAACAACATTAACAATACTAGCAATATAAAAGGCACTATGAAAAATTTAGTCATACTTTATATGGACATCTAGCCGTACTTTATATTGATAATAGCCACATCAATCGATTTTCTTTTATTCTTGGATCGATTGGTCTAAAAATAGTACATTTTATATGCTCTTAGCACGCAACACGTACATTACGTCTCTTCAGTAAGATATTTAATGGGCCGTAAGCAACTTGTGTGGAACGTTAAAATGTTAAGAAACAAGAAATTCTTACTTCAATAAGTTATGGAATTTTCAGCAAATGAATTTAACTATTATTTTAACATCAGACTTAGGAAATGTACGTTAACCCTTAGCTAGGCTCGCTTTAAAAAGTCTCATCCAAAGGCGTGTGGCTTCTCTCAGATGCATCACCTCACACTTATGTTTCAAGATGATTTATTCATTTTATTGGTGATATTTGACAAAAATAATTTTTAAAATAGAATCAGAAATTGAGATATTTATGCGAAAAAACATCGAAAATATATTGGTTAATTATCACCGTGTTACCACTGTTTACATTTTAAGAGTCATTGGTTAGGCATGTGTAACACAACTCTCATGGAAATAAAACTATCAAATAGAAGTTAAAAATAGTTGTTTTGAATTATTTTCTTATAAAATTGAAAACTACACTCACTTATAAGGAAAAAAAAGTTGTAACTAACGAAATTGTAGAAAGTCATAAGAAAACTGACGTTGTTGGGTGTGCTGCATTTGTTAGATTCAATGACCGCTGCCACCCTAAATATGAAGAAATCACCCTCATGCTTGACACTGAATTCTAGGCTGAGCGACAAAAGCAGATAAAAGGAGCACATTCCAACCCACCGTGTAGACTCAGCACTGAAACTATTGTTATTATGCATTTGACAGATTCGTGTTCCTAACGCAGTGTTTCTCAAAGTGTGGGGCGCGAGCATATATCGAAAATTTAAAGATTAAAAAAAATAACCGGAAAGAAGTAAAACAAAATACTTTCTTCCATAATAAAAAAAATACACAACAACACTGATATAATTTATGCTTATCATCTGGTATTTTTCCTTCATCAAATAGCTATTTTTGATCCCAAAACCAAATTAAAGAAGAAAAAAAATATTTTGTTTAATTTGGTGTGTTTCCTTAATGAGAGATTTTTTTATTACGTTTTAACATAAAATATTACTTATTAAAAGAAAAAACGAAATCCAGACCTTGAGAAAAATTCTAAGAAGATAAACAATTCATCACTGTAATTATTACTGAAATACTGTACATTAGTTAAAGAAAGAAAAGGAAGACATGATTCACTTTTCAGCCAGGCAGCATAATACATTTGCTGATCATTTGATTGACCTTCAAACTTACTGGTATGGTGAATTCTACATTAGTTCCGTTCCTTGAACAAAATATGACAGCTTTGTCAGCAAATAACATTTCTGTAATATTAGTGAAAAGTGTCTCTGATTTGCGTCCTAAGGTCTTGCACTTTTGAATCATTTTAGTTCAGTTTTATTGAATAATTTCTCAAATCATCAAAGAAAAATTGAACATTTCTTGAAAGCCGGTAAGTATACATTCTGTTAATTAAATCATTTACTGGAATTCCGATTTGAATCGTGTAGAGTAAAATAATTATAAACAAATTATTCGGGTGACTGAATCCCCCCGCACTACCATTAGCTTTAGTATCGAGAGCGCGCCTGCTCCCGGGTTAAACCATTTTGATGTCTTCTCGCTTTAAATATTAAAAAGTAACACAATTATTATTCATCAGGATTTTATATTCTTTTTCATTATTTAACATTAATTCTAAATGCTAATTCTGTGAGATTTAAAATTACAGTTCTTTTAAACAGTTATTTTCAATTATAGCATTTATCTATAAAAAACATTTTACATTTGTGAATAAAATGTCGTGCACGCAGTTTTACTCTCCGTACAGTTCAGCTATTATATCAAGAATAATGTTTTATTTTTTTAAAAAATGAACTCGTGCGAAGAGCCGGTGTTTCAGCCAGTATACGTTTAATGTATCAGTACTGAAGAATTTATTTTACAAATAATTTCTTAATTTTAAATTAAGAACAAGTTTAATAATTATTAGTGACTCCCATGGGCTTGTCTTGTAGAGCAAGGTTTTTCAAAGAAAGGTTTAATATAAGAAATTGACACTCTGAGTTATTTTTCTATATTAAGATCTACATTTTGTCTTCAAAGCAGCCACCGCAGAAAATCCGGTTTAACAAAGATAGGATGTTGAAAATGGTAATAGTATACGAAGTGCTTTTGTTTTCAGTGCAGAATTCATCATCCACCTCTACCCAAAATTCAAATGGGGATTTATTACAAAATTGCCTT
The DNA here is from genome assembly GCA_019973935.1 of Trichonephila clavipes. Taxonomy (NCBI): domain Eukaryota; kingdom Metazoa; phylum Arthropoda; class Arachnida; order Araneae; family Nephilidae; genus Trichonephila; species Trichonephila clavipes. The sequence continues at coordinate 1,183,756 of BMAU01020982.1, forward strand.
TTAATTTTTCACTGGATGTGTGAAATCTATGAAGATTTCTTCTTAGGAAGTTGAGAGCTCTTCTGGAGTATCTTGAAATAGATGTCTAATCCACTCGTAACTTGCTACCAAGTTGTCCTCATCAAGAAAAAACTTTTTAAAATTCTTTGCCAACATGGCTAAATGATTTTACATGGTTTTTAAAACAACGTTCACATGTTGTTCTTCGGATATGTAAGTTTTAACACATAACGAGCTGGGGCATTTTCCCCCATCATTTACTTTAGCAGTGGTAAATCCAAAATTTAAGTATTTCTGAGAATATTTCCTTGATTTAATTTTCGGAACCATGCTCGTCTGTGTACCTGTTAATCCTTTATTATCGTCTAATGTTTGCTTACGACTTAAAAATATATGTATGATTTTGTTTTAACCTACTGCCGTAAATACTTCATTACCGTGAATTATAATTAACGTGCAAATTAAAAAATGTACATTCACACGCTAGATTCGGTAACTATAGAAGTAACGAGTCAACCAAAACTGACTGGAATATTACGAAGAAAAGCATTTTTACATGTTTTGCGCAGACGTTCCATAGGTTACCCAGACTCACGCAAACGTACCCGATAATGCCAGATGTGATGGATATGATAGAGAGCAACATAGACTAGACTATTTTTCTAATGATATTTGTACTTTGAGAAATGAATGCTGAAGGAAATAAATCTAAATTAAATATATCATTTTGCGATCTGTTCCAATTTAAAAGTTAGAGAAAGGAAAATAACATAATACTAAGTAAGTAATATATATTTTAAGTAATTTTTTTTCATAAAATATATATTACTTAAAAGTAATATATACAAAATTTAATACTTATACAGTTTATAATTGAGGTCGCGTTGTAGCTTTATCGTCAAAGTGCATTTTTATTGCAGTAAATACATTATTGTTGTACAGGGAGGGGGGAGGGAGGGGTGTGACAAAAAATATGATTGAAAATTGGGTCGCCAGTATTGAAAGTTTGAGAAACACTGTCCTACCGGAGTGCTAAATAATAGTGCATTGAATAATCCAAGTGTTTCTTATGATTTACGAATAAATATAGATGAATTATAATTAAAATCACTAAGTCAAAATATAGTTAAAAAAGGGTCAGAATGATTAGAGTAATTTACCTGGGACATACAAGAAACAATGGAAATGGATTGAACGAAAATAAAATAAATCTTTGAATATATGGTGCTGTTTTCGTCATAACAGGAAAATTAAAAGACATGAAATGAATGACATTAAATATACATAATTAAATGTAGTGTTATTCTTACAGTCATGTAAATTAAGGATAATTCAGAATCTTACAGAAATTGAACTCTGAAATAAAAATAAAAACCTGCAGAATTATCACACACATCTTGAAGAAGAATATGCAAAATACAGGAAACCATCAGATGGCGTGGATAGTACGTTACAATGACGAGAGTGTCAGAGTGGGAAATATAAGGAATAGTGGCAAAGAGGTAAAATTGTTCACAAGCGCTTTAAAAGCCTTTCAGTGCAATAGTCGCATAGTTATGGCATAAAGAAAGCATTTGGATGATTTTTTACGTGGTAGAATTACTGGACGACTGGAATGCAGATGTACCCAGCTGCAAGTATCCGAGGAACTTGGAATCGCCCAGAGTGTCATCTCCAAGCTTTGGCAACGATTCCAAGATGATGGTAATGTGAGTAGATGTTACAGCACAGGTCGCCCCGGAGTTACAACGCCAAATGAGGACGGGTATATTTGGCAGTTACTGCCGAAAGAAACAGACGGAGCACAGCATCAGACTTATCTCGTCAGCTCTCTTCAGCTACCGGTACGACAGTTTCAAGGCAGACAGTGTACGGACGCTTAGGGCACATTGGTTTATATGCTCGTAGGCCTGTCTGATGTGTTCCCCTTACCGCAACTCACTGTCGCCTGCGATTAACCTGGAGTAGAGAGCATGCAATGTGGACACCACAACAGTGGTCTTGTGTGATGTTTTCTCCGACGAGACCAGGTTTCGTTTGCAGTCTGATTCTCGCCGGACTTTAATATGGAGTGCGCCTGGTACCCGTTACCACCAAGAGAAGACCATTGAACGACATCGTTACGGTGGTGCAGGATGGCTTGTTTGGGGAGAAATTATTCTTGGTTCCAGAACGGACCTGCATGTTCAGAGTGTAACGATGACAGTTCACATCTATCGGGATGTCATTCTGGAACAACATGTACGTTTGTTTCGGGGCACCATGGGTGCTGAATGTCTGTTTATGGATGACAAAGCCCGTACTCACCGTGCAAACATTGTAGACGAATGCCTTCAATCGGAGTATATTACCCGTATGGATTGGCTAGCATACTCACCGGACTTGAATCCAATAAAGCATGTGTGGGATATGATTGCCCATCGAATTGCAGCCCGTCAACCCCCGTCCACCTGTCTATCGGAACTTCGGAGGGCATTGCTTGATGAGTGGTGTAATATTCCCCAAGATCAGATTGATAATTTGATACTCAGCATGCCTAGGCGTTGTAAGGCCTGTATTGCATCGTCCGGGAGACATACCCCGTATTAACCATTATACTAACCATGTTATACTGTTTTTCGTCAATAGGTTTTTTTTTGAAATATGCTCCAGGGAGTAAAAATCGCAATTCTTATTAATTATGTCAAACATATAGCATCTGTTTTGCACTTTACCTTTTGTTTAATCATTAGACTTTATAAATAAGTCAAATTTGTTGTGCTTCTGTCTCTTTCTTTTCCTGAACTTCATTATCCTTAATTTATTGACATGAGTGTAGTTTGAGGAATTCTTTATAACTCTATTAGTAAATAATCGAATTTTGCTTGGTTATTTGTTTTACAAGAAAGTTGGCTGTGTGTCAATATCTCTGAAGTTCTAAAAATTAGTCAGTGTTGCCTCTCACAGTCATTTACTGATCGCCAAGGGGAACTGGGCACCCACCTATCCCGTCAGAAAGACTTTGAAAACCGAACGGGTATATTACAAATTTTAGGAAGGATACTCCTCTAAATTTTCTTATGGCTTATAACCAAATTTCGTAGCATTAAGGAATTTTACTACCAATTACTAATTACTATCATTATGTTCATTGTTTTGAGAAAAATAAATCTCTCATATCAATGTGATCCGTCTTTTTGCCTTCTGGTTGATTTTTCGCACTCCTAATAGATATCAAGGAAGCCACTGGTTCAATGTCTGTCGAAAATCTTCAGAAGAATAATAAATTTGAAAAAAATCCCCTGCTTCATTTAAAGCGAAATACAGTAGAAGAATGGAAAGTATTTGCCTTAATGAAAGGTATGTTTATGACGTTGCGGAAAGAACGAGCATAGGCTTAAGAATGTGTATGGCATGAGAATATTTACTGTATACCTGCTGATGCATGATTTAAAAAATTTTTTTAGAACATTCTACAATGATATCCATTTAAAATAAAGCATATTCAAAAATTTCTTTCTAATGACTTTTCTGTTTGAAAAGTTTCTGTTTGAGTACAATTTCTTCCTCGAAGGGGAGAGGGTAACATATGGAATATTTTGACGGTGGACGAAGTTGGTTTCTTTTTCCAAGGTACTACCTATATTCAAAATCACTGAAAAGGCAACTGCTCTTCCGTTTGAAAATCAAATATTGCCTCCTGATTTTGCAAAGGTAATTGTGTGGATTAATGACAGCATGTGTCTATAGATGTTGTCTTAAGCTCACAACATACAGCGAACCGGGCCCTTCTTTTCTAAATCATTAGTTCATTCTTTTCGAGGCAGTTTTTATGAACGGCCATTATTTTTCGAGAATATATGTCCTACTGCCTCTGATCTATGTGCCATAAAAGACAACATACATTAATTTCTTTTGGGGTACCAATCATTTTAGCCCTCCAACAGCACACATTTTATGTACTTTTTATAATTTTTTTCGGCACATTACAAGAACACCGAAGCGGATGCTGAACATCCATTTAGGGAATTACAGAATTATCACTCATCGTTCTCCAAAAACGCAGATGATGTCAGGATTCCCTAGCTTAAATTTTGTAATTTTCGGCATAGAAATTACCTGAAAAATGTGTAGTACCGTAGTTCAGGGCTAGAACTTTGAAAGCGTAATAGAAGACATGCATTACCGTATAATATTGAATATTTTTTGAAGTATAGAAAAGAAAAATGAATCACAATTTACATTTGACATGGGCTGTGGCTTAGAGACAGTTGAGAAAAAACAACCGTAAAATCCGGCGTATAACGCACACCTATACTTTCAAGCTGCTTTTTTTAATTTTAAGGTATATTCGCCGTAAAACGCGTACACCCTTTATACGAAGGAATCTGCAATGTGCGTTAGTAATGCTTTTATGTTTTAAAGCCTTTTAGTAGATGCATTACTCCAGGAATTTCAAAAGAAAGTATATTTCCAGAAAAACATCTCTTCAAGTTCATTTGGTATAACATTTCTTTTAAATAACCAGTATTCCGATATTACTGTAATCCTAAGGCTTTTCATGCTCCTCTCATTTTTTATTTTTAAAGCTCTCATTTTTATTCTCAGTGTATAACGTGCACCCGTAAATTTCGATCTTATTTTTATGTTAAAAGTGCGCGTTATACCCCGGATTTTACAGTACCTTTCTCCTGTTAAATGTAATACTATGTTGCGATGGATGGTTTTAAATAAAAGTACCATAATAAATGAATGATTTTGAAGTGGTTTTTTGTTTACTGAATTTCATTGTAAATATCTTAAAAGTAATTCAAGGGGAACAGTACAGTTAGTTTAACCAGAAATTGAAATAATATCCTAAGAATATTACAATATGATTCATGACTGAAGTCAAGCAAATGTTATGACGAGTACAGTCGCATCAACAGATAAAATCTTGAACTTGTTTTCATTCTTTTATTGCATGTTTAGGTCCAATTACAATTTCTTATCAGTGATTCGTTTTTAATACGCATTGAAAGTAGGATTATAATTATAATCATTCTTCGTGACTTATCAATTACTTTATTTGAATTCCGATTTTTCAGAATCATATCAATTTTGAAAAGTATTCACGAATACCATATTTTATCAGCACAACTCATAAAAAACTGACTCTAAACAAAAGATAGTTAGAATTTCATATTCTTATAAATTATTTATTACAGGCTGAAGATATTCTCATATTATTGCAACATTTAGATGATTTTTGTCAAGAGAGGTTTCAACATATATATATATATATACTAATGTCCATAAATTAAGGATAATGAAGTTCAGGCAAAGAAAGAGACAGAAGCAAAACAAATTTGACTTATTTGTAAAGACTATTTATTAAACAAAAGCTAAAGAGCAAAAAAAAAGCTATATGTTTGACATAATTAATAAAAATTGCGATTTTTACTCCTTGGTGCAAATTTTAAAAATGAACCTAATTAACAAAAAACAGTATAAAATGGTTAGTATGATGGTTAATACGGAGTATGTCTCGCGGACGATGCAATACAGGCCTTACAACGCCTAGGCATGCTGAGTATCAAATTATCAATCTGATCTTGGGGAATATTACATCACTCATCAAGCAATGCCTTCCGAAGTTCCGGTAGACAGGTGGAAGGGAGTTGACGGGCTGCAATTCGTCGAACAAGTTTATCCCATACATGCTCTATTGGATTGAAGTAAAGTGAATATGCTGGCCAATCCATACGGGTGATATCCTCGGATTGAAGGCATTCGTCTACAATGTTTGCACGGTGAGGACGGGCGTTGTCATCCATAAACAGAAATTCAGCACCCATGGCGCCCCGAAACAAACGTACATGTTATTCCAGAATGACATCCCGATAGATGTGGTCTGTCATCATTACACTCGGAACATGCAGGTCAGTTCTGGAACCAAGAATAAATCCTCCCCAAACGAGACATCCGGCACCACCGTAACGGTGTCTTTCAATGGTGTTCTCTTGGTGGTAACAGGTACCTGGCGATCTCCATATTAAAGCCCGGTGAGAATCAGACTGCAAACTAAACCTGGACTCGTCGGAAAACGTCACTCAAGACCACTGTTATGGTGCTCACCATGCGTGCTCTCTACTCCAAGTTAATCGCAGGCGACAGTGAGTTGCGGTAAGTGGAACACATCAGACAGGCATACGAGCATATAGACCAATGTGCCCTAAGCGTCTGTACATGATCTGCTTTGAAACTGTCGTACCGGTAGCTGAAGAGAGCTGACGAGACAGGTCTGATGCTTTGCTCCGTCTGTTTCTTTCGGCAGTAACTGCGAAATACCTGTCCTCATTCGGCGTTGTAACTCTGGGGCGACCTGTGCTGTAACATCTACTCCCATTACCATCATCTTGGAATCGTTGCCAAAGCTTGGAAATGACACTCTGGGCGATTCCAAGTTCCTCGGATCCTTCCAGCTAGGTACGTCCACATTCCAGTCGTCCAGTAATTCTACCACGTAAAAAAATAATCCAAATGCTTTCTTTATGCCATAACTATGCGGCTATTGCACTGAAAGTCTTTTAAAGCTCTCGTGAACAATTTTACCTCTTTGCCGCTATTCCTTATATACCCCTCTCTGACACTCTCGTCATTGTGACGTACTATCCACGCCATCTGGTGGTTTCCTGTAATTTACACATTCTTCTTCAAGATGTGTGTGATAATCCTGCAAGTGAAATTTTTATTTTCGAGTTCAATTTCTGTGTGATTCTGAATTATCCTTAATTTATGGACGTCAGTTTTATATTATATATATATATATATATATATATATACATAATTTACCATTCCTGTCTTCCGCGAAAAATTGTGTATACATATGCATGCTAAATATTAATTTGAAGGATAGTTATCGCTTACTGCCTTCGAAACTAATTAATCAAAGTGAATAATTTTTGACAAGTATAATTGATTGCTTTAAGTTTGATTCAGCTCGCTTGTTGAAAGTACAGATTTATTATATTTACAAAAACGTATACTCCTTTATGGTTGTCTGTAATTCATGAATAACTTAATGAATATAAACATTGTAAAAAAATGTTAGGAAATTGTGGTAAGTTCATGTCAAGTTTTGGGGCATGAATTTTATAGCATATTTCACAGTTAACGCAAAGCAGTTTTTTCGTCCAGATATAAATTTTATGAATGATTTTGAATACTTTTTGAAATACTCAAATGCAATCATTCGAATGTTCAAATTACAGGAACGGCTGTTGAAAGCATTATTGTTTTATTCAGAAAAACATAAAAAAACTATTTAAATATTTGTTTATAATAATAACTGAAATATAGTGATAATCATGTATTCACTTTTAATGTACAAATAATTATTGAAATACAGTTATGAACAAAAAAAATAGCGCACCAAGAAGGAGTCATTAAAATGAAACGAAATTTTACATATGTAATGATTACTTTGATAAAAGTAAATAATTAGAAAATCACAAAGAAAAAGGATAATTTATTTCAGAGAAAAAGGCAAAAGAACGGATGCTTTAATACCCTATTGGACCCTCCTTAGCGTGAATGCACGATGTGATACGATCGGGCATTGAGGCATGCAAGTTCTGTATGATATCTTGAGACATTTCGTTCCTTATTTGCTGTACCCTTTCCTCTAGTTCGTTCAAACTCGAGGAATGCCGAAATCGCCGTCGCAAATGATTCCAGATGTGCTCGATTGGAGACAAATCTGGGGATCGGGTAGTCCAAGGAAGGGTAGTAACAGAGTGGATACAGTTTTGTGACACCCTTGTTGTGTGACGACAATCATTGCCTTGTTGAAAAATGGCTCTTGGGAACCATTGCATGAGTGGCAACACTTGTTTTTGCAGGATGTCATGGACATACCACTGGGCTGTCATGGTGCAACGGATCAATACTAGGGTTGACCCTGTAATGTAGGCAATGGAGAACCTCATACCATCACACCAGCTGTGGGAGCCGTGAGTCACTGTAAGGCAAAGGCAGGATTAAAGCGTTCACTAAGGGATCTCCATACACGAACATGATTGTCATCACTGCAGAGATTGAAACTGGATTCGTAGCTAAAGACGAACTGGTTCTATTCCGCTGTAGTTCAGTTTCTTCGTGTGTTGCAGTACCCCAAACGGAGGCGTCAATGGGTGGGCGTCAAGGGCATTTCACTTAATGGCCACCGTGATCCCAAATGTATTTTAGCCAGGTGCCTTCGTATGGTTCGAGAATACACAGGGACCCCTAGTGAAGGTGCTCCCTGTACCTGGATGGTTGTCAATGAAGCAGTTGGCTTTACGCGTGCATTTCCTACTATGTGGCGGTCTTCACGACAACTGGTCGGTCGATGGCATCCTGAGCCTGATTTTCGGGTAAATGACTTTTCTCGGATCCCCTGGTCCCAGCACCTCCTCACAACGCAACCAGAGTGGCCTAATTAACGAGCTACTCGCCTATCTGACCACCCAGCTTCCATCGTGCCGATGATTTTCTTCCTTTTAAACCATGACAGCTGCTCATATTGTCTTTGAAAGCGGCGTAATGGCATGTCTACCTCAAATTTTCCTGTGTAAACGATTAAGCACACTCAAACAAGCTTTGGTTACTTGTTTCATATTCCACGGAGAATGACGTTAAACGCTCTCTACCGGCTATACGTAATGCGCAATAACTCTGCATTTCTAATCATTTGCATATCTCCGCAACATATACCTTCATGCTAAGCTTCGTTACGATCCCGCAATTATTTCTTGGTGCGCTAATATTTTTTGTCCGTGAGTGTATTTAGACTGCATTTTTATATGCGCCATTAATAAAAGAGATGTATTAAAAACCATTACTGTCATTTCAGTAATGTTATTCCAGTCCTGGATTGTAATTTTAAATATGAACGTTAGTATATTCTTCAAATTTTTAATCGGGAGGTTTACGCACTGCTAGTTTTACAATTACAATTAATCACAAATAAATCGACTGTTTTTTTGCACTTTGATACAGTTAATATCTTTCTTATAATATCACAGAAATTATTTGTAAAAATATTTTTTTAAACGATAAGACAAGAACTAGCTAAAAAGCGTGCCTTTTCTAATTGGAAAATAATTTAGAAAAAAAATTCAAATTGATTCTGCTCAGACTAATGTAATAATTAAAAGTTATTTAACTAAGAAGTTTGTTGTCAATATCGATTTATATGGATCTACGTATCCAAAATAAAAATAAAATAATTTGAAGTGAAAAATAATGTAATCCTCATAATAAACAACATACATTTTAAAGTAAAAAGCAATTTATTTATATTCATTTTAAAGTGTGTTTCATTGTTAAATGCATTGATAGCTAAATTCAATTCATTAAACTGCTTTCAATACCTAGACCAAAAATATTGAAATTACATTGGGGAATAAAGCTTTACTCTAGGGCAAATTACTTTTACACTGTGATATATGACACTTAAAATTTACATGTTCTGCTGAAACATTTTATTACTGCTTTAATTTATATATATTAAAATAGGCTTACATTTATTTGACTTTATTTAACTGTTGTAGATTTAACTAGGCTAGTGTATAGTAAAAGGGATAATGATGTTTCGTTTCTAATACAAAAAAAGGTTTGGTTAAAACCTGCAGCTAATAATGTATTGATTAATTATGTAGTTAATACCTAGTTGAATTAATTTCAGCATTTTTTAATTAGGGATCTTTCTTAGAGATAATTTAACTGTCTATTAATAATTAGTTAATAATTGATGAGAAAGTATCATCGTACAATTATATTCTACTTCCCAATAATTTCATACTAATGTTGTAATTTAGGAAATATTTTTTTTCAATAATGTTGAATGATGTGTTTAAATAACATCCAAGTAGTTATTCAATCTCAAAATTTTCATTTAAAATGCGAGTAATACGGCAAATTTTCTCATTAGTTTTCCTGATTAATTATTTTTAATCATCCCTAATATTAATGAAATATATTGAGTTGAGAGTTGACATACAAAGTATAATATTATATGAACTTTATACAATATACTCCAATACGATCGTCATGTTTTCCTTATTTTAATTCGGCATTCCTTAATGCACATTTTAAGCATTTGAAATTTTTTTTACTTAAGTGGCATTACATCATATAAATACATTTTTCATTCTGGTTGTTTAGTATTATTGAAATAGTATTATTTTGATAATCGCATGATGCATATTTTTCTTGTTAAGTGCTTTTCAATATAATCAAATTACTTTATATTGCTTATTTTTAATACTTTATGTGAGTTCTGTTAACACATAGGTACCATGAATAAGTTTTTTTTGTCTTTAAATCTATATCCGTTATGAAAATATTTCATTCCGAATTTGAAAATTGCATTACTTGTATTTCATGTAATCACATAGAAATAACACTCTTTTAAAAATGCGAACAATTTAATTTACTAATACCGAATTTGCTTTAGAATTATTTTATATAATCAACGATATAACGTTATTGTTCTTTTAATCCATTTAATCTTAACTAAAATTCTTCGGCATTAACTTTTTCGAGATCAAGATTGAAAGCTTAAGTTTCAAAAGATTCAAGTAAATACTGCTTATCTTTTTCTTTTTCTTTGAAAAATCTACCCCATTAAACCCTAACGAGATTTCTTAGATATTTTAGTTCTCGAAGTTGAAATAAGAAAGCCCTCTTGGAAGAAGAAAAAGTACTTTTTGATCATGAGAACAAACTACTTAAGGATTTTTCTCAAATGTATGAATTTTTTTCTTACTAGATTTAGATAATGAAAGCAAATGCTTTAATCTTATTGAAGAGGTTGTTTTAAAAGTAAAGTTTTGTACTTTACCATTCATTTAATTCAGATTTTGCTTGCAGCATCATTTCTAAATTATTTTCTTTCCCAATTATTCTGAGCAGAAATGCAAATTTTAGCTCAGGTGCTGCTTTAAATGCATATTAATTTGATTTGGGGTTTATAATAAATCACGAGAAAAGTTTTTGTTTTGCGATATTGGAATACACGTTAATAATATAAATAAATTAGTAAGTTTTTTTGAGATTTTTTTTAAGTCACCGTTGATGCCTGCTTTTAACGGTAATGAATTTAAAATATTACTTTAGTAATGATAATATTCTTTTAAAACTTTTTTCAGGTTTTAAGAAACCTTTCTCTGGGAAAACAAAATCCTGTAGTACAAACTTATTCTTAATTTCCTCCAAGGTATCGAAGCATTACTGTAAAAAACCAAGATGAATACAGCAGAAAAAAACACTTGAAAGAATACAAAAACAATAAATTTTATTGCAAATTTTATTTTGTTTACATTTGTAACTTAATTTTATTTATTACTTTATGTTTTTAACCTTAGTTACACATCATACGTCCATGCGATAGTCTAGTTTTTGCCACACTTTATGCAACATATCAATATTATTGACAGCACGTGTTATACATAATTGGGGAAATTAAACTTCTGCTACTCAGAGGGCCCTGAAGGCCGTTCTTCTGGTCCTAAGAAAAATATATTTGTACAACAGACACTTCAGATGATGCACTCGAGGCTACTGAAATAATAGAAAAAATTGTTTGAAAAATTGCCGATAGCACTTTGAGTCAGCACATTTCAGCAAAATATGTTAATATTACGCACAATAAAAGGAAGATTTTGTTCTTGCCACAATCAGATGAGCATTGTAGAATGCCGACATTACCTGAGAGTGCACTTGTGAAGCTATACTACCGCAACACTGAGAATGCTGCGGCAGCTGTCAGGGAGTTCCACCGTCTGAAGAAAAAATGCCGCGGACCGATGTCCGAGCTTGCTCTTAAACACGTGATGGTAAAATTCGAGAAAACATGACAACTAGGCGTTCTTCCCGGAAGAGAACGAAAAAGAATCAACACCCCCGTCGTAGAAGATATTGTTGCAGCGGTCGTGGAATCATGCAGTGAGTCACTTCACGGAACTGTCATTTTGCAGACAATTTCACTTACCCTTGATATGTCCTACTCCACTGTCTAACATATCATGCATTGAATTTCTACCTGTATAAGACTCAAGCGGATCAGCAATTGAAACCGCACGACCCAGACACACGCAAAAACGTCGCACTTGTAGTCTTCACAGTCGATGATTCACTGCCATGGAACATGATGTGGACAGACAAGGCCCACTTCCGTTTTTTTAAAAAAGACAAGTGAATAGCCATAATTGTAGCTTCTGGGGACGTAACCCCCCATCGGTAAATGTTAAATCTTTGCAAGATACAAAAGTGACCGTATGGTGTAGGTTTACTGTTTCATTCATTCTCGGACCCGAATTTTTTGAAGGAGCATCCCCTCAATGACTTACCACCTATTATGTTAACGGGGAACGGTATCGTGAGATGTTACAGACGTACTTAATTTCTACTCTACAGCAACGAGTTTCCCTGCAAGAAGCCATACTCATGCACGATGGAGCCCCACCTCTCATCGCGAGCTCAATCCAACAATTGTTAAGACTGGCATTGACAGACATACTATGAACAATCGATCTTTCCCAACAGCTTGATCTCTGCGATCACCCAATCTCATGCCTTGTGACTTCTAGTTATGGGGCTTTTTGAAAGATAACGTTTACTGTGAGCGCTTGACAATTGAGTTGAATTTGAAGAACAGTATTCGCCGCCAGAAGGTACCATCTAGAGACTATTTTTTCAATTATTTTTTCTTTTTTCAGAAAACTTGAGTGCATCATGTGAAATGTCTGTTGCCCAAATATTTTTCTCTTTGGAATAGTACAACGGCTTCCAGGGCTCTTTGAGTAGTGGAAGTTTAATTTTTCTAAGCCTGTACTTACATGCAGTTCTGCTAAATCACGTACAAAGGAGGTGAGGGGGTGAGCACTTGCTGTCAGTAACATTGATAGTATCATGTTGAGTTGAGTGAAACAGGAGCTGGACTATCACATTGAAATATGTCGTGTAACCAAAGATCAACACATAGAATACCTGTGAGGTATGTATACAAAACTGGAACTATTTCTGTATTCTTTCAAATGTTATTTTTCTTGGGTTCATCATGAGTCTTTTTTTTTCTATCACACTTCTAAATACTGGCGAGAATTATGAATAACCCAGTATATATCGATAGATGTTTTATCTTAATTTATATCTTATGAGAAATTCTTTCAAGAAATAATTGAAAACGAAATTTGATTATATTCGATATTTAAACTTGGTGTCTTTAAGCAGGTTAATCTAAACCTGGGTTCTTTCTTCGAATACTTGGTGACTAAAAAATTGATATTATTTTGAGTTGTAACTTCCTTCTGTTGCAGAATCATTGAAAAAATATCTCCCGAAAAGAATATAAAAGTTCTCATACTTGATTTTTTTTAAAAAAAATTAAAATTATATTGGTATTTGTGCATCACACAGCTGCTTTGGATCTTTATTTCTCTGCGTTGGAGCTCATAAGTAAATACATCAACATTTGTTGATAAATGTCTTATTCAATGCACCAAAGAGGAATTTTCATGCTTCCTTATTCAAATTATAAACACTATATACAGACAGAGCTTTGATATACAAATTCATAACTTCCTGACATGTATTTAGTGTATGGAAGAGCAAAGAACAAAAGGAATCAAATTCTCATTCAATCAATGAAAATAGTTCATCATACCTATGCATCGGATCACCGTTTGTTTGTGCCTGTAGATTAAAATTTGAGCAATTACATTTTGTGGCGCATTTAAAGTAGTACAGAACTCCATTTTTCTTGAAGGCTTTTAATGATTTAATTGCATTTTAGTCGTAAATAATCAGTAGTTAGTTTTGCATATTAATTTACCCAGATACAAATTAATCCAGCTCCAAATATGAAATAAACTTTAAGGTTTATTTACTTAATTCAGTGGCGGGACAGCCCATGAGAGCTGAGGCCTACTGTGCTCAACTCAGTATACGTGACCTTGAGCACCGAGGAGCATGAGCAGATGCTCCGGACAGGTGGTCAGTCCGACATGAAACCCTCAATGTTAAGCTCCCAAGCAAGCTTGGTTCTCATTTATCGACTCAATGTAGGAATAAAAGGCGGAATCAACCTTGCCCATACCGGGTTTGAACCTCGGACCTGTGGTGTGGAAGCGTGATGTACTAACGACTCAGCCACTGGGCTTCAATTTTTAAGGTTTATTTACATGATTTACACACACACACACACACACACACACACACACACACACACACACACACACACACACACACACACACACACACACACACACACACACACACACACACACACACACACACACACACACACACCCACACACACACACACACACACACACACACACACACACACACACACACACACACACACACATATATTATGTACCATAAAATTCACCGTATAACGCACGCCCCGTCGTATAAGGCGCACCTATACTTTCAAGCCAGAATTTTTAATTTTTATGTATATTCGCCGTATAACGCGCAGCCCCCATTTTTATGAAAAAACCTGAAATGTACGGGTACAATGCTTTTGTGTGTTTTGAAGTCATTTTTTTTTCAAGGTATTATTCTAAGCTTTAGAAAAAGTAGTATGTTTCTAGAACTACAACCCTTTAAGCTCGGAAAGAATGCGATTTCTTTTAAATAAACAGTATTTCGATGTATTTAGAAGTTTATTATTTTTTCTAGGCTCATCCTTTTTTATTTTTAAAGCTCTCATTCTTATACTCAGTATACAACACGCACCCGTAAATTTCGATCTTATTTATTGTGTTAAAATTGCGCGTTATACACCCGATTTGTACGGTAATAAGATTGTGCTCATGTTAATGAGAAACGGGAGAGAGGAGTCAATGGTCCTCCAACAATGTTTTTTTGAAAACATTTAGAGTAATCAGTATATCACAAAGTATCACACGAAGCTTGCATAGAGAGAGAGAGAGAGAAGTGAGTATAAAACACATAACAAACCAATAAAAAACTAAAAAAATTAAAAAGCTATGAAGGGTTACAAATATTTACAATAAATTTAAAAAAATGGTCTTTACAAAGCACTTCTTTTGAAAATAAGTTGGGGAAAACAATGTAAATGCAACGATGTTTGAGTTTATATTTAGGAAGAAACAATTATATCGAAAAGACTAAAAAGATTGGCGCATTCTGTCGCGTTTATATTTGTATACTCGGCCCTTTAAGAGTTAAATTTTTACTCCATTTATTCCCTTTATGCCGTTTTATCCAACATTATTGATCAACCAGTTAACATCATGCACCCTGTATTACGCTTCCAGTTTTCAAAATCGGTGACTCAAGGCTGTTTTTGTATCTTTTTAGTATTTATGGAATGTTACAGTTACCTGTTAACTGGGATAAGTGTAAATATTGTCGAATAGACTGACTTTGTAAAGGAGTGTCATCAGTCACTCCTCTACGAAGATAGAAAGAGCAGACTTCAATCAGCAGTAATTCTCGCTGTGGGAAAAATTGTGTTTAATATCATTAGAACTTTCTCTTACTAGCACACATGATGCTGTCTTGCATTAGGAATGTGTCCTATTGTAGTATGTAGCGAGCACACTGATTATTTTACGTTTTTCCTTTCAAAAAGGCTCATTTACAGCTTATTAAATATCAAAGTGGTTCTGTGCATGCTTATGTTGAGCAGTGGCTTCTCCTTAGACAAGAAAGATCAGACAGACAGACAGACAGACAGACAGGACAGGCAGGCAGACAGACAGGCAGGCAGGCAGGCAGGCAGGCAGGCAGGCAGGCAGGCAGGCAGGCAGGCAGGCAGCAAGACAGACAAGACAAGACAAGACAAGACAGGCAGGCAGACAAGACAGACAAGACAAAACCAGACCAGACCAGACAGGCAGGCAGACAAGACAGACAAGACAAGACCAGACAGGCACGCACATAGTTTAAGTTTTGTTAAATATTTATATATTTCTAAAAAGGAAAAAGCGAAATTTTTCGTAATTTCACAGATTTTTGAGGTTTACGAATAATAATGAGACGTTATTTGTATACCATGTTGCGTTAAAATCAACCATTTTGACGCAGTTTTTCTTTCAGTTATTTATTTAAAAGACTATGGTTCTTTTTAAACTTATTTAGGTACATCTGAAAACTTAATTTTAAATTCCGAATCATGTTTGTGTTATTGTTTATAAAAGGAAACCCGAATTTTAAAAAGAGTATATACATAAAGTATTTTAAATACTCTTATAACATTTCATGCTTCGAAAGTTATTTCTAATCTGCATAACTGCATGGCTCAATACGATGGAAGAATAGATTAAATGCTAATTATATTTAAGTTCTCAAAAATAATTACTGTACAATTATAAATATTGTTTAAAGTAATTTGGAAGCTCCCGTATCACAATTGCATTTATAAATATAGATTAGAAAAATTAACTATCTATGGAATAAATAATATTCCGTCCCTCTTCTACTGTTTAAATTCTTTTCAAAGAAGCAGTTATTACTGATTTAAAATTATCGAACAATGAATTCAAACTCTGAATTTGGTTTAAACCTTTCTATTGTTCTTCCTCCTTGTTGAGCGCTAGTAACTGGTAACTAACTAATTGTTAAAGTTAATTGAAAATTCGAAAAATTGTTGGAGTTTGCGATTAATTTGTAAGTTATTTATTTTATATATACTTAAAATCTCGGAGATTTTAAATCCCAGCGACTGGGACTATCGAGTTTTGAAAATCTATTATAAATAAATTGGATTTTTCTTTCCTCTCAACAAACTCTAATCGAGGGTGTTATAAATTCATGATTGCCTAATTAATTTAGTTTTAATCATCCTTTTCACTTGGTGTGAATGAGTATATTAATTTAAAATTATTTCAACAATTCATTGAGTTTAAAAATTAAGTTTTAGAAAATGAATTTAATAACACATTTAAAATATTTTGGGAAATTGCTGGGTATTTAGAAACTCCTATTTAAAGATCGTTTTTTTAAGTGTTTGAGAGAAAATATAAAATAATTATTACTTATTTGATTTTCAAAATTGTAATTCTAATAGCATGTGGATCGATAGATTAGGAATTTAAAATTAAATAAATACTGTAATAATATTCTTCTATCGAAAAATATACTGTAAAATAAATTATTTTAACAATAAAGCAAATGAAAACAACAAATATTGGAAATATTCTCATAATTAAATCAGACTTAAGGATCAAAGAATGTATATAGCTTTTATAAGTTTCTGAAACTCTACCTGATTCCTCCTTTTGTCAAAAGAGTTTCAATAATTTAAAATTGAAAATAAGTTTGAATTATAAATAAATATTTTACAAAACATCTTATGATTATGTGGAGAAATTTATTACTTATTTGGGGGCTTGTCAATGAAAATATTTCAATTGTTTTTTTCACTGATGGAACTGTAGCATTCTCGACTAACACATTATGATGTTGTATATTTACTGGCTAAAATCTTTAAAAAAATGATTTGCATTTTTGAAAGAAAGCATTTAAATAAATAAGATATGCCTTATTTTCTGGAGTGGGAGAAATTATTGAAATTCATATTTTCTGGAGTGGGAGAAATTATTGAAATTCAATCTAAACTAATAATTAATTACACACAAATTTTACTTAATATTCAATTCTCAATTTTTTTTCCGAATTCAAAAAAACAGTACACTGGGAAATGCTAAAGAGACGAATATTTGTGGTTCGTTGTAAAACATGCTTTGAGTAATTAGTAGGTATTTATTTTGATCTTTTAAAAAAAAAAAAAATGCTTTGAATTGACTTTAATTTTATATCGTTACAGCTCTAGAATTTCATAAAACTGATTGACACTTATTTTGTTTTAGTTTGTATTCGCTAATGTGTGGTATTGGAATAATAATAAAATATCATTAGTAGAAGTAACTTATATTCAGAATTTGTAATACACTCTTGTGTATTATTTATTTTAACTCAGACTCAGTGGCGCAACAGCCCATGAGGGCCAGGACCTACTGTGCTCATCCCCGTATACGTGACTATTGGGCACTGTAGTGCATAAGCAAATGTCCCGATCAGATGTCAGACTGAAGCGAGACCCCCAGTGTTTAAGTCCCCAGCAAGCTTAGTATTCATTTATCGACCCCGTGCAGTAGGAACGAAAGTTTGAGTCGACCTTGCCCAGCCCGGGAATAGAATCCGGACCTGTGACGTGGAAACGCGATACGCTACCACTTGATCACCGGAACCTGTGTATTATGCATTTTACTTGCTTTTTTTTGCTGTTGATGGTACTTATTATGGATCTTTTTAAGGTATCCGACTACGTTCGAAACCGTGATCTTAAAAAAGCACATAAATGGATAATTTTCATGATATCTAGTGTCACTCAGATTAGAATACATGCATAAAATTGTTTTAAGGACATTTTGACAAAAAACATTTATTTAAATATACTATTTTTGCCAAAAATTAACTTAGAATAATCTTTTTTCCAAATGTTCTCCTTTTGTGAAAAATGGTTCTATTATAATAATATTTTGCCTGTATATAGCTCAGACCTCTCTATAGAGACCCAACTAGAATTTTTGAAAAATTCACATTATTTTCAAAGTTACCACCAATTGAAATAATTGTTGGCGTTTTTTTCTTAAAATAATTGCTCCCCTCTGTGGTCCCCACTTTTAATAAACCCACTTTTAAGTTATATATTTCAAAAATTCTAGTTGAGCCTCTGAACAGAGGTCTGAGCTATATACAGGCAAAATATTATTCTAATAGAAGCATTTTTCACAAAAGGAGAACATTTGGAAAAAAAAGATTGTTCTAAGTTAATTTTTTGCCAACATATTGTATTTAAATAAATGTTTTTTTTTGTCAAAATGTCCTTAAAACAATTTTATGCATATATTTTAATCTAAGTGACATTAAATATCATGAAAATTATCCATTTATGCGCTTTTGAAAACCACGGTTTCGAACGTAGTCGATACCTTAAACAACTTGACTTGAATCAATATAAATTATGGAATGCATAACTCCATTTGAAAAATAATGTTTTATACTTAAAAATGAATTTTTTCATAGCATTAGGAAAAAATTTATTATTAATGAATCTTGATACTTAAATTTATACGTAAAAATGTATGAAAAAATCCTAAGAAGAGACACAGAAATATTACTACATATTTAAGAAATATATGAATAAAAAACTAGTTCATAAAATATGTTATATGCTAACATGACACCTTTCAGATTTCATGTTTAAAAACTCTTACAAGTTTTTTTTCCCGTTAACATATTAGATATGAAAACATCTATAGTTTTAGATTTTAATTTGATTTTTTAATAAGGGCAGTATTTTTATAGAATGTGATGGATAATTCACAATACTAAGAAAAACAAGCCTTAGTTGCGATTACTTTTGTTATGTAACATTTCTTTGCTTTTATAATAATTCTTTCCTTACGGCATTTCAAACATAAAAGTAATAGTTGAAAGAAATTATTTTCCTTCTTTTCTGACGCATTACTTTCTTTGTCCGTCTCAGAATAACGCCTTTATGGTCCCTACATCTGTATTAGTGCCTAAATACGGTGAAGGAAAGGTCAAAAAAGAATCGTATAAACCAATCCTAAGAAATAAGCCTCATTCTGTTGGGGAATTGCAGTTCATTAGAATTGAAGATGCTGGTTTTACATACTTTTCGAGTATTCGGAAAATATACATTTGATATTTTATTTTATCCCAATTTTTTTTCATGCTGATGCATAATAAATATAACGTTCTTTCCTAACATAAAATGCGAAGAAATGAATAGAATAATAAAATAAAGCGCATTATTTCTTACAAAATAAAATAAATATTATACAAATTCATAAATATTATTGAATACTTATTTTTGTAAGTTCTTATAATTCTGTGCTATAACTCTATCTTTCTGCATTATTACAGAAAATGTTCCTTTATTTATATCAATATAATGTAACAGATAACATCTATAAATGTTGCTAGCCTATTATTGTTTTGATAATATTTTATAACATTCATAATGCTTCACCAAGTTATGTAATAAAAGATTGATTAGTATTGTAATAAGGTATTTGCTAACTTAATACGTAAATTGAATACTTTTAAAAAATATCATGCACAAGACTCTATTGAGAACATTAAAAACCCATCTCTTCACTTCTCAGTAAATACCATAGAATATAGAACATATTGAGAATATTTGAGAAAGGTTTGAAACATACCCGCAATCGAATGAGGTATTTTATACTTATTTTTTTATACTGAAGATGCAACTTTTAAAGTTCTTAAGTTTTTAATGACATTTTTTTGATTGATTGAAACAGAACGCCAAGAAGAGAAACTCAAAAGAAAAAAAATATTTGAGTAGATCAGTGCTTCTCAAACTTCCAATACACGCGACCCACTATTCAATCATCATTTTCATCGCCCCCCCTCCCTTCCATACAAAAGCAATATATTGAATTCAATAATACTATACCTTGACACTGAAGCTACAATACGATTTTAACCTCTTATGGGCCACCAGCGTATATAAACATCTCGCTCAGCCAAAGCATTGATTTTCTGGACGTATATATACGTCTTTTCGAAGTACGATTTTTCTGTGCAGTGCTATCCATAAAATTATTCCGAAGGCTTTGAAATGCAATAAAAGGACCCTGACAGTGTTTGCGAAGGATTTACTTATTTCAGGGGATTTGCTTATTTATTTCTTTTCTCCTCCCCCTCCAAAAAACATCAAAATCTTCTAAGCGTAAATGGTGGTATTGACGAGCAAATCGCTTAACTTTTAATCAGCAGTTGAGAAATTAATTATAAACCGTATAAATTATCAAGATAAGTGTTAATACAAGCCCATGGAGCCACTGATAAATATCAAACTTGTTCTTAACTTAGTATTGTTAAATTAATAATAAAATATACATTGACCAGTATTGATTTATTCAAAAATGTATTATATCAGTGTAAATATGTGTTCTATATTTTATTATATCAGAAAGTATTTTGTTAGTTTACTTTCAGAAAATTTTTTAAATAACCTTTTGTTTTCGACTTTTCAATAGGCTCGCGCCCCCCTCGTAGAGTTATCACGCCCCTCAAGGGGGCGCCTCACAGTTTGAGAAACGCTGGAGTAGATGCAACTTATGGAGTTATTTAGATGATTCAGAATGGTTAACTGCTCCACACTCGGTGTATATGATGCGAGAAAAAAAGAGCGTCAGAAACTCCAACAACAGTAGGACTTCTCTGTTCTCGAAGAAAACAACATTCTGTCTAAAAAAATAAGCAACAAACAGAAAAATTAGCAACACTCTCAAGAAAAAGAAAAATTACAATAACAAGTTTTGTTTGTAGTGAAATACAAAATGCTTGTGTAATCCCACATAGTGCTGTGTAATATAGTTGATAAACTAACGGGTTCATTTCAACAGTTCCTATTTCTTTCGTTGCGTTGGATGTAAGTTTGTTTGGTATTTATTTCTTCATTTTTTGTTCCAATTTCTAAGAATAAATCATGGACTTCATCTGAGGGAACATATATGTTGCTGTGCAATTGGACGGATCTATTCTGGGGAAGAATCTTTGAAGTTTACCCGAGTCTTATATATTATCAATTGATCGATCGTAAAGTCGACTGCAGAGTCGTTGTCAAAATGAACATACATTAACACGAAGGCCTAGTAGTGGATCTAATAGAGTCCTCACCGCGAACGAAGAGCGTTCTCTGACGAGTTAAACCTGACAATTTTCTTCTAGTATTGCGACATCTTCAGTAACAGTGGAACCCTTAAAAACTGTTTACATACGACTGCACGAAAACCATATGTATTCCAGACAACCATTAGTTCGGGTGCCATTGACGTTGTCTACCAAGAGAGCTTGATTACAATGGGCTCTGAATCATATCCATTGAATACCATTGCAATGAGCCAATATATTATTCACCGATGAGTTCTGATTCTGCTTAACACTGAAAGGCAAAGCTACAGTCGTGATGGTGCCATGGTTTGGGAAGAGATATCAATCGGTGGCCAAACTGATCTTCAAGTACTTCTTGGCTCAGTGACATAAGTTATTTATCGATACTAATATGTTAATCCATATCTGGCAGCTATGTGTCCTGATGTCATGTTTATAGGCAATAACGTACGAATAAATAAGGCTCGCGTTGTCAACCAATACGTGAAGCTTGATACATTGATTCTAATGAAATAACAAGCACGTTCTCTCAACTTGAACGCAAAAGAGCATGTCTGATCAAGTTCACAAAATTTCTTCCTGTTCTGCAATCCTACCCAAGATCCATTAAGACTTGATAATATGTCTTCTTCGAGAATGAGCGCAGATACCGCAAAGTGCAATTGACAACTTTCCTACAGGTATGAATCATCGCAGTCAAGTTCGCATCTAAAATAAAGATAGTCACAAATACTATAAATTGGAAAATGTTTGCAACTAAACATTTTTTTGAACAAGTTAGGGGCCTTATTTTTTATCATGCTTATTTAAAAACTACTAGTTGCTTACCTCCGTTATTTTGTGCGGTCCCGCGTTTTCTTCAGTTAATTATCCTGTGAAAATTCCAGTGCGTTTCAATATATTGTTTTCATTTTAATACCCTTTTCCTGTTTGATGATTTCATTAGATGGAGTGTAGTTAGTAAGATATTTATAGTTTCAGAATAAACCGCATCCGTTGAGATGCCATCAGTGACAATTCTTGTAGAGTGACTAATTCATTGGAGGTTAGGTGATCGAACTCAGGAAACCAAGTTGGTCAGTTTATTATATCACAGAGAGGATTCCTTTTCCCATATCGACAGTGGCTATTGTTAGAGAAGAAATGTGCAGCACATTCGAGAGGTGTCGAGTTTGAAATCTGTTGAGGTTCAAAGTTCTTATTTGGATGAAGTGAAGTAAGATGTCATCCTCGTCACTTGGCCAAAGCTCAAAATATTTAGTCTGAGACTCAATGCTAGCGTTTCATTAAAGTGCTGCATTAATAAAAAAATTCAAACCTACTTGGGTCCGTAATCATTTGTCCAATCGAACTAAGGAAGTGATAGACCAAAATTTGTGTCGTCTGCCACCTCCATGTTCGGAGAACGAATTGCGAAAAATAATATAAAGTGAATGGTGTTATTCATTTCTAAAACCATAATTTCTACTCTTATTCATCTGTCGTACTCATTGAATGCTTTTGCCGCAATATATAGACAATAATAATTTGGTACTTTTCCATTAGTCGGGCGCAAATGTCGCCAATTGTGAACCAAACGCGAGTCATGTCAGCGAGCGAAGGGAATGTCAAAACAGTCAACGGAATAAAAGTCGAAAACGTTCAGCTATAAGCAAACATTAATCAATGGCAAGCAAAACAAGTTCAACTGTAAACAAATATTAATGAGTTGTAAACAAAATAGTTTTACCCCAAAAGAAGGAAGGCATATTGATTGGCTTTTCCAGAATACACGATGATGTTCTTGAGAATTTGCTCAAATGGATCATTTATTCCTCGTCTCCACATAAATTCAGCGAGGAATTTTCTTCACTTTTTTAAAACAAGAATTAATATAGAAGAAAGAAAGGAAAACGTGCTTTGTTTTGAATGAATTCAGAGTAGAGCACATGACCCCCAAACGAACATTCCTGTTATGGTTGTAAGAAATTTGGTGGAATTTTACATTATTCGGCGATTTTTCGCTTGGGCCCAGCTAACGGAAAAGTACCAATAATTCATATAAATTGTCCCTTTAAAGAATTACTAATATCTGAATAGAAACGACTGAAATAAAAAATCTCTGCTCAAGATCATGTTTGCTGAATTTATAATACATGTTTTACTTCAATTCACTACCAGAAATACTTCAGAATACTTCTAATTCATACCATTTTGAAAGTTATTAATTGAAAAGTATGACTTTATATTTTTAGTCTAATTTCGTTGGACACTTTATACATTTTAATAAATGAGTAATCTACAGAAAATTTAGCATGAAAATTATCTTGTTTCAAATTTTGTGCATTATAAAAATAGTAATGCTGAATTGATTTGTTGAGCTAATAACAATAAACATTCATCCGATATCTTTGAAATCTAAAATGCATTAGATCAAATCCTTAAATTAGTGGAATTGAACGCAATTTATAATTATTAGATATCAAATAGTTTATAGTTACCCTCTGTTGAAAATAATTTATTAATCAACATTGATTGCTAATTATCGTAAAAGAGCGAAGTAGTGAATGTTATTGCAATATGTGACACTATAATCATTCATTTTAATTAAACCGAAAATAGAG
This sequence comes from Trichonephila clavipes, assembly GCA_019973935.1. Classification (NCBI taxonomy): domain Eukaryota; kingdom Metazoa; phylum Arthropoda; class Arachnida; order Araneae; family Nephilidae; genus Trichonephila; species Trichonephila clavipes. The sequence continues at coordinate 1,208,073 of BMAU01020982.1, forward strand.
TACATTGTAATTTAAATCGTTTTATCTTGAATACTCCCGAAGAGCACTATTATTTACAATATATTAAGAACAATCCACAGTCGATTTGATCTCAACATAATTTTTAATTTTAATAATAATAAGATCTTAGTAAGTTATTCGTCATAGAGAATAAATTGTCAATGTATTTATGCATTTCACACAACAACATCGTGAATTTGTTTCACAAACTCACAAATACTCTATCCACGTAGGCATAGTTTCTTCAGAGATGGTTAAGTACGAGTGAAAAAATTTACCCATCAGAAAAACTTTTTCAAAAACTTGATCGTTAAGTCCGAAACGTGACAAAGGGAACTTCTTACATTATTCGATGCACGCATCAGAAGTAAAGCAGCAGGAACAAAGAGTAATAAACGGACTTGAGACGAGGAACTTTTTGTTTTTCTTCTGGCGGCTAGGAACAGTGCGGCTGTGCAAAAATAAGGAAGAAAAATTTCGATGAAAACACAAGAATCGAAGAAGCAATAATTGAGATAAACAGGAGGACGCTGGTGTCCTACTAATGGTCTACTCCAAGTATGAAGAGATAAAAGGTTTTTATTTTATTTTTAGTGCTTGATGTCTATTCCTTCAATCAATAAGAAAACGAACATCCCTTGGTGGATAATGTGCTTTGCTCTGGGCAGAAGTATCCTTTGAAGAATGTAACTTCAGGAGTGGTCGATATGCGTAGTTGGAGAGTAATAATCGGGTACTGAGTCTAGATGCAGCCGAAGGGTCTAAACGCAAAAATGGGAGCAGGTAGGGAGATGTACAATATTTAAAGGGAAATCAGGCCCACAAAATGATTTTTTTCATTTCTAGATTTATTCACAATACAAAAAGGGAATTTATTGATCAATTTCTACTCAAACGAAGTGAAAAGTAAAAATCAAACACTTACAAAAAGTTTATATTTGTGGACCATCAGAAATATAACGAGACCCACAAAATTAGCGAAGAACAACTGTAAAGGATAAATAATATTAAATGTTATGCTTTTCAAGAAATTTAAAAAAAAATTGGCAATTAACTACAAATTTTTATGTAACAATGAATGCAAGCAATTACGAAATTACTAAGGAATACAAACGTATAATTAAATCAAAAGGAAAGAAAGTGGCGAGACTAATTTAAACACAATGGAAGGCAAATGAACTCAGAATATAACAGAAAATGAATAATAATAAAATTATTTAATGATATTGAAATAAGTGATACTGTGATAAAAAGTAAACATCTTCTAATATTTGAAGGGAAACAAATATTCAAGCATACTAACACATAGTTTTTTATAATGCGAATTAGCTGTCTGGTAAGAAGTTGAAATGTATGTGTAATGTTGTGAATGTTGTGTAATGTGGCTCAGAATTATTATTATTACTATTACAAAATTATTCTTATTACTATTACAAAATTATTCTTCTTATTATTACACCCCTCATTCATTTCTCCTTCAAGAATAAAACATGGTTCAAAAACATGTGCCATATTCTGTCCGTGAATGTTTATCGATAATGATACAATTTACTACAATAAATTAAATACAAATTAATTACAAATTATTTACTTTAGTATTATAGTGAGATGTGACACAAGAAGAGCAACAACAATATGGAGAGACCAGAAAAAAGTTATGCTTATTTCAGATCCGTATTTTTATTTACTATGTAACTGAACGTATTGGTTCTCATGTAACGCCATCCTTCGTGAGCTTATAGCTTACTTAAGCAGACGTTGATTTCACTTTATGTTACGGATATCATTACAAAATGAACATCCCTTATAGAGTTCCTTCCTGCTTTTCACTGATGGCCGAGTTTCTTAACTTTATGGATAGTACTTTCTAACTATGCATCTTCAGTGACATGTATTGTGTTTTTTGATAAAGAACTTCGTATTTGAAACGTCTTTGGTGCGACAAATTTTAAGTTTTGCAGAGGTAAAAATTTGGAAAATTAAAGTGAACGTCAAAATATGTGTAATTCGATGAAATTATTAAATAGATATATGTCAGCCATTTAAACTATGTTTGAAAATCAAAGTGATTTGATTGATTCAAATTTCTTTAGCAAAATCCTTGATTTTAGTTATATTAAAAAAACAAGTGAGTCTATTCTGAGCTTTTCTGTTTCACAGTATTGTTTTTATTTACAGACTCAAATGTACTTGGAAATATGTTTGTCACATCCGCATAGCATGATTTGATTAAAACTGTTATCAAATAAAACAGCCAATGAGAGAACAGTGAAGCATGTATAGATTTGAGACAAAACAATCACTTAAGTTTTACTGAGCTTTATATTTCAGCAATATTATAAGTTTTTATAGAAAAATTAAGATGCACCATTTTACAAATTATGTTTTATGATAGTTTTGGGTATGTATGAATTACATGTTGAATTTAAGAAATTCTAATTGATGTATAATAAAATTCTATTTTGAAGTGATGCTCTGAAAATGTATGGATATAGTTTTACTCACATTTTTAATTACTTAAGGAAATTTGAGAAAAATATAAAGTTAAGTACTAATTTTAGGTATTTATTTTTAAAATTAGTGTTGGTTTTTCAGCTTATTTTAATTTTTACGTGTGCTTCTATAATAAGTTCAGCATTTTAAAAAAATTCCTGTGACTTGTTAAATTTACTCATACCTACAGGAAATTGAAAATATAATTCTAGTAAAAAAAAGGGGGAAATACTAAATGCAGTATATACGAACTAATTTGCATAAATTATTACTTGATAAATACTTTTGAATTAATTATAAACTGCTGAACAGAAATGTTACCTACAAAGATAATACATGCAAAGGATAAAACAAGACACAGAAATTTAAAATACTAAATGAGCAATATATTAAAGAATATAAATAGTTGGTTTATTATATAAGGTTTTTAATTTCCTTTGAGACACATTGTTATGAATAAGTATAAGAATCGATTTAGAATTAGAATAATGAATATAGAATTAGAATCAATCATGTTAATTGGATGCCAATGTATTTCGACTTACCGCAAACTTGCTTCCATGCTGTACTCCCTAAAAACATTTTTTATAGAAGCTTGAGGAAAAAATAATTGGTTACGATGAGTCATTCAGAAACACGCAAAGAATATTTCCAGTCTATATTTTGCAAAAAACACACAAGCACACCATTACATGTAGGAAAACATTGCACAACACAATCACAACAAAAACGATGCTTCCATCACACACGATTACGAATCGAATGGCATTTTTCCCGCCAATAACAAATGCTTCTTGAATAAAAAAAGTCCCAGTTCGTGGCGCCATCTCTGGACAGCGAAATGAGTCAACTGTTCTTAACATCCTCCGGAGGGCGAGAAGATGTAGTCGACGGTGGTAGGGGTAAGACTGCAACTTGAGAGACTGGTCTTGTCATGACTCCACTTGAGGTCTGGATAGTGACGACACGGTATATTCCATCAGCTCCAGGATGTGTGGCCACAATCCGTCCGGGAGTCCACCTGGTGCTGAAAGAGGCTGGATTTTTGATGAGGTCGAGGGATCCTACCATTAGGTCTTTCTGGCCCTGCATCCATTTGGTTCGGAACTGCAGGGTGTTGAGGTAGGAGAGCTGCCAGCGAGACCAGAACATCCTTTTCAACTTCATCAGAAGAGACCACCTAGAATGAATACTCAAAGATTGGTTAGTCAGACTGTGATCAGGGAGTTTGAGCAAGGGACACCCGATAAGAAAGTGTCCGGGTGTTAACACATGGAGATCCTTAGGGTCTGATGATAGAGGATAAAGAGGACGTGAATTTATGCACGCTTCGAGTTGGCACAATATTGTATCTAACTCTTCAAAGTTCAGCACAGCCACCTTTAACGTTTTGAGTAAATGTTGCTTTGTGAGTTTGACTGATGCCTCCCACACACCTCCGAAATTCGGTGCATATGGAGGGATGAAGTGCCACTGAATGTTCTTGCTTGACGAATAGTCCTGGAAATTAGAGTTGTGAAGTAATTGAAACAAGTCCTTCAAGTAAGCTGACGCACCAACGAAATTGGTACCGTTGTCAGAATAAATGTCTGATGGATAGCCACGGCGTGAAACCAATCGACGCAGTGCTGACAGAAATGCTGCTGCTTATAGGGAAGATACGAGCTCAAGGTGCACCGCTTTAGTACACATGCATATGAAGAGGCAGATGTAAGACTTGAAGTTGTTCGCTTTGCGAGTATGTTGGCACTTTGTCGTGATAGGTCCAGCAAAGTCAATTCCAATTTTTTCAAAAGCACGACAAGGGTTGATTCGTTCTATTGGTAGATCACCCATCATTTGAGAGACAGGTTTTGCCACGAGTTTAAAACAGTCTATGCAGTTGCGCAGCTCTTTCTTGACAGCTTATTTACCATGTGGGATCCAAAGTTGTTGACGAATGAGGAATAAAACTAGTTCCTGTCCAGCATGGAAATTGACTCTATGAAAATGTCTAATGACTAAACTTGTAAAATGATGCTCTTTTGGTATGAGCATAGGATGCTTTTGTTCAAATTTAAGAGTTTGTTGGAGACGAAGACGTCCTCCGACATGAAGAATTCCCTCAGAATCAAGGAATACATTCAAAGACGGAAGTTTGCTAGATTTGGGAAGATGCTTGTTACATTTCAAGAGAGTGAGTTCTGTATGGTATTCTCCATTTTGTAACAATTTGACTACCTTTTTTATTGAAGTTTCTAATACATGTGTGTATAAAGACCCAGTAACTTTGGACACTGATTTGGAATTATGGTAGAATCTGAATATCCATGCAACAGTCCTAACTACTTTCATGTATGAGGAAAACGTATCCAAGAAACTAAGAGAATAATCAACACCAGTTGAAAGAACAGCAGAGTCACTTAATGATTCAGACTGATCAATAGGAACAAGTGAAACAGGTTGTTCAGAGAAAGGAATAAAAGAATTGGAAGAAGGATGGAAATCATGAAGCCATTTTGGACCAGCTACCCACTCTGAATTTTCAAGAAGTTGTTTCGGGTAGAGGCCTCTTGTTGCCCAATCTGCCGGGTTTAATTTTCCCGGAATGTGATGCCAAGATTCTTTTGAGGTTAGCGCCTGAATTTTCCCAACCCTGTGTTGCACAAATTGATTTCCTTTTACAGGTGGATTATTTATCCAACTCAGTGTAATTGTTGAGTCACACAATAAAAATGTATCGTGAGTGATGTTAAGAAATTTCTTAAATATATCTAGAAGTTCAGCCAGAAGCAGAGCACCACAAAGCTCCAATTTAGGCAATGATATTGTTTGTACAGGTGCCACACGAGTTTTTAAAGCCATTAAGAATAAGTGTGGCGAATCAGAAACAACACGTAAGTATATTACGGCTGAATATGCCTTTGAGGAGGCGTCACAGAACCCGTGAATTTCACAGTGTTTAGCATTTTGTGTTTGAACATACCTGGGAACTTTTATTTGTTTGAGGAATGAAATTTCTGCTTGAAACCGATTCCATCTATTAAGAATGTCTGATGATATCTCATCATTTAAAATTATAGTTGAGGGAGAGACAAACCCCAGAGGATCAAAGATGCGTGCGATGATTGATAGCATCTGTCTCTTGGTGGATACCTGGTCTGATAAGACTGCTCTTACTTTAAAGGAATCCTTGTTTAAATCCCAGAATAAGCCAAGAATTTTCTGGGTGGACTCTTCATCAAATGAATGTGAGGAAATATTTGTTTTTAGAGTGTTTGGCAAGTCTGACAAGACTTCTGGATGAGTACACGACCATTTCCGCAGCTCAAATCCACCGGCTGACATCAAATTTTGCAGTTCGTGAACAATTTTCCTAGCCGAGTCCAATGAGTCAGCACCGGCTAACAAATCATCAACATAGAAATGATCTTTTGCGAGCTTAGCTGCCTGTGGAAAGCGATGTTTTTCATGCTCAAATAATTGTTTCAATGTTCGAATGGCAAGAAATGGGGCACAAGATGTACCATAGGTAACTGTATTTAATTTGAATATCACTAATGGTTCCTCTGGAGACTTCCTCCAAAATATTTGTTGAAAGCATGCATCATCTTGTGATATTAATATCTGTCTATACATTTTTGCAATGTCAGCAGAAAAGGCAATTGGGAAGAATCTGAATTTAAGTAACGTTAGAAAAATGTCTGACTGTAGTTTTTTACCAGTCAGCAGAATGTCATTCAAAGAATTTCCATTTGTTCTTTTGAATGAGCCATCAAACACCACCCTTAATTTGGTTGTGGAACTATTATCATTAATCACACCATGATGTGGTAAGAAATAATGTGGAGATTTTACATCTGATGCGAGAGGAGTCATTTGACCAAGGTTTTGGTATTCCTCCATAAATTCTGTGTATTGTTCCTTTAATTGATTATTAGCCATCTGCATTACGAATATGAGAATTTACGAATATAGACTCATATAGCTCATCCTCATCCTTTGACGGAATGTCCTTAGGAACATATTCAAGTTCCCAAAATTGTTTCAAAGAATGGTCTATGTTTAAAAGAGTGTGACAGATTAGGGATGAATTTTGATTATATTGTGTGTTTATGGTACCTGACAATAAATGACCTAATTTTGTTGGCAGTGCTGATGGTGTATTATAGGAGTCCCTGAAATTAATATCATAAAAACATCAGCACCTAGAAGAATGTCTATTTCATTTTCAATGTAAAACGTTGGATCAGCAAGAGTTAGATCTTTGATATGAGGCCACTCATGATATTTAATTGGAAAATTTGGCATAGCTGAAGTGACTTTCGATACTAACAAAGCTTTTACTTGGAATTTATCAGAGGAAACACAAGAAGAAAATTCAAAATTTGTTGAATATAATGAAGTTTCAGCAAATGTTTCATTTACACCTACTAATTTATGATTGGTGTGTTTTAATGGCAATTTTAAGCGATCAGCACATTGCTTGGAAATCAAAGAATTTTGAGAAGCATTGTCTATCAAAGCACGGCAAGTTATTTGTTCACCATGTTTGATTTAACATTTATTTATGCCGTGGACAACAATACGTGACCTTCTGCCGTGACCAATTGCTAGACACTGTCACAACAGAATTTACTTGAGTATCTGCTGAAGAACTGACTGAATATATATGTAATAATGTATGGTGTCTTTCAGAACAGTTTTTGCAAGAGAATCCTATTCTACATGTGTCAAGCCTGTGGTTACTCCTCAAACAATTGATATATAAATTATTGTTCTGTACCACTTGCCATCTTTTATTTACATTCATAGAATTAAAAGTTGGACATTTGAATAAGGCATGGCTTTGATAACATAGAATGCAATTGTTACCTTTAACAACATCTGGTTTTACACATGATTTTACTTGGTTACATTTGACAACAGTAGTATTTACATTTGATTTGTTAAATGAATTCAATGGTTTAACATTACCTTTCTTAATGTCAGGTTTTACAAATTTTAACTCATTCAGACCACGAGTTTCCCTTTCAATGAAAACTAAATTCCTCAAGAGTAGGAATTTTATTATTTTCTAAAGATAATTCCCACCGTTGACTAATACATGCATCCACTTTTGAAATGAGAAAATTTATTATGATCAACTCTGTTAATGAATTTGTTTCTAAATCCAAAGCTTTCAAATTTCGAATGACTTCATTACAAATATCTATTATTTCCAAAAGCAATTTTGAAGTATTTGCCCTGGAAATCTTAATACTAAATAGCTTATTTATTTGGCTAAGAGCTAATTGTCGTTTGTTTTCATACCGACTGCACAGTATATCCCAGCAATTCTTAAGATTGTCCACAGTAATTGCAAAACCCCGAATTAATTTGGCTGCATCCCCGCGAACAGAAGCCTGTAGATATTGCAATTTTTCAAGATCACTTATTGATTTGTTATCTAGAATAGAAAACTTAAATAACTCTTTGAATGAAATCCAGTTCTCGCAATTTCCATAGAAATGCGGAACTTCAAGCTTTGGTAGATTAACTACTGAAGACTTTACATGAATACTACTATTTACTTCCTCAACCTGAGATTTTTCTTCAAGGTCAACAACCCAATTGAATAGTATATCTTTATATTTCATATAAATATCAAATGTGTGATTCATCACTTTCATGAGTTGACAATTCACTGAATATTTCAGTTAATCTAGTTTCGTATTGCAACACTTGTGTTTTTAAAACACGTATGCGTGATTTATTATCATCGCATTCATTTATCTTACTTCCAAAAGCTTTTAAATCTTTTATAATTAAATCAAATTTACCAATATTTTTCCATTGTTTTGGAGCCATGATTTATGAATGAAATTTTAAAATGCTTATAAAAATGGAATTTTAAAATTCTACACAAAATATACAACTGTACCACAATAACAAATGCCAACCCAATGCAAATACAAACTATCAAAAAAATGTTTATACAAAATAGAATAAACGAATAAATCTAGAATCAAATAATAAATAATATCAATCAAAATGTATAAGAATACTTCAAGAATTCGTATCAGAGTAAATGCACTAGAATAGAATATCGAATATGAAACGAATAATTAAAATAACAAAGAATACATCACATCAACAACTCTGAACTCGACGGACCACATGTTATGAATAAGTATAAGAATCGATTTAGAATTAGAATAATGAATATAGAATTAGAATCAATCATGTTAATTGGATGCCAATGTATTTCGACTTACCGGAAACTTGCTTCCATGCTGGACTCCCTAAAAACATTTTTTATAGAAGCTTGAGGAAAAAATAATTGGTTACGATGAGTCATTCAGAAACACGCAAATAATTTTTCCAGTCTATATTTTACAAAAAAACACACAAGCACACCATTACATGTAGGAAAACATTGCAAAACACAATCACAACAAAAACGATGCTTCCATCACACACGATTACGAATCGAATGGCATTTTTCCCGCCAATAACAAATGCTTCTTGAATAAAAAAAGTCCCAGTTCGTGGCGCCATCTCTGGACGGCGAGAGGAGTCAACTGTTCTTAACACACATAAAATAGTTAGACCATGAAAAGAATGTTATTCTGCCCAATTTACAAAAGTTAGTAGCAATTTAAAAATCTGAGAAATTGATATACCGAAACGTATTTTCTCATGGAGAAATGTGTTGAACAATTTTACCGTCATTTATTCAATTGTTTTATAAAAGTTTCGTATATTTAATGCTATTATATATTAGAACAGAGTACAGTGACTCCAGGCAATCGAAAAATATTTTTTAGTACCGTTTATTTTTGCTCATCATTTTTAAAATTTTTTTATAAATATAGTTAAGATAAAATGCATATTCTTACATTCTGCTTCAAATTTATTTGTAAGACTGCATTATATTAGTTGAGGACTGTTCATTTCAATTACGATTTTACTTAAAATCGTAAAATGCAAAGAACGTTGTAAATTAAATCCAAAAAGGCCTTCCAGTTGTAATTTTGTATGGAAATTGGAGGATGGAATTTCTAATTTAGTTGCCGATCTCAGGGTTCAAAATACTCCAGTATTTTGCGATCCATTACTCTGATATATTTATTATTCGCCTCGAAAGATATATTAATACTTGAAAAAGTAATAAGAGCACTATTCTTAACATCTGTGGATACTTTATTACTTATAAAAATAAAATCTTTGAACAATCAAGATATATTTATTGTACAATAATTTTAGATTCAGCTAATGAATGGGGTTTGCATTTAGCTTTAGTGGATAATAATTTCAATTTATATATATGCAAGAACAAAAATTTAGAGTACATTTTGCTTAAGTTGTTGAATGAAAAGAGGAAAACTTGTAACAATTTTAATCTAGATATTAATAGCACACATGCATGTGTCAACAAAAAACATATTTCTTAAACACTATTTTTCTTTTACTCAGTGCAAAATTTCAAAGATTATTATTAGTTTATCTCAAAACATTTTTATTTTTTAAGTATTGCAAGGAAAAGTTTATTTTTTTATTAGTTCATTGAATTATGCAAGTATATGAATGAAACAAATAAAAAAAATTGAAATAAACTTATAATACTTAAAAAACATCACCATTTCAAGTTCCTTTAAATAATACAAAAATTCCAAAACGGAAACATGAAACATTCATGAGTAAGCTTAATCTTGTGTTTAGTGAAAAATGCAACAATGTTAATTTTTGATTTTTAAAAGTAACAGTCTATTTCTGGAACAGTCTTCTAGAATTCTTTGTAAATGTCATAAAAGTATCAAACGAAAATAATTCTTTTTTAGTACTTGATCCATTAACAGAAAGAATAAACATATTTTAATATTGAGTCAAAACTTTTTTACATGTTTATCTTTTCAGAATTATTTAAGGCTGGAAAAAATATGTATATTTAGCTCTGCTAGTGTTGATGATATTTGAATATATATCTATAGTAAAGAGATTCGATGGAAATTGAATAATTTTGAAATTTGAAGAATGCAAAGCATATTCTTCTACTATGTAAGCCTTTTAATACAAAGAGGGGCGATAAAAACTTTTCTTTGAAATTCCCTAACTTGCTTTACTTAGCAAATTTTTATGCATGAATGAATATTTTTCCAATGATTCAAAATAAGTATCAATAAAAATATTTCCGTATATTACTTATTTACCTTTATGTTAATATTTCGCAAAAATAGAAATAAATTTAAAAGAAGCAATAAAAATAATAAGATATTCATAAGCACATAGAAAACAGAATGTAAATGGTATATAAAGTAGGATACCACATATTATATATCATGAGGGATAAATTGGGATTTTTTTTTGGCTGCAGTATACCATTATTAAAATTTTCCTTACTTTAACAATATGTGATCAAACTGATTTAGAATTTTCCTTAGCACTTTTTCTAGTGACTGAGATAAACATTTAACCATTTTGCTTTGACTACGGACTATAATATTTTATGATGGATTAAAAAAATTATGATTTATATTTGTTTTTATTATGTAACAAAGAAAAAAAAGTGAGCACTATGAGTAAAGTTGAAAAATAAATTAAATGTTTTACTTTGAATGCATAGCTCTAAGCTGCATAAAAAATTTCTTTTAAGACCCTTTGACTTATTTTGATAGAAATTTTTAATTAAAAAGCGATGAGAATTTCTGTAAACAAAAAACGTACAGTTCATCAGAAGGCTTTTCATCAGAGAATAAAAAATTTAGATCTTTTATTTCGTAAAATTACATTGAAAGATCTGAAAACCAATAGTTAAGTTGTCAATACCTAGTGATAAACATCTCTATTACGTGAGTTATACATGGAGTCATAAACACAAGTCATAATGATGCAAGTCAGTTTTTAAATGTAGTGTCAGTGTGAGGTTTACATATAGTATTCCGAAAGTAGAGCTCAAGTGTACGCACGCATATATATACATTTTATGAGAATTAAATTCTTACAAAATATTAATGAGAAAAAGAATTTTAAAGTATGATTTAGACAAGTTTTAAATCTCGGGATTAGTCATTTTAATCCTGGGATTTCGAGATCCTGGTCCTGCAAAACCTAAAAGAAATTAGCAATGCCGTGTCATATATACACCAGGGTTTGAAATATCTCTCTCGAAAACTTCATATGGTTTAGATGTAGTGGATTTTAGTAGAGAAAAGCTTACATTCCATTATATTAATTTCAGATAAGTAAAGTTGAATTATTTATAGTAATGCATGCTATTCAAAGTTCCCCTTGAGTACTCAAGTTAATCCAGAAATAAATACCTCGATATTGGTCTATTTCAGTGATTTGTGTAAGGGTTTCATATTAACCCCCCCCCCCACTTACATGTTGAGATCAAGTCAACATATTGCGAATGTGGAACCCTCGGAGTTTGACATCTATTGGGAGTTACATCACAAAATGAAGAAATGATTATTAGTGATGGGTTTGGTAAATTAGATTCTTAGTCAGATGACGAAGATGATAGCTGTCGTAGAATCTGACTCCTCAAACTTCTATACTACATTATGTAAAGATTTTGAAGCAAATAACAGGACATGGATGAATACAAAAAGCTTCAAATAAGGATTTGTAATTCATTACGTGACTGATTGTTTTTTTTAATGTCTCAATTTGAAGCTATACGATAGACATTGACAACATATCTCGTATTTTTGTACCAAGGTTAAGGAATTAAAAGATGCCACCTTCTAAACTTCCACATCATGCCAACATCGAGCCTTTGAGCCTCGACCGATTTAACTATTCATCTATACCCCTCTCTTCCACGCACGCACACACACATACGCACATACACATACGCACACACACATACTCACACACATACGCACACACATACGCACACACACACATACGCACGCACACATACGCACGCACACATACGCACACACACATACGCACTCACAAGCACGCACGCACACGCACACACGCGTGTGACTAGTGTAAGCAAATGGTCTTGGTCTAGGAATTGTGGCTCGCAATTTCTTTGTCGGGACATGCGAACGAGTTCTTAAATTGGCGGGATGTAGAAGTTCGGAAAGTGGGGTTCCAGTCGTTATTCTTGTCACTCACTCTTGGTTAAAATCTATGAGGTCCTTTGTCAATAGCTGGCTTTACCGAGTTTCGTTAAAATTTTCTAAGTTTTGTAGATTGTCCTTTATTACCTCGGTAAAAAAAAAAAAAAACAAAGACTGTTTTTTTCATTAAAGTTTGGGTACGGAAATGGTTGTTTTCCTGTTCAGTTCGTAGCTTTGAGCTATTTTGGGTGACCTTGATACCCTTGAAAATCCTGTCAATAGACTTCGTGCTGCTTAAAAGTGTGACATAGCTAGACGAAAAATTTATTATAAATATTTCGCAGTTATTAAGAGAACACTCTTAATTGTTTGGGACTCTCATCACAGTATAGTATTAGAATCAATATTAAAGACTCAAAAGGAGCCTATTTAAATTTTAATTAAGTATCTCAAACATTTTATGATGAAAAACTTTAATTGATCTCTTTCAAATATATTTGCACAAATCTCGATAGATTATTATAAATTCGAAAAAACAATAACAACTGGAATTATGTTACTTTAAACATCTCATGCACCTTAGCACCCAAGTTCACGAAAACGAAGTTGGGAACAGTAGACTTTGGCTCCCTTTGGCTGTTGAGCCATTGAGTTTTATAATTTCATTTTATTCGATGTCGGATTTTAATTCATAACGTAATGATATCCAAAAGAAAGTTAATTTAAAAACAAATTGGGGAGAAAAAGAAAAGCATTTCGCCCATGAATCGTATATGAATCTTTAAAGTTCTGTGTATTTCATTTCTCCTTAGCTTTTTCTTTTTGTTTCTTCTAATAACATTAGCTTAAAGTGAAGAGAGGTAAAATATTTTATTTGATTTTAATTTACGTCTTACTCTGAAGCAACAAGAGGTTCTTTAATGGCACAACTCGTAATTCTGAAAAGTGGTCAAGTGACGAGAATGGCACCTGAGGTGCCCCCCTACAAATTTCCCCCACCTCACTAATGGGAAGATTTTGTGCCTTCATGATTAACCGTTTATCAGCCTCTCTACATGATGGGTTTTCAGGGGCAATAGGTTCCGAAACCGTGACTCAACAAAGCCGGTCACGAGTTTGAAACCATGACTCTTGGGCTACCACGGTCAATGATATGCAATAAAAAAGATTTTAAAAAACCACTATAAAAGTATTCAAACATTTAGTCTGTTAATCTTTAAGGAGAAATTTATTTCAATCGATCTCGATCAAATAGAATGCTTAAGATTTCGTTATTTAAAATTACATGTGTGGTTTGCGAATGCTTAAGAAATATAATTGTAACAATTCTTTTCATTACTATGGCTATACTTTTTAGAAATAGAAGTGTAAAAGCCGATTCCTTATTAAGTAAACTCATTTCTCATGTGGTATTTTAATTTAGGAGTGACTATTATCTTCCTAAAAGCAAATGACGCGACTAAGCACTATCTCGATACACCGGCACATATTCTTTTAAGATTTTTATCAAGTCACGAGTGATCTCGCTGATTAGCTTCTACATACAATTAGTTCAAATAAATAATTCATAAATGATTAATTCCAATCTACTATTGAATTATTAATTGTTTATATTCTGCATATTACAAATTAAATATATTTTATGCATATTAAATGATTTACACCTGAATTATTCCGACAAAAGTGTGTGAAAAGTGTATTCTTTGATACGTATGTTTATGGATATTTATTAGCTTTAAAAATTCCTCTTTCTCGATTAATTTGCAACTTTTAGAACAAAGATAAAAGGAATAATTAAATAATGCAAAATATTTTTGTTAATCTTTTCCGAAAAGATCAAAATATTTAAGTATCAAAATGAAAGTAATTTTTTGTAAATAATTTAAACATTTAATTTAATGAAAAAGAAAAAAAAGAGTATTTCGATTTTGTGACTGTAGTTTCTGGTTTCTTTTTTTAGCTTAAGAAAATGAAAATAAGAAACTTCTGCTGTCGTTTCTCTCTCGTGTATTTTTTCCCAACAAAAATAAATTGCGATATGTATCATAAAGTTATTTATGTATTTAAAGAAATGTTTCTGAGATCTTACACTTTGATAATATATTACGTACAATTTAAATAATAAATGTATCATTTCTCTTACAAGGGGAAGGTTTTTGATCAATATCAATTTACCCTTAAGAAAATTGTTATTAAAAATGAAAATCAATTGCTTTAACTAAAGACTTTTGCATAAATTATTTACTGTAGTAGAGCATTTCTCAAACTGAGGGTCACGCCCACCTTGGGGAGTGATAACCCAACAAGGTGCGCGAACTTATTGAAAAGTCGGAAAGAAAATATTATTTAAAAATAAAATTAATTTACTGAAAGTAAGCAAACAAAATACATTCTAACGTAATAAAAGTAAAACACATATTTGTACTGATAAATGTATCAGTACTTCAGAATGTATTTGATAATTAATTGAACAATTCTAAGTTAAGAGCAAGTTCCCATGGGCTTGTCATATATAAAGTTATATACAAATTTTTTAGCATGTATCTTAATTTGTAGGGTTGATAACTAATCCCTTATAAATGCCGATTAAAAGTAGTGTGATTCTCTCCCCAATGCCACCGCTTTCCATGGAAGAGCGTGTATGCGGTGTATTGAAGGGGGAGGCGAAGGAAGGAGTAAATAAGCAAATTCTCTGAAATAAGAAAATCCTTCACAAACAATGTCACAGTCATTTTATTCAATTCCAAAGCTTTTGAAGTAATTTCATGGATAGCAGTGCACAGAAAAGATCGATCTTCGGAAAGACGTATTTATAAGTCCGGGGCAATTAGCGCACTAGCTGAGCAAAACGCTTATATACGCCGGTGGTATTTAAGAGGTTAAAGTCGTATTGTTTCTTTAGTGCCAAAGTATATTATTGTTTAATTAAATACAATATTATCGTATGGAAGGGGCGATGAAAATTATGATTGAATATTAGGTGGCAAATATTGGAAGTTGGAGAAGCACTGCTCTACTTAGTCAACCACCTGTGGGAATCTCATCAGAGTATGGTTTATCTTAACCTCTCTTACGTGTTTCTCAAATTTAATTGCTTATGAACTTTCAGTAATCTATATACGAAGTCTGACGGTGAGTTTGAGGCAAAAACTCAGCCTCCAACTCCGATCTATTTCTAAACCAAATGAAAGCTGTCAGTCGATGCCGTCTTTAGAAATGTAATACCGTCACTGTCCCTTGCACGTACGTATACCTAATGACCTCGAACCAATCATGTGCCACTACCAGTGAGATTACCCTTTAGATAGGCACAGCAAAATTTTCGGGTATATCATAATATTCGATATTGTTCGTAATAGACTATAAAATCTCACTAACATTTTCCTGTCTGAGAAAAATACTTCAAGAAGGACCCTAAAATTCAAGGCACATGCTAACTCAGGGATGGTGCACGTTGGGTGCTATTGTTGCGACGACCTGAATGTCGTGGGTGTGAGAGGGTTCGAGGAAGAAGCAGACATAATTTTAGAACAACTCAGTTTAATTTCAGCTTTGCACACTTTACAAATCACTTAAATAATTAAATCCAGAAATCAATAAGAAATTTTAACCCGAACTTAGTAAATAAAATTTAGGGAAGTTACTTATCTATCTTAAATCTCTTAGTATGATCCGGCTTTCAGCCTGATAGTACGTTCTGCTGTAAGGTTTATATCTTCCACTATTCAGATGGATTCTTGTTCTTATATTAATCCGACGATATGCGACCACCTATTGTTAACATTTGGATTTCTACATACGATCAACTCTTAACCATTATCTCTCTTAGCTTGCGTGAGTACACAACAATTAAATAATTTCTCTTTTTATTCATTGCAACAATATACTAATAAATTTATGAGGCAACAATGATCGAGAATAATAAAACGAAATAATATAATTTGATAACAGACTATTATGAATATTATATTTTTAAGTTCATTTTAAAGTTATCTATTGCGAACACTGTGCGTTTTTTGAGCTTTGAGCGAATTTTCTATGTATTATAATGTATTATAATGTTATATGTTATTTCTATGTATTATAATGTTATATTTTCTATGTATTTTTTACCTCCGATGATGATCGTTACGATCATGGTGGCTTTTCTTTCTTAGAAATAGTGGGCTGTGTTTTGGTTGTTGATATGGTAAAAAAATTTATTGGGATTTATTTTGAAAGCACAGCACAAGTCCAAGAATGTAATGTTATTGCAGAACGAGATGATGCCAAATGTAAAGAATTGGAGTCCCTGTAGTACATTCTTTTATGATATTAAAGATGTGCGAGGGGCTCGGTCTTCAAGCTAAACTTGCTGTTGAATCAGACAAGCAAATATGGGTAGCGAAAAAGTAACCTCGCCCTATTCCTAAAGTGCATTCCAAAACGATTCTGATGTTTTGTGAGGCACTTAATCTGGATTCAGAACTTGAACATTCACCCGGAAGAGAACATCTGTTAAAAAATAAATGAAAGCGGTGACGTTTCTTTCGGTAATTCACTCCATCAGATTTTTAAAGACCTAGGACTTGACGTAAAACTGAATGTCGAGGTATAATCTTGCGCTTTTTCGGAACATTAAACGTAAATGTAACCAGGAAGAATTAACACATTGTACATCTCACTTTTTTGAACAATTTCAATCTGAACATTAATTCTAGAATTAATTAATGAATTAAAGAATCATTAATTCTTTATCTTTTCAATGTAGTGCAAATACATTTTCATTGGCATTGAATGCAAACTCCACTGCATAAAAATTGGGGAGTCTTTCTTATCAAATATATGAGACTTTCTGAAGAATTCTTAACCTGGTAGTATTTGACAAATCTGACTTAATTCAATTGAAGATAATTTTGGACTAATGAGACGATAGCATCTTTCATAAATTGCATGAGTTATAAATGTGGCAATCGTTAGCTTCTTCTAATGGGTGCATAATTCACTATCGCTATGAACGTGTCTTTTTCTTGAAGAACATTTCTTTCTAAAAATACGTTGCCACTAATATCTGAAAATACGATATCAATGAAAGTAACTTATGACAGAATATATACTGCAAGCTTCATGAATAATTCAACCGACTGAAGAATGAAAAAAAAAACTTTTTTTACAACATCCAACAAAGAAATATTTTTACCTACATCGAATATAGCTCATTTTTCATCTTCATCAAATATTTGGATATAAAAATTTACATAATCTGTATTTCAACACACATTTAACACTCATATATAAATTTATTTAAAATTTCTCATGAATAAATATCAAAATTTTGGTTCAAAACTATCTCTGATTTTAGAGTTCGTTGCTTAAATTTAATAATGATTGCTACTTTGCTCGAATAAGCCAGAATTTTAATAATCAATATGAAACACACAGTAATAAAGCGTAATAAAGCGATTTAAAATTTTTGAGTTTCAAAATGATTGCAATTTACCTATTAATATAAAACAACTGGTTTGGTACAATTCTACACCATTTAAGGTATCCGACTACCCTAAAATCCTTTTTTTTATGATTTTATTTTATATGCCAACATAAAGGGTGTTTTTTGAGAGGTATAGAACTTTAAATTGCAATAAAACCACGATGTATTATTCGATTGACATGAATTTTTTTTATTCGAAAGATAATCCTGTGTTGTTACATTTTAAATATGATTTCTGGCATATGACTGCCACGGCTGGCACAGATATAGTCCAATCTGGACGTCCAACTTTCGATGACTTTTTCCAACATTTGTGGCCGTATATCAGCAATAACACGGCGAATGTTGTCTTGGCTTATCCGGCATAGACCAAATGGTAGCCGCACAAAAATAGTCTAGCGGTGTTAAATCACAAGAATTTGTGGTTTAAAAAAATATTTTTGAAATGAAGTAAAAACAAGATGATTTCTGACCATAATAAAAATCATTTACACTGATATAATTTATTTTTATCATCTGGTGATCATCAAAAATAAAAGATTTTCAAACGCTCATTAGCCGTAGCCCCAAATTAAACAATTACAATATGAGAACGAAAAATAGTTTCTTTTCTAGCTGACCTTCGAACTTACTGGTATTGTTATCTCGGTCTTTTTTTTTTTCTTTTGTAAATATATATAAATCACAATTCTGAAAACATAATGCATAATGAAGAACGGTACCACATTCCCCATGAGCAATTTTTGTAGTTTTGATTGCTGCGTTGTACTACTTATTATGGTTTTATAAATATAAAAACGTGAATATTTAAAAAAATGAGCATCTGTGATCCCTATTAAAGGAAGTCATCCAATTGAAGAAACTGAAATAATGCATATTAATCAAGTCGAAAGTTTCAGAAAATAAATGAAACGAGTTGTGGAAAATAACGTTCCTGTGTTGAGCGAAAAGTGTGTGATTTACATGTTGCTTTAGTTTTATTGGATTTTTCCAAATTTTCTAAGAAAATTGAAAAGTCTTGAAAGTTGTATATTTTCTCTTAATAAAACCACAGCTATATAAAATAAATTATAGTTTTAAAACAAACCTGAATCGAACATCATGATTGTTCAATTCAGGATTATAAATGAAAAGCTTTTAGTAGCAATCATGGCTCTAGTTTACCGATCACCATTGACTGTAACGTTGTGGCCTTCATCGTTTTTGAAGAAGGATTCCACTGGCCCATAAGGCGCACCAAACAGTCAGTTTTTCTGATGTAACGGTGTTTCGACATACACTTGTGGATTAGCTTCACTCCAAATGCGGCAGTTTTGTTTGTTGACGTAGACATTCAACCAGAAGTGCGCTTCATCGCTAAACAAAATTTGCTTATGAAAATCGACCATTATTTTTAAATAAAATTGCACAATTTGAAAGCTTTGTTCAGGCGTGAGTCTATTCATGATGAATTGCCAAACCAAACTGAGAATAAATCACTTGACTGCTGTTAAATCGGTCGCCATCTTGGAAAGTAATGCCAACTTAAACTTCTATACCTGGAAAAAAACACTTTGTATAAGATTTATAAAAATATCAAGGTTTTTTACTTTCCATTCGCTAGAACAAAAACTACAGTGTTTTATTAAAAGCAGATGCCATAACTTTACAGAAGATATCAAACTTTTAATATGCGTTTTACTCGAAATATGTTTTTTTTTTTTCTCGAAAAGCTCAAACGGAGACAGCGATTACTGAAAGAGTTTTTAAAGTAATATGCTGAATTTTTTTGTATGAGTATGTTCTGTATAACAATAGAAGTGTTTTAACCTTCAGATTTATCAATCACTGTTTTATTAAAAAATTTACAATTCTTTATGTGAATATAATCACTGTTTTTTTAAGCAGTTTCATATAATAACTAAGATAAAGTGCTCTAGTTTTGGTAAAAATTAAAATATCTCTTAACCTGAAGGTCATTTCAAAAATGAAAAGTAAAATAATACATCAAAATTGAAAATTGGAGAATTTGTTCGTTTAATATTTGTACATAGCGGGCCACGTTTATGAATTTTTTTGTCTATTTTTACCCATTTTAGTAGTAAAAATTTATTTGCCCTTCTTAATTTTAGCCTTTTTTTCCTTAAAATGTACTAAATAAATTTAAAAACTACAAAAAAATCTCCATATCTCCATTTTTTTTTTAAAAAAAAGTTGTCGCAAGTAGTCGGATACACTGAATAATTTGTAATAAAAAAAAGAGCACAAAGCTGATTTAAAAAAATTGATATACAATTAAAATACCTAATCGAAATAAAGAAAAAAAAAGGAATGTGTGCTTACGACCACACGGTAAGAGGGAAAACTCCTGCTTTATTCTGAGCAAGAAAATCCATGTGTGTACTTTGTGTACTATAAATGTGTTCTATAATTCAGATATAGTATGATTTTTTACGACATTTTCACATGCGGCCGTTAAGTAGTTCTTCTTTGCATGCCCATTAATCGATAAATTGGTTTATTTCATCCTTTTTCTGTAAAAAAGCGCTTAAAAAAAGATTTATGCATTCATATATATTTACATTCTTATATATGTCAATTAGTTTAATTATTTAAAAATATTTATACGTAAATTACTTACGTAGATTATAATATGTATATCTATATAGTACTTACGTACTATCACGACAATGCCAAAGCTCAAGGTAACTCGCCAAGTTCGTAGACTTGATTTCCCTGTGTCGTAGCTATGAATCGACAGCAATGTGCTTTCTTTCATAAAATGTCACTAATTCCTTTTAGATAATATATAAATTCCATTTATGTAATATAACTTATATAATGTCGTATACTATACCTACCGTATAAGGCTAGGAAAATTATGTCCTGAAAGCCGTTTTATTTTTTAAAATTCTTTAAGCCAGCGTTTCTCAAACTGTGGATCGTGTCATCTAGGGGGCGTGATTTCTCTACGTAGGGGTGCGAGCATATTAAAAAGTTGAAAATAAAAGATTTAAAATAAGTATTAATTTACTGAAAGGAAGCAAAACAAAATACATTCTGAAATAAAGAAATAAATACACATTTACATTGATATAATTACAAGTATATCAGTGCAGGACAATGTTTTTGATAATTATTTATCAATACTCTAAACTAAAAACAAGTTTAGTACCTATAAGTGCCTCTTATGGGCGTCATATACAAAATTTAATACTTATCTTGGTGATTTGAAAGGTCGTATTGTAGCTTTAGCTTCAAAGTGCGTTATTGTATGAGGGGGGTGATGAAAACTTTTATTGAAAATTGGGTCACAAATGTTGAAAGTTTGAGAAGCAGTGTTTTAGTAAAATATATTTAATAATATTTTGAAATAACACTTTGAGAGTCTAATTTCTTTTAATTCGTCAACTCTCGAAAAATATAGTAAATTTGTTTTGTTTATTAAATATTGAATCTCTGGTATAAATTTCGCAAATATTGAATTAGATTTGCGAGCACGAAGGAATGATAAAGAATCAAACTCTTCTCAACAAGCCGCGCTTCTGTACAGTTACAGTGTACGAGTCTGTCCTTGATGTTTTCAATAAGTCAAATTCGATGTAATGTTATCTCCTTATTTTAAAATGCGGGATGTTCAATATCAAAAAGGGAATTCAGATTCTTTTTCATTATTTTATTGGCAATGATAAACCACATGACATGCAATACACAGCAACTATAATCAAAATCACATGATAGCATAAATTGTAGAAATTGATTCAACAAAATTGAATCGGAACAATAATTATCGTTGCCATAGTTATAAATGAAATAATTTATTACTTCATAGCTAACTGCTCGAATTGTCCCTTCTGATACAAAAAATAAGCATAAAATCTTATTTTGTAGGGATAAGCAAAAATGTGTGACTCTAATTGTCACAACTGTGAAGAGCCCCATCAGGCCTGCAACTGGTTACCGAATTTACGCGTTATTGATATTATGATGGTCCAACGGTATGTAAATACTGTGCTGCGTTTGGTAGTATTACGCTTCCTTCAGGGTGTACCCGACTGCACTTACTAGCTATAAGTTGTCCGTCCACACATGACATGTATCAGTTCATAAGTCGTGCAAAGTACTCAGCATTCATGTTCACCGGTTTTACACAGATGCCATAGGGGCCTTGACATCATTGTGTCCGGATGATGTATTTAGCAAATGTTTCAAAGATTACAGTCTTCTATTTCTCAGGCCATAATTCGTATATTCATAAACTCTTCCATGGTATGTTGCTGCATGCACCCTTATCAAAGGCTGACAGTGTTGCTGTGCTTTCTGTAATAGATATCAAAATAAATTAAACACTATTTATTGTTAGATGCTGCTACTCTATTCGTCGATTTCAATCTCATTCTACGCTCGTTTTAGTAGAGATGAATTCTATTATCTCAATTGATATACATATGTTATATGGACAGACATTTTGGTAAGTTTATAAACTTAGGATGAATTTGAAAAAAAAATATTTTTGCAGCAAACTTATTTTTGTAAAATTAAGGATTTGAAGCTATTTAGAAAGTATTATATTAAACAATTTGGTAGAATCCTGTATAATCAGGAAGACTATCGTATTCTGAGTTGGGTAATGTGAAGGACATATTTAAATACAGGGAATTTTTCATATATACAAATAAGAAACAAATTTGGATCGAAAAATTTATAGCTGACTTTTATATCTTTATAACTACCGATTATATCTCACAACTATAGATTTAAACCAAGGAACTTCATTAGAAATGCTCGTACACATTTATAACTTCTTAAAATTGATGTGACATCTTTTTAGTTACATAAATTTAACTAAACCATGTATAGACATTTCATAAAACTTTAATTTTGAATAATGTATCAAAAATTTTTAATCTACATAAATTTGCATTAATTTCGGTGATTCGGACTATACTAGAAGTTTTAAAAATTTAACAAAAAGTTTGACGCACAGGATTTTAACTTCATGAAAAGGATACATTTTTGAAATTATTAAAAGAGTAATTTATTTTTCGAGGGAAAAAATCTACAAGCGACTTACTTATTTGTCTACTCTTATAAAAATCAGATTACACTGCCTGACAGAATTAAATGAAATCTCTCTAATGCAGGGGCATATTAAGACATCTCTATACAAAATGAAACATGAAAGTTAATGCGTCTGAGATGCTTTAAATTAAATAACGGCAAAAGAAAGTTGGATAATAAAATTACTGAAAATACACCACCATCCTAATCTTATACAGAACTGTGTTAGCAGCTCATTGTTCATAGTTTCGTGAGATAAGTCTATTATACTTAAAGGATTTTACTGGAAGTCTTTGCTCTTCAGCTTTCTTTGTCTTGTATAAATGTACGTATTGACATAATAAGAAAATAGTCTTAAAATGTATCAAAAGTAAATGCATAGAAATTGTTTACTGAAAGATGATGCGATGAGATCATAAAGATTTGATTATTTAAAAAACCTCTACCTTTGAATATTATTTGTCACGATATTGAATGTTCTAAGACAGTTTTTACCAGCCCCGCTAAAGTTCGTTAATCACAGCAAATTCATCTTGAAATTTTGACTCAAAGGACAAGGTTTGTACCTGAGTTGGCATTCCATTCTCAATGCAACACTAATTTTGGGGTTAGGATTCTGAGAGTTCCAAAAGGTTTAATGTTCATCATTCCTCTACACCAGGGGTACTCATCCTTTTTTCGGCCTGGCCACATACATATTACAAGTATTTCATGTGGGCCGCAACATGATGATTAAAGATTAATGGTGGGGGAGGGAGGCGACGCTGTAAAATCAAGGACATTTAAAGAGTGGAAAACATTAAAACTCAAAATTTTGGTTTATATTTTAATCCTACAATTCTGGACACAAAATGCAACACTAAGAAAGAAAAGAAATATCACAGAGAAATTTATTTGGCAGCCAACATGTTGTACAAAGATCAAACGATTAAAATTACGACTTCTTGTGACGTGTGGATATTCACAAAATCAGTAGTTAGTGTAGCCATCATTGTTGGCTATGACATGGAATCAAAGAAGCTTTGAATGTATCTTCGGGTTATAGAAGTCTATGCGGCTTCCACATGTTGCAAAAGTAGCTGCGGGTGGTGTATCCCGGGTCAGTCGATGTTCAAGAATGGACCACACGTTTTAGATTGGTGACAGATAGGGAGAACAAGCAAACCAAGGAAGCAATTCAATCTGATGCGTAAAGAACTCTTGAAAATTGCGTGGCGCGTGTGGTCACGCATTATGATGCTGTAATATGGCTGATGGCAAGCGCTGAATGTATCGGAAGACCACGGGCTAAAACAATTCAGAGATGTAGCAATTTAGTAGACCGGCAGTGGGCACTAAAGGAGTGAGGCAGAGAAATCCAATACCACCCCAAACCATGATACCGGGTGCAGGACCAGTGTGGCGGTGCATCGTGGTGTTGCAGGCCGAAGTGGGATTCGCCAGTAAACACAAAATCGTTTCATTTCGTGGTCTATGTCCACCGTTCATCGCATCATTGGCAGCGCAAACGATTGTGGTGTCCAGTCAAGGGTAAACGAAGCAATGGACGTCTTGCGGACATTCCACTCTGCAGCAAAACGCGTCGAATGCTTCGAGTGGACACCGAATGATGCTAACCGACTGAATCTGTTGTGCTATGTTTCGGGATGTGGCTGCGCGATTAATCACTGCTATGCGCGTAATCCACCTGCCATCACGGGGTGTGGGGCAATGAGGAGGGTGCGATCGGCCCCAATAGCATTTATCCAGTGATTAGAGATCCACCTCACAGTTGCTTGGTTTCGTCCTACACGTTGATTAATGCCTTTGAAAGATAATTTGTAATTCCTACAGTCTACAACTAGCAAAGAGTTTTTGCTGAATTTCAGAATTAAATCAGTATTATTTGTTTTAAATTATTTCAAACTTGCTTGTGCCTTTTTGTTTCGAATTTATGAAAATACTTTTTATTTTACTAAAAGAATATATGACAAATAACGGACATAACAAATAACAAATAGTTTATCGGAAGCATTGGAGAAATACTAACAATTTCTGTATCATTTCATGTTATCCTTTAAAAAATTTCATATGTTTATCAATATCTATAAAGTATCAAATCTTATGGGATGCTTTTTTTACCTCTGCACTTTTGACATCATCACCTGACGAAATATATACTGGCCATTAAAAGTGTTACACCAGGAAATAATGCAGTTAACAAAATGATATTCATTGGACAAATATATTATATTAGAAACAACAGGTGATTAAATTTTCAAGAATTTGGAGTGCATAGATTCTGAGAAATCAGTACCCAGAACAACCAACTCTGGCAGTAATAACAGCACATACGCCTGGATATTGAGTCGAACAGAGATTTGATGGTATGTAAAGGTACAGATGGCCATGCAGCTTCGATACGATGCAAAAACCTATCAACCGTAGTGACTGGTGTATGGTAACGAGCGAGTCGCTCGGCAAGCATGGACCAAACATTTTTCTATTGGCGAGAAATCTGGGAAACGTACAGACCAGGTTAACAGCTCAACATTTTCTACGTCAAAAAGGTCCATACAATACCTGCAACATGCGGTGGTGCATTATCCTGCTGAAACGTAGGGTTTCGCGGGCTAAAAAAAAGGACAGAGCCACGGGTCGTAACACACCAGAAATGTAAAGTGCACTGTTTAAGTACCGTCAATGCGAACAAAAGGTGACCGAGATATATATCCAATAGCACTCTATGCCATCATGCCAGGTGATAGGCCAGTATGACGATGACGAATGCTCTCTTTCAATACACGTTCACCACGATGCAACCAAACAGGAATGCGACTACCTTGATGCTGTAGAGAACCTAGATTCATCTGAAGAAATGACTTCTGGCCATTCATGCGTCCAGGTTCATCGTTGACCACACCATTGAAGACGTTCTTGCCGGTGATGCAGCGTCAAGGGTAGCCACAACCATGGTCTCCGAGTGGAGAGTCCATGATGAGGAAAACATCGTTAAACTCTTTGTGCAGACCCTTTTTGTCTTGCAATCTACCCCAATTCTTCACTCAGGGATTATGACGACCACTTTTTTTTATAGCAATGCGAGTAACATGCCTGTCTTATCGGCTGATAGGGATAGAGGGCCGTTGAGAACCAGCACGGCACTCAGTATTACCGTCCAGAACCCCTCAATTCCATATTCTGCTAACGATCAGTTGGATCGCGAAGGACCCGTGCAACAATACTGTGATACGATAAACCGCAATACTAGTTCGCTACAATTCGACCTTTATCGAAGTCAGAAACGTGATGGTAAGCATTTCTACTTCTTACACGAGGCATCACAAAAACTGTTCACCAGGCAATGACGATCAAATGCAATTTGTGTATGAGAAACTGGCTGAATAAGTTCTTCATTTAAACACATTGTAGGTGTCACTACCAACGCCTGCTTTGTGGAATGTGCTGAAAAACTAATCATTTGCATATCACAGCACCTTCTTCGCTTCGTTTAAATTTCAAATCTGCAGCAGGTAGCTTTCTTGGTGTAGAAATTTTAATGGCAAATTGTGCATTTTTCTGCAAAGATTTTTTAGGTAAGACTATTTATCTCATCTTGAAAGAGATCCTCATGTAAAGGAGACATTGAAAGATTTGTACTTAGTGGTATAATGACGAGCAAAATTATATTTTGCCTCAACGTTGGTCCATGTTTGTTTATTTCGAAATACTCAAGATTCGAATCGTTTTGAAACAACATGTATTCTTTAGATATTTTTTACTTGGAAGACACGAAAGTCAATGAAAAATTAGTTTCCCCCATAAAATTCTCGCTACACCAATGTTATTTGTTATCACTCACATTTACAATTACAAAAAGAAAAAAAAGTTAAATTGTAATTCGTACCATTACTACATCGACAGCAAAATTTATATATTTGATTGTTTGATTGATAAGACTTCTCTTTAAATTTTTAATGCATTGTTCTTATATGACTGAATTTGTTAGTGCAACAGAGCATGATTGGGCCACATGCGGCCAGAGAGCCGTAGGTTGAGTATCTCTGCTCTACACAATGGGTGTTTAGAGGAAAAATAACACACAGCTCTATTAAAATATCCTCCACCCATATTTGAAGCCAAAACCCTTGGTTATTGCGACAATTTCGGTGGCGTATTTTTTTTTTAAATATTTTATTTCACTTTCAAGCTCAGGCTACAGCAGTGACGTAACGGAGAATATTAGGGCTCAACTGCAAACTCTGGTTTTGAGATCCAAGTCGGATCTTACGTACTTGGCATCAGTCAAGCTTTGCTCTCCTCGTAATGTGGGAGTTGTGGGGGTGCACGTTACGCCACTGGACTACATTTTAGGGTAGGATCCTAATTTAGCCCTCTGATTTGGAGACAAAAATCTGGTGACAAATTTTTGTAAGATATATTGTCTTGGAAGCCATGTTAGGAATTGGCAGTGATGTGACTAATGAATTTTTTCTACTTTTGAATGAAAGAAGTGCTTGGTGCATTGATGAAGAATTGATAGCATCGTGGTATGAATATGGGTTTATTAGAGAGAAAAGATCATTACTTAAATCACCTTTAAGTATGCATTTCCTAGGTTTTTATCGGCATTGCGTTTTAGAAAAAAGACATTTTTCTTCCCTACATTTCAATTTTTAAAGCCATTTATTAAATTAAGTTTTTCTTAATTTTTTTTTCTTTTCTTGTTTGGTGCCATTTGGTGAAATGTTTTGGCGGCAAACAGTCAAGCGACTAAACCAGCATTTTGCCCCATACGACTCTGAAAGCTTTATGAGCATATTGGCAACCAGTGGAAAATGGTTCATATATTATATTTCCAAAGGTCATTGTACCGCAGGGATAATGCATATTAAATATGTTAGAAAATTAAGTCCTCAATTCAGCATGGAATAAAAAGAAGAGATTGATTATAGATCGGTTGATCACTTTATCTTTTCATTCAATTATGGTTCTAAATAATATAACAAGTTTCATTGTTAATAAATCTCGTATTTTTCATGTGCAATGTTTATTCATCAATCGATAAATTTTCCATATATCGATTACTTTTCTGGAATATCCCTTATACCAGTGTTTCTCAAACTGTGGGGGCGCCCCTTCAGTGGGTCGGGATAATCTTACATGGGGGCATGAGGAAATCGAAAGTAAAAGATTATTAATTTACTAAAAGGAACTAACTGTATTTTGACATACTAAAAATAAAATACACATTCACACTGATATATACTTATAAATGTAAGAGTGCTCCCCCATGTATTTGACAAATAATTCATCATTCAAAACAATATACATTTTGACGTAACAAAAAAAGCACAAATTTTTACTGATGTAATATACTTATAAATACATCAGTACTGCACAATGAATTTGATTATTAATTCACCAATACTAAGTTAGGGGCAAGACTAATAATTGCTAGTGACCCTAAAGGCTTGCCATATACAAAAATATATATACCATATTTAATACTTATTTTGATAATTTGTACGGTTTTTAATTAAAATCGTTCTGTAACTTTAGCAACAAAGTATATTATTATTGAAATCAATACATGTTAATGTTTAGAAGGGAGTATGATGAAATTTATGATTGAAACTTGGGACGCAAATATTGAAAGTTTGTGAAGCACCGCCTTATATCAACAAACTGTCTATTAATTTAAGACATTTTACATTTCAATAGATATCAAAGAGAATAGGCGTTTATAAATGCAATTGATATCAAGTTGGAAAAATCTATGTTAAGAGGAGAGAGATTTCGTTTAAGGAAAACTTCACGTAAAATTGAATAGATCCGTATCATATAAAAACAAAAGGAACTGGAAAGATCTCTGAAATAGCGTCAGTCATATGATACTCATTATGGAAGATTTTATAAGAAAAATATGGAAATTCACTAATTTTAATTTAATATATTGATTCATGTTATGCTTTTGATCGCTGAATTTTTTTTAACGGAGAAATTAAATTTTTTACCCAGGAATCCTGAGTTAAAACTAATATATGTAACTATTTTGATCATGTTGTTTACAGTTAACATGAAATGTGGAATAAGAGATAATTTCACGAAATAAAAATAGAAATACTAAGTTGTATTTTTAAAATTTTTTAACGCAAAACAAAATAATTTCCTTGCACTTAAGTATCATTAGGAGCGAATAGAAGTAAGTAAACGAAACAACAAAATACCCTCAGAAAAAAATAAAAGATAACTTAGAAATCCAAAATTATAGAATAAAATCAAGGGTAAACGTTACAAAATTAAATCAATGAAGTTACAAAAACAAATCAAAATTGTAAAGTCAAATCAATGAAAAAAATTACAAAATTAAATGAATTAAGTAACAAAATTAAGTCAGTTAATTTACGAAATTGAAACAACAAATTTACTTACAAGTAAATAAAATCACAAAATAATAGGAATGCAGCTCGACTAAAAATTAACCAGGAAAAAATTAGGAGGCCAATTGATTTTAAGAGTACCCAGTATGACTTTCAGGAGTTTTCTTTTTTTAATAACTTTGAACAAAAAAGAATAGCATGTTCAACACTGTGCGCACCACCAACACACACATTGTACTAACAAATTTTGGAAGGTCAAAGGCAAAATCTGCTGAAGTACTCTTTAAATTATCACGATCAGAAAAAATTGAGGAGTTTTAAAACTTATAAAAAATAATTGAAAGAAAATATTTATGGAATGGTCGGGAAAATCTTCTTTGTCAGTAACGAGGGAGATGATTGAGTGTACAGATTTTTCCAAAGAATTACAACTTTTTCTTGAAAATGATTTGGGAATATTAACTGAAAAAATAATACCACGCTTACAGTTTTGTCACAGTTAATGTCTTAACCAGGAAATCAACCTAGGAAATTCCTATAGCCACATAAATATATTTTAAAATATGGTTAGTACTTAAAAGTTTAGCAGTAAAAACGGTACATTCATTTTAAATTCTTAATGAATGCTATTAAATTTCTATACCATTACGAAAAATTACATATGTAAACCTACACGATTACTAATTTTGCTTCCATTGGTAAAGGCATTTGAAAGTATGTGGGAGGTCTCAAAGGAGGCGTGAGAGAGTGAGAGAATATTAACGCCACACTATTCAGCTACTCGAGGGGTTTAGGTGATAGACCTCATCATCTTGAACCATGATCTAGTGACGAGGAAACACCTAACCTGTCACCTCCATCTCCTAACTTCTACATCAACAGGAGGACGTTTGAATCTCGATTTATTTAATTTACATAAGGCCTCTCTGAACGGCGGGTCTTCAGAGGTATTAGGCTCGAACTCATGACACACCGACTACGAGTCCGTTACCTTGACCACTAGGCTATCCCGGCCTGTAAAAGAGGTAATGGGCAATCTTAGGTTTACACTGAAAATGCATAGGTATTTCGACTTGCCCCTTGTTAATCAAATATTACAGCTTGAAAAGATTTATAAAATTAAATTATGGTTTTTTCTTTGTATTAAATGTTCGCATTCTTAAGATATATTTATTATTTGTAACAAATATAAGGCAAATGTATATACACATATCTTAGAATTCCTTACAGGATTTTTTTGTGAACACTAGACTAATAGTTTTAAGCAAAAATATTGCAATGCCACTTACATTTGTTTTTTTGCAAAATTATTTTTCATTAAGTTTTAAGTTGAATGAATGACACTGATGATTTTTGTATAGTATACTGAATTGTAGCTCAATATAATAGGAAATAACAATAAGGGATTATAGTTATCAACTACTTTTACAAAGAAATTACTTTTATAAAATTTTTAAACATTTTAATACTATTTTAATATTAAAATAATGCCATCTATTAGTGCTAGATATATTAATACATTTTTATAGAATGTTAAAATATAAGAAAATGCCTGCGTGAAAAAATTTTAAGATGGTTTTATTTTTAAAATGTAAAAAGTTTTTTTTTATCCATTTACGAAACTGTAGAAAGGATACTTTCATTGAATTGTTTTGTTTACCCTCTTTTCCATTCTCTGACTAAATATTTATCGTATAGTTTTCGAGAATAAACATGCAGGAGTTTTTAACTTGAAATGAATAAAAAGTTACATTTTCCCTCAAATTTCTTTTCGCTTTTTAGCAAATAAATAAACATCTGACGGATTTTAACTAAAATGAATAAAAAGATACATTTTCACTGAAACTTCTTTTTGGCGCTTAAGCAAGCTATGCGCTCGTTTAACAGACAATAATGATGGAAGCATATAAACATGTTTATTCTTTTATATATTCATGTTTCGTTGAGAAAAAGTGTTGAATATATAAAGTTCCCGAAACCGTTGTAGTGGAAATAATAGAAGGAAACCTGGAAAACAGAAATGAATCCTATTGAAACCTTCAAAGATAGGGATATTTGAGTTTACAAAATATTTCAAAAGACTATTATACCAATGTGTTCCCAGCTCTCGAAACTCTTTGAAGTACTATTTTTGTAATATTTTCTTTCAATAATTTTAATATCTGGTACTGGAGATTTTTGTTTTGTGTTAAATCAGCGCTTCTCAAGTTGTGAGGCGCCCCCTCCTGGGGAGGCGGTGTGATAACCCTAGGAGGGGGTGCGAGCGTATTTAAAATTCGAAAAAAGATTATTAAAAAATTATTAATTTATTGAAAGTGTAAACAAACAAAACACATTCTGACACAATAAAAAAAAACATTTACGCTGATATAATACACTTATAAATGTTTCATTACTACACAATGTATTTTATAATTAATTTAACCATACTAAGTTAAGGACAAGTTTAATAATTATCAGTGACCTCACGGGCCTGTCATACGTATACGTAAAATAATACGCAAAAATTAACACGTATCTGGATAATTTTTACGGTTTAGAAATAATCCCTTAACTGCCGATTAAAATTTACGTGGTTCGCTCCCCAGTGCCACTGTTTTGCACTTATGCAAGCGCATGTGGTGTATTGGTGGGGAGGGATGAAGGGAATAAATAAGACAAAACTTCTAAAATAAGTAAATCCTTCACAAACTCTGTCAAGGTCATTTTATTGAATTCCAAAGCGGAATAATTTTATAGATAGCAGTGGCAGAGAAGATCGTACATTGAAAAGACGTATATATACGTCCAGTGCAATTTAACGCACTGGCTGATCGAGATGTTTATATACGTCGGCCGCACTTAAGTAAAAGTTGTATTGTAGCTTTAGTGTCAGAGTATCGTATTATCGAATTTAGTGCATTGTTATTGTATGATGGAGAGCGCGATGAAAGTTATGGTTGAATATCGGGCCGCAGGTAGTGAAAGTTTAAGAAGCACTGCGTTAAATAGCAGTATCAAAAATCAGAAATTTTTTCTGGTAGACAAATGCCATTATATTAATACAAATTCCTGTATATATAACACAAAGATTTTCACTATGCAATAAATTAAAATTTATTTAAAGTAAGGCAGTGTTGCTTAAGAGGAAGTTTTTTACTTCAGTACTTTGTGCAGTATTGAAAACTATGCAGGATATTAAACCACAAAAAGGAAATGTGATAGTTGCGAAAAACTTCCTCAAACATACTAATGGTGATGTAACAAAACATCACTCTAATTGATGCTTTGATATTTGTATTTAAACGTTCCGAAACAATTATTTGCAGAAAAATATTTATTTAAAGGATTTTACATACTTCAATACATAATGTTCGAGATTTCATAAAGATAAATTCCACAATCTCGCTAAAATCATTTAAAAAACTGCAAACCTAGCGAATACAAACTGTTGTAGAAATACGTCACAAAAAAGCATCGTATAAAACAGATGTATAAAAATTTTATTTAAATGTATTTATTAAGAGAAAAATAATGAATAAACTTTATTTTATGCTAGACCTGGAAATACCTAATTTTTAAATCGAGCGTAAATGAAAATTTTCGAAACTTCAAAGGCTCGTGAATTTTAAAAAAATAAACAATGCATGCCTACTTTTAAGGCAATTAAACATCATTAAGTGTTTGCATTTTAAAGCAACTTGATACCTAATTTCAATTTAAGTAAAAATTGAGAAAACGGAAATTCGAGGGAAAAAAAATTGTTTATAAAACGTATTTAAATGTTCTTTTAATGAGAAAACAACATTAATGAGTATAAATGACAGAATGGAAATGCCATTGTTTTTAAAAAGGATAGGAAAATAAAATCTTAATTGCTTTTAGTTAATTGCAATTAATTAAAATTAAGTGCAATAGCTTTAAATCTAGATGACGTTTTTTTTCAGCTGTTACAAGAAGAATATATTTCGATCTGAATTCACGAATACTCAAAACCTTTTAATTTTTTTGCATCTCTGAAGTAATTGCACTTTTAAAAATTATTCTTGAAACTGAAAATGATCATTTTTGTATGAAGAAACATTAAAAATGATTATTAAATGACACAGCAATTAAATATTTGGCAAATAAAAAAAAATTTACTAGTAAAAAATTATTAATATATGTTATTTAAAATACAATTTTGAGATGCAAAATAAGAACAATGTTGCTTTAAAAGGTGTAAACAATAAATCTACAGCCTTTTGAAATTCGTTTCAACATAAAAAAAAAAAAAAAAGGAAATTATGAAAACGCAGCAGCTTCTTTTAAGTTGCTTATAAATATGCTTTTAATTTCATATCGCGTAGGTTAACATTAAAATAGTAAAACTGTAAATTTGCTTTAAAAGTGATTAAAAATAATTATTAGGATTGCTAGTAATTGAAACATTTCATGTTTAAAAACTTAATAGCGAAATTAAACAAAAATTTAGAAAAAAGTTTATTTCTGGAATAATTTTTTTGATGGGGTTATTCTCATTATATATATATATATGAAATGTTCCTTTTTTATTATTTCTGTTAAAATGTTTTTGAGGATTTTACAATTCGTTTCAAATAAATAAGAAGAAACTAAAAGAAAAAAATTATAAATACGTGTGTGTGTGTGAACTTTTTTTTTGGAAAACATTTTTTTTTCCAGAAAGAAACATAGTGGTATATTTAGGGAGATATATAGTTTAAGTATCTTACTAAAGATAAATCCCTTTAAACTATTGTTTGATCCCCTAATGTGTTGTTCAGTTTTAATGAGTTACTTAACCAAAGTCTTTTTATGATAAACTAATAAGAAACGTCTATATAAAATGCGTTAAATATATTAAAAGGGCAATAATAAGGTTTCGAGATTAACTAAGAACAAATAAAAATGGGCCTTCTAAAGTACTTAAGAATCTTTGGAAATTAAATAAAAGCACAAAAGCTTGAATTATAAGCTTTAGATGTTTTAGTAAATCTAAGCAAATTTTTTTCTTTTTTACAAATAGAGTAAAATAACTTATGTTGTTTTTACTTACGGCCGTACTTTACTCATTTTCACAAAAAAAGGTTTTAAAAGACAACAGTATCAAAATAAATTATTGATTTTTTTCAAAATGTATTATTAAAATTATTCGAAAAAAAATTCAATTTGACAAGATACTTTGATAAGATTTTTTAAAATAATCAATTATTAATATTTTTTGTTTTTGTTTTTCAAATTATTCATTTCTTGGAATATTGAAAACAAAAGACATTAAAATCTCACCTTTTGTTGAATTTTACTATTTACTTTTTTGTAGGAAAACATGAAAAAAACTTGAGTTTTTTTCATGAAACTAACTAGAACTATAAAAGTTTTGAAAAAAAACTTGAACTTATTTAAAAATGACATTTTAAAAAATAACTAGAACTCTCAGACTTGAATTACTATTAACTATAATAATACATCTATGTAAAAAGTATTTACACGAAATGACAAGATTATTTTGAGCCGAAGAAAAGCCTAAGGCATTGGAGAAAATAAAAGTCTTAGAGGTCAATAACAAATTCAATTATTTTTTTTAAATATTAAAACAACAAAAGCCTTTGTTAAAAATACATTTGTATGTATTAAATAAAAGTATCACATACATAGCCTAAGTCAGCTATACTCAACCTGTGGCCCGCGGGCCGAATGTGGCCCACCAGACCTTTCTGAGTGGTGCAGTCATAATCTGTTGTACTACCAAACTCAATTATTTAAGAACAATGTGTTGAAAAACTGGTGAGAAATTCCATGAATCAAGCAATCCCACGTATCAATTTTGCTATTGATGTTGTGCTAGTACGAATCGGGCATAACTTTTTTTTATATAATTGTAACGGATAGTGTTAAGAGATAACAGTGGAATAGTGACTATTTTATGAATGAAACTAATTTTTAGTTATTCCTTATGTCTTCCAAGTGAACAATTATATGTTGTTTTGAAAGGACTGTGAGTTTGACTAATTCGTAGAGTTTATAAAAAAACATGGAGCAACAACTTGTTTGATTTGTCGTGAAAAGGCTATACTTAAAAAATATAAGTTTGCTCGTCACTATAACACTAAGCATGAATCCTTCAATGGCTCCTTTTTTTGAGGATCTCTTTTAAAGACGAGGAAAATTAGCTTTCTTAAAAAAATATTTGCAAAGACAACAGAAGCTTTTGGGGATAATTGATAAAAATGAATTGAAATTACCCCATAACAGGGTAAAAATACATAAAACGTATTCTTTGTGAGTTGAGTTTGATGGAGCATAGTACAGTTTTAAGATAAAATCCAAAATAATTAATATTTAGATCAATTTTCCACTTTTTAAATATTTATGCCCCCCTCCCCTTTAATCCTTATGTTGCGGCCCGTGTGAAATAATTGTCTATGTGACCAGGCAGAAAAAAGGTTGAGTACCACTGGCTTAGGCTATCGAGATCATTTTCCAGTGTATCTGCATCTTCATTTTACCATCATCCGTATCCAATTTTCCTGATTTGACCATAAACATATCCCTTGAGTAAAAAAATCTAAGCTACATGTCCAAATGTAGCAGGAATTTTTAGGAGTATTTTTTCATTGCAAAAGTAGCAATATGTTCATATGTGCCTCTTGCCAATGTATATATATATATATATATATATATATATATATATATATATATGAAGCTAAACAAACACCTTTTGGGCACTACACAAATTTTAAGATAACATGACCACAGAAAACTTTTAAGATATTTTTATAATTACTTTAATAAAAGAATATTAAACAAGTAATATAAAAAAATATAGTCAATTCCTACTTAGGTAAACAAGGAATAATTTTATTTTTGTAACTTTTTATTAAATAGTTACAATTAATATAGATATGTATAAACATATGACAGAATCACAATATTAATTAGCAAAATAGAAAGCGATTTTCTGTTGAATTTTTATTTTCCTTTCTATTTAGGATATTGAACTATTATTTTTGTTTGTTACTATTTATTCATTAATTAAATTTAATTATACCAATAAAATAGCATAGTAAAAACGAATCCCATTCACATAAATTAGGCTATTCCAGGAGGGGTTCGAACCCGAAAAAGAAGTACAACGTGCTATCCATTGCTCTACAGGGACACGACGGGCGATTTTCCTTTTTAAATGGGGTGTTTGACTATTATTTTTGTTTGTTACTATTTATTCATTAATTAAATTTAATTAATGAGTTAATGTTTGAAAAAACTATATTAACATCGAGTGTCATCCTCTACAAGTTTAAAAAAATGTGATTGAACTTGAATGGATGAATAGGAAATATTTTACTAACGATTGAAAATTTGAACAAGATATATATATATATATATATATATATATATATATATATATATATATATATATATATATATATATATATATATATATATATATATATATATATATATATAGGGAGAGTCCTAACAGTGTCCCCTTCCTTCCTCAGTGGCTCGACAACCCAGGATGGGCTTTGACCCTCTTAAGAAGCATTTCCAGGTCAGCCTTCTTCCTGACAGTGTTCTCCAATTACTAGTTCTCAAAACTAGGATATCTTTTTCTACGCCATAAATCCATCTATGATTTGGCCTGCCTTTTCTTCGTGAGCCAATTGGTTGAGCATTGGAGACTTTTTTAGTGATGCGATCTTCATTCATTCTGACAATGTGACCTGCCCATTTCATTCGTTGTATTTTGATGAAGTTAACAGTGTCAGATTCTTTATATGATTGATAGAGCTCTAAATTTGATCTTCTTCGCCATGTTCCATTTTCATGATTTCTCCCCAAAATAAATCTTAAATTCTTCCTTCATAAATAATTATCATGTTCACATGCATAAATAATAGTAGAATAAGTAAGAATAGTAAGAACTAATAGTAGGAATTGAAAACAATTTATAATTAGATATGTTCAAATTCATAGCATAATTAAAAAATTAGAGTAAATTTTTTGAAAAAAATAATGACCGTGATGTATAGATTAAATGAACAATTTTTTCCAAATTATTTTAAATATCTTTAATGCTACTACAACTATAATTTAAACGCCAAAAGAAATAGAATTGTCTCTACTTCTACAAAACTGCCAAAATTGAAAATATGTGTTCCTATGTCGAAAAGAAATCTCGACAAACTTTAATAAAGTAAAGAACAACATATATATTATAGATCAACTGTGTATATTTATTAATATAGATGAATAATCTTGTGAAAAGTTGCTATTTCCATAAAAGTTACTTAAATGTAAGGAAGAAAAAAATAGTTTTTATCATATAAAATTTTAAAAATCAGAATTATTAAATAATTTTGAGACAAATTATATCTTTATGAAATGCATAACTATTTACTATGATTATTTGAAAAAATATTTAGAATAAATAGGACGTTTCACATGTAATTTGAAATAAATGAAATGGAAAGAAATAAAAGATGTATTGAAAAAATAAATTTTCCGAGAAAACCCCGTATGAACTGAAATAAATTCTTAAAATTATTAAGGATATTTCTATATTCATGCGCTTTTGATAATTGATATATCGTACGGTAGACGTTACGAAGGCTTTTTAGATTGTATTAGAATGAAAAGGTTTTTATTTAGTTTATATAACAAATAATATTTGTTTTTATGCGATTTTACCAATAGGACGCTAAAACGTGTCTTACCCGTATAATATCACAAAAACTGAAATTAAAAATAGCACATTGCTTTTCTTTAAGATGTTACGTACATAAAATGTAAAAAGTTAAGAAACATATATTATTAGATTGTAAATATGTATACTCGGGGGATTTTTTTCTCAATCATAAATAAACAAATGTATTATTGCTATTACAAGACTGGAACACTCATGCAGTTTTTCCCTAACACAATACGTAAACGCCTTTGCAGCATTTTTGAACAGCATAGATTGTGTTAGCTTGTAAAGAAATAAAGAAGAAAAGAACTGGGATTGTTGGAGGTTGCAAAAAATTAAATGCCACGGTCTTCTCGTAATTCGATCTTTCTTCTTTTCGTAAATCAGGTATCGAGGAGAAAGGATGGGGAAATAAACAAATAAATAAATGAAACTTGAGCTTTTATCAGGGACGGAACAGCTATAAAGAAAATAATTGAATTTTTCTTTATAAATAGAAGAATCTTGGTGGAATACCCAACTCTTCCGTTGAATAAAAATATCTGCAGGCTTTGTTCGTGTCTTCCTATTGTAGAGTTTGCTTTTGCAATGACTTCGCAAATTAAATATTAGAACGCAGTAACGGAAATTAAATTAAAAGATTTTCTGTGGTAATTTTTGTAAAATGCAATCACAATTTCTTCGACTTTAAATTTAATAGTTGGAATACTTTTTTAAGCGAATAGTCTTTAGGAATTGTACTTAAATTTAAAAGATATAAGGATTTTTTAATTTTATTTAAGCCCTTTTCTGAGATAAGTGCATGTTTTACCCTATAAATGGATTTGTTTATTATTTATGTTTTCTTTGATTAAAAAATTATAATAATTTTTAATACTATGCTTGAGTTTTCTGTACCAACTATCTTATCTATTCTTATCTTCTCTTCTTTTTTAAACTAATTATTTATAAAAAGATTTAACATTTGTCTTACAAAAATGGCAATGAATGTCAAAATTCCCTTAAATATGGCAAATTCCTTTCCTTGTTACTATTTTTGATCTACGCTTCTAAAAGATGCATTTAATAACTCTTACATTGTCATATTTTATTGTTTTTCTAAGGAAAATACTGCAAATTTTTTTTAAAAAAATTACTCGTATGCTTTTAATAACTTGTATGTTTTTAGTTGTTTTAAATAAATAAATTTAAATGCATTATTTACTTTTTACGATTTTCGACAAATATTTCAATTTATGCTTCTTATTTATCTAAATTTACTATTTACATTAAGTTATTAAAATTTTTTTAATTATGCTAGAAAGTACTCTTAATAAAATGGAAAATAAATATTACTAAATATTCTAATTTTACAACAAGTAATTTAATTTAATAATCATTAAATTATGAGCATTTTCAAAACGATAAAGCTAATTTTCAGTAGTATACGATACATAAATCATATTAATTATTTTTAATCATTAATATATTATTTACAGAATTTACAATCAATCACTGCAGCTTATGTTTATAATTTTGGTTAACAGAGTCGGTAATAGTTGCAGGCATTAGAATGAGAAGTGTAACTTTTCTTATTTGCAATTAATATACACTGAAGTGCCACTCAATTAGAGATAGCAGGGTCTATGCAAATTATGTAACGCTGCGCATAATTTATGAGTAAGTAAGAGCACTGTGATAACTGCATTTATAGCGCGTACTGTTATTGTTCTGAATTAATTGTTGGAATTGCCAGTAAGAGAAAACTGTCTGATTAAGACGCCTTCGATTGCAAACGAATCGTAGGTGTGCAACGCATGGGTCATTTAATTTCCGAAATCGTCGGGCAGCTCAGATTTTTAAGGTGGACCATCTCAAGAGTATTCCAAGAATACATGGACGTTGGACAAAAAAATATCAATCCCGCAAACTGCAAAGGACAATTAGCCTTGACATTTCGTGGTGAGGGACAGCTCAGGCGTATTGTACGTAGCCAGAGAAGCCAAACATTAGCTCAAATTACCACCCAGTTGAATGACGGTGCCAGTTGTACAGCC
Source organism: Trichonephila clavipes (assembly GCA_019973935.1). NCBI lineage: Eukaryota > Metazoa > Arthropoda > Arachnida > Araneae > Nephilidae > Trichonephila > Trichonephila clavipes. The sequence continues at coordinate 1,248,179 of BMAU01020982.1, forward strand.
AGTAAACTGACTGTGCAACGCTCGCTTCACCGTACGGATTTCGGGAGCCATCATCCTATGAGAGTACCATTGCTGAATGCTCGTTATCCAGCTGCACTTCTTCCTTGGGCAAGAGAACACTGAGACTGGAGAGTAGGGGACTAGAAACGAGTAGCATGGAACGATGGGTCTGGATTTCAACTTCTTAACGCCAACAAGAGGTTGAGAATATGACGTCAGCCTCCTGAAGCCGTGGATTCTGCATGCTAAGTTGAAACTGTACAAGGGCATGGTGGGGCTCAATCATGGTCTGAAGTGTTTTTTCGTGGCACTGTTTTGGATCTTTGGTGCGTATACCGACCTTTCTCAATGCAATTCGGTAGTGATCACCTTTGCTGAGTGATCTCCTCCACCCGTTTATGTGGTTCTGTTATCCGCACGGTAGTGGTATTTTCCAGCAAGACAAATGTAGCTCTCACAAGTCCCGGTTGGCTACCGGTGGGTTGGATGAGCATTTCTCTGACTTTTATGTCATAAATTGACCATCTTAAAACCCTGACTTAAATCCTATTGAGCCTCTTTGGAATGTCTTAGAAGAAGACGTGGAAGGCCATCACACATCACCAATAAGCGTTACTGAATGATGGACAGCTTTAGCCAATATGTGGCAAGTCATTCCCATGGAACGTTTCCAGAAACTTGTTGAATCTATGCCTCGTTGTGCGGCAGCCGCTATCAAGGCCAGAGGAGGCTCAACTCGTTACTAGGTAGGTATCCCTGATTCAGTGGCACTGAATTAGTGACACTTCAGTAATAGTGGTACTTTAATGACACTTCAGTAACATGGTTATTTTTATCTGGGAATATTATTTTCTATTGCATACAAAAACATAATGATTTATTTTAGATTTGCTGTTGAAATAAATGCAAAATATAAATTGAATGTTATATTTAGGAACAAAAATATATTGCACACTTAACTTGTCCCATCAGTTGCATCTATATTATCTATATTATCTTTTGTTCAAAGTAATGCATTTTTTAAACTAAAAAGACATCCTTAAATGAGCCACAAATTCGATTATTACCAAACATATCTAAAACACTCAGTCAAAATATCACATTAAAAATATCATGAGGAAAAATTATACTTTAGAAGGACCAAGAAAGGAATTTCACATGAGCATCTCAATTAGAGAGTAATGGAGTTATAAATTTACATTATTAGTTTTTATCTTCCTAAACTATTGATTGCAGTATACGACCAACCAGTCGACCACAAAAGAAAGAATTAAATATATATGTGACTACTATTATCTCAACTGTTTCAATGGATAGATTCAATAACTTCAAAATTTAATTAAATTGCCCAAAGACTTACATTAATGTAATAAAAAAAAGACAGAGAGAGAAAAAGTGTTTATACACAATTATATATTTTTTAAAATTCTGCTGTTAACGAAAGAGATTTGAATTGAAATTAGTTGCATACAAAGAGGTCATAGAAGTTCGAAAAATAGAATATTATGCTCTGTTCATAGACTATCAAACATCAAGTGTCCCATACTCGAGTTACTAAGACTCAATCCCGATCTTACAACAGGATTAATTTCATGACACAAAATCTAGGAAACAACTTCAAACACAAATGATCAAGTTAATGACTTTTAAAAAATTAACCATCCCTACTCAAGAGTTGCAAGGAAGATCACTTAATACTTCAAAATTTTATCTTCATATAATCAACTATTTACAGATTTTCAGAACTAACATCCTCCCAAAATAACAGAAGCTCCCGAGATTACATTGATGATCTCGTATCCAACGATTAGTGAGATTTATCCAAGCACTTCACAAAAATTGACTTAACTATCTTTCGCGTGTGCTTAGGCAACGATGCACTAAATCAGTGCTTTTTAATCTTTCAATATTTGTGACCCAATATTCAATCATAATTTTCATCGCCCCCTCTCTCTTCTTACCATTCAATAACATTGAATTGAATTTAATAATACTATGCTTTGACGCTAAAGCTACAATATGACTTTAACCTCTTAAGTGCCATCGGTGTATATAAACGGATAATTGCCTCTGGCATATATATACAAAGTACAAACTTTTCTGTGCACTGCTATCCATAAAATTATTTCGAAGGCTTTGGAAAGCAATAAAATGATCTTGAAAGTGTGTGTAAAGAATTTACTTACTTCAGAGGATTTGCTTGGTTATTCCTTTCTTCTCCTTCCCCCAATGCATCACATTCGCGCTTCTACGTGGAAAACGGTGGCATTGAGGAGCGAATCGCGTAACTTTTAATCGGCAGTTAATTGATTAATTATAAATCATACAAATTATCAAGATAAAAGTTAATTTTTGCCCATAATTTTACATATTTCAAGCCCATGGAGTCATTGGTAATTATTAAAATTGTTTTTAATTTAGTATTGTTAAATTAATTATAAAACTGATACATTTATATATGTATATTATAACAGTGTAAACGTGTTTTTTTTTTTATTATGTTAGAATGTATTTGGTTAGTTTATTTTCAGCAAATTATTTTTAAAAATAATCTTTTGTTTTCGACTTTTCAATATTCTCGCGGGCTCTTCTTATAGTTCTCAGGGAAAGCTTCACAATTTCATTAGCGCAGCACTAGATGGTCGTTGAAGCTAATTTTTAAAGGGAAACATCTGCATTGTTAATCTGTATCTTTTCAACCAACTAGAGCTATCTATTTTATACTGCTCTCTCCCTCGCTCACTTTTATATCTTACAGCCAATTTTCACAATACGTTTTCATTCTGAGGAGGTGACAGTTAAACTCTAAGTAATAGTTTAAAAAATATAACCTCATACTACATACAGTGGAGGCCGAAATTGTAGACACTTTTAAAAAATTGTTATGTTTTTCAAGTTTTTTTGCTTATTGAAAATGTTATGTAGCTCAAAATGCAACGTATTTTATATCATTTTAAAGAAAATTTAATACTAAGTTCAATACAGAAAACAAAATGCTAATACTTCCAACTCAAAAAAGTTATACTGCGATAACTATCGATATACATTATATACTGATGATAGCAGTGAGTTAGTTATCAGTGCTCAGTTTGGTAGCCTTTATTTTTTTATTACAGCCTCACATCAATGTTTTTTTTAACTGAAAATAGTTTTTAGCTCTTCCTTTGTTATTACATACTACCTGGAAACAATTACATTTTCAATTAGTTTCTTTCCATTTTATGGGTACCTCATTCGGGCAAGAGTTTTCAAACGGTGCCACAAGTTTTCCATAGGATTGAGGGCCGGACTGTTTCCTGGCCGGGCAACAAATCAATGGTCTTAGAACGATACCAGCCTTTCAATTATTTTACAGTGTGGCAAGGAGCAGAATCTTACTGAATAATACATGAAGCATTGTTGGTAAATAGATCCCTGATGGAAGGTAGAAGTTTGCGTTCTTTAATGATGTTAATGAATTTTCTGACATTCAGTGTCCTGTCGATGTAATGAAGATGACCGATGCCGTCTGCTGATATGCGTAACTAAATAATAAAACTATGTGGATACTTTACAGTTGCCTGGATGCAGTCAGAATGTAGCATTTTTCCTATTCTGTGTCTTACATATTTTCGGCCATCACTACCAAATAATTTTATCTTAGTTCATCTAATGAATATCGATAGTTATTGCAGTATAACTTTTTTGTGTTGCAAGTATTTGCATTATGATTTTTGTATTGAATTCGGAATTAAATTATCTTTAAAATGTTGTTAAAGACTTTGCAGTTTCTGCAACGCAATATTTTCTATAAGCATACAAACTAAAAAAACATAGCAATTTTAAAAAGTGTCGACAATTTTGTCCACCACTGTATAAATATATATACAATTTAAAAGCGAGCCTCATGAGACAGCCCACTAAAAGGGTCTAATTCTTAAAAATCGTGACCTTCCAAAACATAATACTTCTTGCCATTTTCTTCACGGTTTCTTAACACATTCTTTTTAAAAGCTTCACTAGATTTTTTCATGATTTTAGAGTGACTACCATTAGAAAATAAAGGTAATTTATATTTAACAGACTATATTATCCACATTGCTTAGCCATTGGCAATATTCTGTAGCTCTTTTCAGGTGATTTTTATAATTCGGGAAGTTGTTAAGAGGGAATGCATATGAGACATGCGGTTAAATATTTCTTATTCATACAATTATCGCCTGAGAGTTTTTTTCTGAAATGTGCTGACTAGTTTCAATGCTGTACATCTTAAATATTTCATGAAAAGCTTGTACCAATTATATTTGTAGTTGCTAATCACCCCGTACGTCTACGATTCCTGTTTATTATAAAATATTGTTGGTTTTCACCCCCAGTTTTTCTGTTGAGAATGATTATATCTTATTATTTTTCTTTTTTTAAAATGTATGCTGATGACTGTTGATGTTAGTACTCCAGCGAATTTAGCTACTTTCTTAAAGTTATATAGTAATCCACACACACATTTTTTTTAGTAACGTTCTTTTGAAATTCTGTTGAATTATATATACTAATTATAGTTAAGCTAAAAATATAAATGAGAAAATATATATTTTTACAATTCATAAAAAAATTGATAAACTCATAATGAACGTTAAAAGTTTTAATTGAAACTGGCTAGAATATTATTCCCAGAATTTGTTTTTAAGTTTAGGAATCAGCTTCCACATCATTAGTATATTTTTAAGAGAAAGGTGACTCACTGAGTTATTCACTCATTCATCATGAGATTATCGGAACTATTCGATCCGCAGTCTTGAAATTATCATTTTCCCTTTTTGTTGAGAAGAGGTCCACGAAGAACGATTTAAAAAAACGAATTTCAAGTGGGATGTTATATATAAAATTCCCTTTTTTTTAAATACTACACCTACAAATTTGAAATTTGGTGAACACGTTTCTTTCAATGAGTAGAGATTCGTTAAGAGCAGATTTTGAGGTAATCTACACCGAAGGTTTGCTGCGGAGGGTTACTGGAACGTTATAGATGTAATTCCCCTTTTAAATATGTTAGACCTGCAGATTTAAAAAAATGGTAAGCATGATTTACCTGTTGAATAGAGATCCTGTAAAATGATGTTGAGGAGTTTGTTTTCGTGAGGGGGGAGGGAAGCTACAAGGGCATAAATATGATAAATAAAGTTCATTTTTAGAAATATTCAAGTCCTGTCCTTCTTAAATCAAAAGGCGAAAGTTATAAGAATATCTTTCAACACAATCGAAATACTAATGCTAAGACTTAGAAAACGATAATATTGTGCAGTCCTTTAATGTTATGAAATACCCATTGTAGTGGGCGGGCTTCAGACACTTTTTTGTGGTATGTCTATATCATATATGTAAGCTTAAATCCTGTCTCTTATTCAGTATTCACATAACTACATGTGGGGCTTTTCTAAATATTGTAACCC
>BMAU01020983.1:0-186379 GCA_019973935.1 Trichonephila clavipes
ATGACTTTACCGTTTTTGAACACATTACTTGAGGAGGAAAAAATCAGTTTGGTTCATTTTTAGTCTCAAGCTACGAAAATTCAGTGTGGTCCGTTTTCGAAGCCTCTCTAGTAGGGCGGAAAAATCCGTGCTGTCCGTTTGGAGGGTTAATTTAGAAATAAGGCCATTTGGCCACACTGAGTCATATGCTGCTTTAATATCCAACGCTACCAAAATAAAGTATTTTTGTGTTCTCTAGGCAGTATGTCACGTTGTAATTGAAGTAATGTATAAATGCTGCTTCTTTGAGGGTAAAAACCATGATGATTAACATGAAAAATTTTGTTTTGAAAAATGAAATCTAGCATTCTATGTAGAATCATTCTTTCTAATAATTTGGCAATTACTGAAGTAAGAGAAATAGGACGGTATGACGAAACTTCCTTGGGATTTTTGTGAGGTTTTATGAAAGGTAGGATAATTGCGTGAGTCCAATCTTTTGGAATTTGACTTGAAGACCAACTGTCATTAAAAGGATTTCAGAAGGAGATTTATTGCTTTGATGGGGAGATGGTTTATTGATTGGAGAGCAATTTTATCATGCCCTGGACTGCAGTTCTTTTGATGAGATATTGCTATTTCTAATTCTTTTTAAAGAAAAAGGTTTATTAATATCTTGGCTATTGTCCGGAATAGAAATATTTGGAATATTATCGTTGTTTTGTTTTGCGTAATATTGTAAAAAACAGTTTGCTTGGGATTGTTCGTTTGTTAATATGGTTCCGTTATTTTCAATATTAAATGAAGAATAGTTAGGATTTGTTCTATTTTTGATTATTCGGATTATTTTAAAAGAACTTTAGGAGAAGATATTTTTCGCATGTCTTGTGCCAAAAATTTTCTTTACAGGTTTTGATTGTTCGCTTAAGTTTTGCGCTTACTTCTTTATATTTTATCCAGTCTTCTTCTTTAAAGTTTTTCCTTGCTTTATTAAGGAGTTTTTTTTTTTTTTTTTTTTGCTCTTAAATGCCCGCATGCTGCTGTCCACAATGGAGCTCTTGAACTGATATGTTTTTTTTTTCGGTTTCTTGAGATAAGATTTGAGCTTTTTAATTTCTTTTATAATATCTATATTTATGTTTTCATTTAAACTTACATTTTGTTGAATAATATTGATAAATTTGTTCCAATTTGTTTTTTGTTTAAAATTGTTAGTTACTGAGCTGTTTGTTCTTTTGTAATTAATAATTATAGGGAAGTGGTCACTTCCAAAATTATCGGTATTTGTGGACCAGGATAAATCATAATTTAAATCTATAGATGCTAAAGAAAATCTATAGATGTAAAAATTCCCGATGAATGGAGATAAGTTGGACTTTTTATTTTGTTTAATAATATTAAGTCATTTTCAATGATCCATTCAAAATCTTTTTCCAGAAGCACTGGAATTTTTGATCCCCATATTTCATGAGATGCGTTGAAATCTCCCAATATCAAACTGTGATTATCAATATATGATTCTATTTTTGATAAATTGATGTCTTTGAAGTTACCCGGTGGTATGTATATATTAAAAATTGTGATAGGAACTAAATCTATCTGAACTCAGACTATTAAAATTTCTAAGTCTTCACTAATTTCTGAGAATATTTTTAATGCGCTAATAGCTTTATTTAAAACTATCATTAACCCTCCTCCTCTTTTGATTTCTCTATCAATTCTGAATATATTCTTATTGGGAATTGTGAAAATATCATTTGGATGTAACCAGGTTTCTTGAATTAAAATACTTGCTTTTTGAAAAATTGAAGCGAAAAGAATATCTGACCTCTTGTTTTTAATTCCACATGCATTCCATTGGATTATGTTCATGATTTAAAACGGAAAAAAATGCGATACTACGAATTAGTTTAAAAATTCGAAAAAAGAAAGTAGATTAATATTGAGTTTTTAGCGAGGAAAAAATATAAGAAAAATTGATTATTTATTTAAGTTCCTTTATTTTTTTTCTACTACACTATCTAATGTATTTCCTCTCTGTTCTGATATTTTCTTGAATCTTTTTTGCTTTTTCATTCTGTTTTCTATTTATTAGACAATCATCATCTTTTTGAATTGTTATATTGGATGCAACTTTTTTAGGGTGGATTCCATGGTATTCATTAGGGAAGAAAAGCTCAAATTTATTTGTGCTACCACAGTATTCAGTTCTGTCGTGAAGCGTTGTACTATTTGTTCTAATTTATTTTCAGATATGTTATTGTTTTCTTCAAATTTCAACTCTAATTTCGCAAATTTTTTTTTCAAGATTTTCTATCTTCTCTGTTTGATCATTATATGTTTTGGCCGAGTATGATGTTTTTCCTTTGGAATTTCTCAACTGCTTCGTTTCTCGAGATTTGTTGCTGTACTTTAATTTTTAAGATTTCAATTTCTTCTTGATACCTTTTACAATTTTTATCATTAGCTTCATGCCCCTCTCCACAAGAGCTACATTTTTTTATTTTTATTTCTTTGCAATCGTTTTCAGATTGGTTTAGTGAGCAAATTCGGCATTTTATTGAGCTTCTACAAAATTTTTGAATGTGACCAAATTTCCAACAGTTTGTGCATTGCCTATGTTTTTCATAGTAGAGAGTAGTTTTAATCACATTTCAAATCCAATTGGAACTGTTTCAGGGAATACTGCATCTAATTTGGGTAACTTTAACTGTTTTGATCGGTTTAAATCCAGATTCTGTTTTTTTTTGGTAAAGCGTTGGATATCAAAAATTGTGTAATTGTAATTTTCTAATTCCGATTTTTATGTCGTCAATTGTAAATTCTGTGTCTATTCCTGCAATATATAACTACTGGTTAGGCCAGTATAGGACAATCTTGTACTTATTTTTACACCATTAATTTCTTTAATTTTTTAAAGCTTCTTTGTCGGTCTCGCAATTATTTGTTTTTTAATTATGATCTCGCCGTTTCTTGTTTTGCTTATACTCAGAATACTTTTTTAATTGTGAACGCTTTCATTATACTTGGTAAAATCCTAGGAGGACCCACTGCTGTTTTTGGCGCCAAAAATTTTCGCCAAAAAGCGCCACATTGAAGGTTTTCAAAAGGCGTCAATGACGAAAACTCTTGGGAAGCGCATGCGTCAGCGGAGGGGGATGAAATGGGCGTTTCGCAAAGATGAAATCGAATAAATACATTAAATTAATCATTATATAAAGAAAAAAACGAGAAAGCAATGAAATTCATTTTAAAAAAGTATTCTAAAACCAGTGTGTACAACATGATTTACATTTTTAAAAAAGGACGAAAGGGGCGTTTCGCAAGGATAAAATCGAAGAAATACATGAAATCAATTTTAAAAAATGTTAAAAAGCACTTACCTTACGCTTGCATTTCGTCATGATCTGTTGGTGGATACACCCTTGCGATGGATACAAGGAATTTATGAAAATTCTCATTCACCAACTTGTGATCGTAAGATCGCCGCCACATGTCTTATTAACTTTGTCATATTCTTATTAACTTTCAAGTCATTCATCACGAACTCATTCATGCTCTTGCCAAACCAATATCTCGTCAAACGCAAGATAATAGTTATAGCAAGTTTGCTTTCGCTAAACCAAGTGCCCTTTCTCACACTCCGAACGACGTCGTGGCGATTATCTTTCGACTGTTTGCGGCAACGCCATTCGTAGCCGTCAACCGTTCCTTTCGCTTTTGCAAACGCATATTTTTTTACACCTCGAACATTCATAACGAGAAGCAATTAAATTAGCTTTCATACAACATTCTAACGTCTCTTTCTTCCCTATGTGCCCAGGAGCACAAATAAACATATCATAGCCTCACTTTAAAGTAATTTCCTTTCACACGCCATTCTTAACAACCTCCAGCGAAGTCAAATGTCAAAATGACGTTTTTCGGAAAAGGCGAAAAATGTTGCACTTTTTTAGGGTTGCCATTTTTTTCGGTGATTTGAAAATCCAAATTTTCTGATGAAATGGAAAGGTTACCATATTGTAACCTTTATCGCTCAAAAATTTGGCGACAAAAATTTGGCGACCAAAAGTGGGTCCTCCTAGGATTCAACCCTTTCTTTTAGTTTAAGTGGATTACCATTCTGAAAGCCATTTTCTGATTTTAAGAAGATTGTAATATTTGGACTCGTGTTTAAATTTTGTCTTTCCGCAAACTTGGTCAATAATTCTATATCTGTGAGATTACACCTATATTTATTGAATGAAAAGTTAATATTTTCTATCTCCATATTATTATCTGGGTGAGGGTAGTCACCCATTTTGTCTTCCCTACTCCAACACTCAAAATTGTATAAATACACTATCTTGTGTAAATAATTAAATTAAAATCTCTTATCCGAAGATAGAATAAAAATTATATGAACTAAATTTCAATACAAAATAAAAATTCAAAACGATCTCACCCGCTCGAAACCACTTGAAAAGTCAAAACTATCCAATATTTTTAGCACACTCTCCTTCCACTTCTTCATCCACCAACACGTAAGTTAGAGTTAGAAATAGATGGTGGAGTGCGGTTCTTCCGCAACATCCAAAATATAATTACATTTTTAAAGAAAAAAAAAAAGAATTTTTAATGCCAGTTCTGGGCTTACTTTGAATGCTAACAAATTTTCAAACAGTCTTAGAATAATATTTTTCGTGTAATTTAAGAGATTAAAATAGATTGATTGATTGAATATTAACGTCGCACTGTTCAGCTACGCGAGGGCTTTTGGCGACGGACCACGTAATTTTGAACCACGGTCAAGTGACGAGGACGACACCTGAGCTGGCACCACCCTCTCCTAACTACCACACCAACGGGAGGACGTTTAAGCTCTCGATAGATTTAACGTGCATCACTGCCCTACACGGCGGGTCTTTAGTGCTACTGGGCTCAAACTCGTGACAAGGCAAGCCACGATCCTATACCACTCGGCTACCACGGCCGAGATTAAAATAGCAGAAATTTGTATACGTACAAAAGCTCATAAAACAGTTTCTTTAAATTTATTTCTTTTATAAGTAAAATTTCCAATTTTCTTTGGATATGTTGATACATATTTTTTTTAAATTTAGGAATTCTTGTTACTTAAATATAAAATTAAAAATTATGGAAATTTTGAGAAAATAGTATCGAATATGAAAAAGTTTATTTTAAAAAGTTTTTCTCTGTTATCTTCTTTATTTATTACATTTTTATTTATTATCTTCTTAACTGTATACTTTATACATTTTTTATATTTTATTATTTTTATGTAATATTTTTGCAATAAAACTATTTTTGATTACTTTATACAATAATTTTTTTAAGGTAAAAATCAATATTTGATTTATACAAATATGGTTTTAAAATACCAATATATATATATATATATATATATATATATATATATATATATATATATATATATATATATATTTCAGTGAAAATTTATAAATTTTTTTTTTATTAATTTTATTTTTAATTTGGGTTTTTTTTTTTGTGAGAGATTAATATAATTTTTAGCTTCTTAGTTGGTTGTCCTTCAATAATTCACTTGAATTGGATTATCGATTTTTATAAGCAGGTTTTGATTATTTTGAAGACATGTTTTATAAAAAAAAAGAGTATTTTTTATCACTGGCACTCAATTTTTCCTAATTTTAGTGTTTTTTTTCTTTAATATCAAAATATGTCTGTCTTTTACAGGATACACTCGATCATCTACTTTACTATTGCAATCTTAAAATTAACTACTTTCTTGAATAATTTTATTTACATTTTTCAGACTTGTTTCAAAATAAAAATATGTTAGTCAATATTAAATGAATGGAAGTGTTATCTCTGTAAATTGTTTTAATGTATCCGGCTACGTTCGGAACCGTTTTCTTAAAAAAGCGCATAAATGGATAATTTTCATGATATTTTGTGTCACTTAGATTAGAATACATTGTTGCGTATTGGATACGAAAGACACAGTCAGGATAGAGATATAAATATATACAATTTTATTTACAGAACATTCTAAACCGCCATCTTACATCCAGAGCACGTTTCTGCCTCTTGCTTCCAGCCAGGACCCTAACAACGGTCCTACCGCATGCCTTTTTCTGGAGGAGTCTCTCTCGGAACGTAGGGGAATGGATTCCAGGAAACCCTTGTCCCCTATTTCCTCAGGCAGCAACACCATTCGCTCCTGGTCTCCGACGTCATCAACTGATGCCGGAACAACATTCGCCACAAACTCCTCCTTCCTCTAGAGAGAACTTTTTCTGATAAAGAAAAAGTTCTGTTCTTTGAAGATCAATTAAAATCATCTCAATTGTCAACAGGAGATATCACTTAAAGTTCCAGATAACACTAGCTTTTTAACACTGTATGAGTTCCTTCTGGCCAGAATTAAGTACTACAATACAATTAACATATAAAAAAATCAAAATAAATGATATAATCACAACTTATCTATTAGATATATATAAATTACACTTTATCTAGTTAATAACTCAAATCAATAAAAAAAAAAACTCAATCATATTTACTCAAAATCCTATTCATGAACTAAAAAAACATCAAACACTTTACACATCTTAAAATCTACTCTAGAATCATACTAATGAAATAATTACATCACCATATTAGAATTTTTTAAAATAAGAACATTTCTTTTTTTTTGAATCTGCAATGTTTCAAGAATCTTTCTGAATCACACAACTATATTAAATACTGAGATATATGCACAATATTCATTATTATTATCATAATAAATCAATACTCATAAAAATGCTTATATTCAAAAATTGGTCATGTCTATAGTACGTATGTTTAAAAAGATACCAATATCATTTTTATTATATAAGAAAATTGTATACCTAATAAGCAATATTTCTCACAAAATGGTTTTTTTTTATGCATAAAAATTCTAGCTTTCAATCAGAGAAAACACTCTGAACACATTAAAATGTGAAGATTTTTTTTCCTCACAAAATTTTCTCAGAACATTCACACACATACATTGATAAGGTTTTATTTTTAAAAGAGAAATCTGATCAGAAACAAATACAAATTTAGCAGCACCTAAGTTGCACATATTGCTTTAATAAGAGCTACATTTACCATTCCACTTATGACAAATTAATCCTTGACAATGAATATTATTATCAATCACAACCTGATCCACAAACTTAATAGTATATTACACTTTATTTTGCACACTTGGATGTGAGAACAATTACATGAGCTTTGTATACAATACAAGATGAGAAAATAAATGAAATTATTGCATTAATCCGATATGACATGTTTATCAAAACATAGAAGGGATTAATATACATGGATACAGTAAAGAAAGTAAGTATAATCCTCCCATAAAAAATGTGCTACAAATTTTTAATATATCAATCTCCCTCAATTATAAAATTTTAGCATAAATGCATATATAACATATATGTACCCTGGTCAAACCTTATGACTCATATTAATGGAACTAGAAAAAAAATTTCAAGTGATTGAATTTTATACATTTTTTAGAAACCGAAATTAAGTTAGAATTTATGCTTTGAATACAAAAGAAAATAAATAAAAAATTGTTTCTGGTTGAAAAATAAATCGTTTCGTGAAATCAGGGGCATATAAAACTGAATTAGTCGACAAATTTTCCTCCAATTGTCTTAAGAACTCTGGAAATTCAGAAGCCCATTTAATGTCGCCTTTCTTTGATTTTCTTTTTAACCTTTCTGTCACTGTCTGGTGGCACCTTGGTAACATAGACATGTCAGGTAAAATACGTTTACCTCTAGTAGGTGCAATAGGAAGGGGTCCTATTGTATTATCAATATATAACTCATATCTTACAGGCACTAATTGTATGGATGCTTTTTCCTGATCACTTGCATCATCATTCGCGTTATTCTCTATCCCCTGAATCAAGGGGGCTGATTCCTCATTTTTTCACCTGTGCTTCTATAACCTCACAATTACTAAGTTTAACCAAATTCCTCAGCTGTGCTTCCATAACCTCACAATAACTAAGTTTAACCAAATTCCTCAGCTGTGCTTCCATAACCTCACAATCACTAAGTATAACCAAATTCCCATTGTCCGTGCCCCCTCTCTCTTGTAAACGAAGGCCCAAAATCCTCCCCATTTTCAACTACACATTCTTCCAATCTAAATTGATAATCTTCATTTTCAAGGCGTGTGCTCTTTCCTGCTTTTTTTGTTGTCTGCTAGTCTGAATTTCTGTCCGTATTTCTCCGATCTTGGTAGACCATTCTGTTCTAAATTCGGTTCCAGGAGTTCAATTGTTTGATCCTCCAAAAATATTTTTCCCGATCCAAATGTCCCGGACTAACAACTGGCTTTGAGACCATGTGTCCCAGCCCATACTCAATCTCCAGTTTTGCGGGACGCCAACACTTCATAACATTATCCAGAATATGTTTGATCGACGCATGCTCACCTTTTAACATCTTTGGTGCAGCAAATTTCACAACCTATATTTAATGAGGCTTCTGTATCCTTAAGAACAGGCATCTCAACCTCATAATCTCCTCACTTTTAATAATACAGGGATTATGTGAAACGCTTTCGGATTTACCTTTTTTACTTTATTTATAGTTTTAGAGTTGTGTTTCTTTAATTTAAGAAGTGTTTCTAATTCATTAGAGCTTAAAATATATCTTTCATTTAAATTAAAATATTTGCTGACACGCGACGTGCTAATTTTTAACCTTTTCTCAATTATAATATTTAACATTTCTTTAACAAATTCTTCCTCATAATTTGGGCTATTTATAATAAGATTTCTAAGGTCTATAATTTTTAGATCGTCAGTTACTTTTTCACCTAATTGTTTTGTAATATATCTTAGTTCTGCTATTCGACCTTTTCCTAAATAAGCCATTTTTAGCCAAAAGTTTTTGCAATAAAAATTTCTTAAACCTCACAGTTAAAATGAATGCAGTATCACTTAAACACTTTTTTCTTCAGAAAATAAAAATAAAATAGTAAAATTCAAAATTGATAATCATTAAAAAATAATTTTAAGCAAATGTATGCATGTACTTAAATCATTAATAGCAAAACTCAATACGTATTTGATAAACTGATAATATTTATAACATACACTCACACTATTTATAGATATAAAAATACTTTTATCAAAATGCACTGGTGTGCAAAACTTAAGCAACAGGTGGGTTTATTGCCATAACTTCACGAAAAATCATCTGAGAGACATGAAATTCAGAAATGAGGGAGAGTATTATGTACGTAAAGGATGACGAAAGCATCGGCGCTGAAAAGGAATACAAAGCATACGGTATGGAATCAAACAAAAACAAGCTTTATGGAACGCATAGTATCGTGACTCATGATGGTCTATCCAACAGGAAGAACAACAAGCAGATGTTCCTTAATATGGTATATGCCCTCCCCTCACTGCAATGTTTGCTTCGCACCGTCTCCGCATACTCAGAAGCAGCTGGTGCTACATTTCTTGCGGTAGGAGTGCCCATTCTTCAATCAGCATCTGTTTGAGTTGTTGGGTGTTCTCCGGATGATGTAAGCGTGCTGCAATACGTCTCCCCAAAGCATCCCATACATGTTCGATGAGATTTAAATCTGGGGAGTACGCTGGCTAATCCATTCGAGTGATATCTTCACTTTCCAGCAGCTCTTCAACAGGAAGAATCCGATGTGGCTGTGCATTGTCATCCATAAAACTGAAGTCTGGGCCAATGGCACCTCGGAACAGACGTGCATGGGGAAGTACCTCCTCACAATAGCGATCCCCGGTTACAGACCCTCTATCTAAAATGTGGAGCTCAGTTCGCCCATTCAGCATAATGCCCCCAGACAAGAACTCCAGGAACACCGTAATGGTGTCTTTCCTTGATGTTACTGGTATAAAACCGTGTCCCGATCTCTCTCCAAATCAAAACGCGCTGAGAATCGCTTCTGGTACTGAACCGACTCTCATCCGTAAAGAGGACACGACTCCATTGACAGTTGTCCTGTTTTTGTGCTCTCTGCACCACTGTAAACGGTGGTGTCGGTGGTCAACTTTCAAAGGGAGGTAGCGTTCAGGACAGCGGGTGAATAGGCCCCTTTTGTGAAGGCGTCTGGACCAGTAAACCGCGACACTTGTCGCCCCGTTGCTGTAGAGAGTTGCTGAGCAATGACGCTTGATGACTGCTGTCGGCCTCTTTTCACCTGCAGGATGATATATCGGTCATCCCCTGCAGTTGTCGTCCTCGGGCGGCCACCACCAACCTTTCTAACAGCTGTATCTGTGGTTTGGAGCGCTTTCCAAGCGCGCGAAACGACACTTTTGTTGATTCTGAACTCTGCAGCTACACTGGTGACGGTACGCCCCTCCTCCAGCTTTCCGATCATTCTTTCACGTGTGTAGTCGTCCAGGTGATTTCTTCTAGCCATATTTCACGAACTGACTCACTGGCACTTGCAGCGAATATGTTGAATTGCGTCTGCGTCTGCGTCCTTCATTTTACTTAACTGTTGAACAGCACGTGCCGACATCATGCGTTTTGCGTACGCTCACGTCGCTTCCGACGTTTCGTTCCTGATATTTGCATACGCATGACGTTTCTACTGACTTACGTGTTCACTTTACTGATCTCCAGACCTCATTTTCTGCAATTTCATGGTTATCTGCTTAATTTTTACATTGTTGCTTAAGTTTTGCACACCAGTGTATATTACGAAGATTTTCGCAATGAAAAACAATAAATTGCAAAGTATCAAAAACCAAGTTTAAAACAAAACTTTCTATTTTTATACAAAATAGCCTAAAATAAATATTTAATATTCATTTTTTTAAAAAAAAAAAGAATTTTGTGAAATGCTTATAGATTTTATATGAAACCTTTCTCCAAGTAACTTGCGCGATTTTAAATAAAACACACTGGAAATGCAATGAATAAAATGCACAGTATTACATAATCATGCTATTCGCCAACAAAAAAAAAAAAAAAAAAGAAATATATATGTTTAACTAAACAATTCCTCCACTATCACAGGATGTGACTCATGCAAATTAAAAAAATATATATATATTCTCAAGTAGAAAATTAGCTTCCCTAAATTATATGCTTATAAATAGAGAACCAATTACAATAACATTAGAACAATTAAATATCAATACATAGGATATGTAATACAGTTTAGTCACCTAAATTTAAGACTTCAAAATACAAAAAAAAAAAAAAAAAATTCACAAAATGTGATTTAAATAATTTGGCCAGATAGAAAAGGAAATCGTACCTGAAATATATTTTTGTTGCTCCGCACCACGTAGTTAAGATTTCTGGTTTTCGGGCGGCGTTTTCAAGATCAGGTTGATCTTATATCTTCTTCTTTCCTATTTCAGGAATTCTTTGTAGAAGGGTGGTGTTTCTTCTAAGACCAGGGTGGTCATATATCTCTAGCCAAAAATTACATTTGAATAATTATTTATCTCATCGGTGCTTCCATTAAATAGACTGTGACGTATTGGATACGAAGGACACAGTCAGGATAGAGATATAAATATATACAATTTTATTTACAGAACATTCTAAACCGTCATCTTACATCCAGAGCACCTTTCTGCCTCCTGCTTCCAGCCGGGACCCTAACAACGTTCCTACCACATGCCTTTTTCTGGAGGAGTCTCTCTCGGAACGTAGGAGAATGGATTCCAGGAAACCCTTCTCTCCTACTTTTTCAGGCAGCAACACCATTCGCGCCCTGGTCTCTGACGTCATCAACTGATGATGGAGCAACATTCGTCACAACTTGTATAAAATTATTTTAAGGTCATTTTGACAAAAAAATTATTTAAATTCAATATTTTGGCAAAAAATTAACTTCGAATAACCTTTTTTCAAAATGTTCTCCTTTGTGAAAAATGCTTCTATTATAATAATATTTTGTCTGTATATAGCTCAGACCTCCGTACAGAGGCTCAACTATAATTTTTGAAAAATTCACATTATTTTCAGAGTTACAACCGATTGAAATATTTATCGGCATTTTATTCATAAAATTTCTCCCCTCTGTTGTCGTAAAACATGGATAAACCCACTTCTAAGTTATGTATTTCAAAATTCTAATTGAGCCTCTGTAGAGAGGTTTGAGTTATATACAGGTAAAATATTATTATAATAGAAGCATTTTTCAAAAAGGAGAATATTTTGAAAATTAATCATTCTATGCTCATTCTTTGTCAAAATATTGTAAAATAATTTTTTATTGTAATACTATTTTTTAAACAATTTTATATACATTTTCTAATCTAATTGACACTAAATATCATAAATATTATACATTAATACGCTTTTGCAAAATCACGGTTCCGAACGTAGTCGGATACTTTAAAGGGATGAAGATAACGAAGTTGGTATATCATTCTCCTTACTGCCACACCACTCCACATTCACTATAGGGAGAAAAGAGTCAAATTCAAATATTATAACCCTTTGCATTCTATTTTTCAAAATTTATTTCTTCAAATACAAACGTTGTTTTAATTTTATGCTTAAAAATGTAGCTATCTTTCAATTGAAATTTTGGGAATATTTTTAAAAATTTCTATAACTTTCTTTTTCCTCAAAAACTACCGCAAAAGTACACATTAGTGTGCTATATAATTTCTAAAATTTTATTGTTAAAATTAATACAATTGTACCCTTTTTTAATTATTTAAATATATAAAAATAGTTACTTTCATCAATATTTTATTTTTAATCAATATTTAATTATTCGAAATGTTATCTCTGTAAATTGTTTTAGAGGAAAGACGAGATAACGAAGATACTATATCATTCTATTAACTGAAACGCCATATTCACTATAGGAAGAAAAGAGTCAAATTCAAATGTTATAATCCTTTGCCTTTCGTTTTCAAAATTTATTTACGCAATACAAACGCAGTTTTAATGTTATTCTTAAAAATGCAGTTATCTCTCTAATCGAAATTTTGGGAATATTTCTAAAGCAGAAAAACTTTGTTAGAGCACTAATTAGCAACAAGAAAATTGAAAATAAATGTTCTTTTATGCACAACGCTCATATTAAATTCGATTACTAAATTTATTAATTTATTTTAGTAAAACTATATAAAGTGTTAATTTTTATTTCAATTTGTTGAAAAAATATTGTATGCGTAGTCCGGCAGTTTTAATTTTTTATTTTTGCAATGTTGTCCTTAAACCGTCATAGTTAACACCCATGGTTTTTAGACACGAAGAGCAGCAAAAATAAAGGAGAAAGAAATTCATAGTAGACATGAAGGGTAGTTTTCAAGTATTTGAACCACTCCTCTATTCTTGATTTATTATTGTCCCTGCTAAAAATACAATGAAAAGCTGTTGGGGAGAGGTTAAACAATTAGCTGCCTCTTCGGCAGAAGAAACGTCTCTATATTGCAAACGGGTACAGCGTTGTATTATGATCCTTGCAGCATTTGATCTCTTAAAACTACCCTTCTCTATTGTTCAAACAAAAACTGCTCGAAAGTTAGAATAGGACCCCTTTTTCTGATAAGGACCTTTAGTTGACCATTCCATCCGGTCACTGTATGCATTCCTCCCGACCTGTATGATCCTTCCGACAAACAGCGATCTTTGCAGCAAGTGGCAAGTGGCATGTAATTTACGGAGTGCCTGTCCCGGAACGGGACGTACCTCCTCATCAGAATTTTAGAATTAAGGGCCGAATTAATGATTTTACTTAAAATTAAATTTAAAAGATATAATTAAAATGGGGATCTTTGCAGCTGGCACGTAATAAAATAAAAACCCATCCCATGTCCGTTTCCCTTTCTTCCCCCTCTCCCGTTCAAAAGAGAGTGGAATGATTCGCTTTTGCGCGTTCTAGGTATTTTTGCGTACATTTTCAAATAACTTAAATAAAGAATTGGCTGATCTTAAAGCTAGTACTTTATTAAGTGTCCATGCAAGAGTTTACAATGTTTCAGTAATTTCCCCAATTTCAACTTCAATTAAAGACGAAATTACTACTTAATTAGTTTGAATATCGATGTAAAATTTTTAAAAAAATTGCATACTTTGGAAAGATATTTAAATTCATGTGTTTCTTAACCCACAATTTTCTAAAAAAGTTATTGTACATTAAAAAAAAATTATACAAATATCAAAAACTCAGAATTGGATCTAAAAAATATTTTAAAACTAAAGGGTGTTTTTCTTGAGGTATAGAACTTTTAAATTGCAATAAAACAACGATGTATTTTTTTATTCGAAAGATAATCTTGTGGCATTACATTTTAAATATGATTTCTGGCATATGACTGGCTCGGATGTAGTCCAATCTGGACGTCCAATTTTCGATGACTTTTTCCAACATTTGTGGCCGTATATCGGCAATAACACGGCGAATGTTGTCTTCCAAATGGTCAAGCGTTTGTGGCTTATCCGCATAGACCAATGACTTTACATAGCCCCACAGAAAATAGTCTAGCGGTGTTAAATCACAAGATCTTGGAGGCCAATTCACAGGTCCAAAAAACGTGAAATTGGGGCGGTCACCAAACGTGTCTTTCAATAAATCGTTGTGGCACGAGCTGTGTGACATGTTGCGCCGTCTTGTTGGAACCACAGCTCCTGGACATCATGATTGTTCAATTCACGAATGAAAAAGTTAGTAATTATGGCTCTCTACCGATCACCATTGACTGTAACATTGTGGCCTTCATCGTTTTTGAAGAAGGATTCCACCAGCCCATAAAGCGCACCAAACAGTCAGTTTTTCTGGATGTAACGGTGTTTCGACATACACTTGTGGATTAGCTTCACTCCAAATGCGGCAGTTTTGTTTGTTGACGTAGTATTCAACCAGAAGTGCGCTTCATCGCTAAACAAAATTCGCTTATGAAAATCGGGAACAACGGCAATCTCGTTTTGGGCCCATTCGACAAATCTATGCCTTGCTTGATGATCGTTTTGATGAATTGCCAAACCAAACTGAGAATAAATCACTTGAAATCTGTTAAATCGGTCACTATCTTGGAAAGTAATGCCAACTTAAACTTCTATACCTGAAAAAAAACACTTTTTATTTACAACTTCCCTTAAAAAAAAGGGACGGAGATAACCATGCCAGTAAGTTCGAAGGTCAGCTAAAGTAATATTTTAGGTTAAAAGAAACGTAATATAAAAAAATTTCTCATTGTGGTATTACAGCAAAGCAAGCAAAATATAATTTTTTTTTTGGTAATAGGATCAAAAAGATAGCTAGTAAGCGTTTGAAGTAGAATCTTTTTTTTTTTGTGATGACGTAAATATCACCAGATGATACATAAAAATTATATCAGTGTAAATCTGCATTTTTTTTATTATGTCAGAAAGTATTTTGTCATATATACTTCATTCCAGCAAATTAATTTTTTGTAACCTTTTATTTTCGATATGTTCATGCCTCCTTAGGGGGCGTGCCCACAGTTTGAGAAAAATTGATATATATATAAATCTCGTTCAAATTTTCAATTACTAAAATACTTTTTATTCATCCATTCAAAGTACAAATTGACTTAATTTTTTTTGTATTACTTGTTTTCTACTTTTTTTATGCTTTAAAAGACTGCACTTCATGAAAGATTTCCGCAGTACAGACCAATGTGTGTGAATCTACATTCTAAGGGAAAATTCTACCTAGTGTGTGTTTAGTTTTCGCGTCTATTTTTACTTTGTATAAGACATTTCTATATCTTTTTTAATAGGCCATAGTCTAGAAGATAAATCATGGGTTCAAATCCTGATTTTACCAAGAATATATTAACGGAATCTCAAATTTCTCGAATGATGTTGATAGATGTTAATAAATACAAATTAAACGTTCCAGCTGAGGTGTGACTGCATATATATAAATTTGAAGTCTTCTACCAAAAGAACGCATGTCATTAAATTTCAATGTTAAATTAATTTGTAAAATGATTGCAATTTTCATTTTTGTTTTTCAATTAATAAAAATATTAGATTGCTATTTTTTAAAATTTCAATTTTAGGTTTAAGAAATGCTGAATAGTTTTTAGCAATGTATTGAATATTGATAATTTTTTTTCCAAAAGTCATTTAATAGCAAATCAATCAGACATGAATATTTTTCATCTTTTGTGTGTGTGCGCAAGCTCTTATTAAATTCAATTATTAAAAAGTTTTAACTTTATTTAAACACATAAGTTATTTCAAATGTTTTAATATCAGAGCACATTTTAATATTAAACTGTATCAGACTACATAAAAATAATGCAAACATTTTATATTCCTGATTTTTCAATATTTTGATCGATTTTAAGACTTTGTAAATTTTTTGAAAAATATGTAAGGGATCAAATAAACAGCTTTTATGTGTTTTTAATTAGCTATATTGTGAAAATTATATGTGCAGATCATTACTTAAATTTTATTTTACAGAGTTTTAAATTGTTCAAGAATTGACTTTCTTTGACCCTTTAAAATTATTTTATTTTCTCATAAGGATAAGAGTATTGAAGATTCAAATGGATACATTTGAATTTTTTTTTCTGAATTTTTGCTGATAGGGAAATTTAAAAAGTTGCGGCTTTTTTTCTAAGTAACACATAGTTATACAAAAAAAAATACAAACATTGTAATTTTTTTTAAAATTGGTGTGAAAATTATAGCGTATCGTTTCAATTGTAATAAATATAGAAAAAAGTATAGATTTAATTTGTTGTAAGCAGAGGACTTTTTTAAAACAAATTCAGTTGATCAGTTCAAATACTAGTCGTTATTCACCTGCAAAGGAGGCGAATAACGGCTAATATATTAATCACTAAACAAAAGTCGTAATATTTCTTATATCGTACTCGTTGAAGGTATTTAATTAAAAATGTAGATCTTTTATAATGAAATGATTGGTAAAAAAAAAAAAAATATTTCAAAACTGATGATTCTCAATCTAAGACAAGAAGGAAATTTAGAAGTGAAGCAGCAAAAATAAAAGAAAAGAAGTACTTAGTTGAATAGGATAGTTTTCTAGTATTTGTGAAACAGTCCCGTATTCTTGACAAAAGGAATCCCCTATTCTTGAATCTTTTGGACCATGTAAAAACGGTAGTATAGTTGTTGACCTTAAAACGGACGTTTACTGAACTTAAAATGTCAGAAGAATTTTATCATTTGCTTTGAACAAAAGTAAAAGGGTGTTCATATTCTCAAATGTTTCTAATTTCAATATTTTTTTCTTTCTTAATTATTATGAACTGAAAATTAAAAAGCTCACTCATTTTCATTGAAAAAGAATTTTCATATCTTATATCTTGTAGATATAAGATATGAAAAATACTTATATACTTATATACTTATACTTGTATACTTATTAGTGGAAAGGTTCCGTACAGATTCGTCACAAACCCCTCCAAAAAAGAAAACGGGATTTATTCGAAGGTCACAAACGGCCTGAAAATAAACTACGTAACCAATTCCTATACTTGATTTATAGCCCCGACGACTTTAATATATATATATCTACCAATCGGATACTTTACAAATTCTCCTTCCTTGAGGGAAAGAAAAAAAATTACGACCTAAAACTGCCCTTTAAAAGACGTAACATTTACAAAATTAAATTTCCCTACACCACGCCCGTTTGGCTAAGAGACGAGGGAAAAACCACCGAAATGGTAAAAAATCTGCCTACGTGGTTTCCTTAATTCCTTATGATATAACTATACAACCATATTCGGACTTGCACCTTGATTCTTTCCTCACTATACAATGCTCAGGGTCAGCTACCCTGAAATGAGAACCTCTTTAAATTTTGTGAAGAAACAAACATCTATAGTATATACAAATTCATTCATTTTTTACATAACATTTTTCATATACATCAATTGAAGTATCTGGCTCCTTAACATTCCCATTCCATGCATGCTGCGCTTGTTAGTATTAAATGTTAGCCCCTACCTAATTACGCCGCGTCCCGAGTCACCAGATGCGAGATAAAATATACACATACATATGCATACAATTTCAAACAATTTTCAAAAAAACAATAAAACAAACAACCAAAGGAATTCTCGCATCTTAGCGAAGTCATACATAGAAGTAAACAAATGCATTCTTACAAATGTTTTCTCCATATTTAAACAAAAAAATTAACAAAAAAGCTGATTTTTTTCTCATCAAGAAAACCACACTCATTGTAGTGTCTATTTTTGCTTGGCTTCTTAAATTAAAAATCCGCCCGTGACTTGCTTCATTGCAATAATTCTTCCGACCACTTGTTCGTAAGGAGAAAAAAAGAAACGATACAACCTGATTTTTTTTTTTCTTAGTCCTCTATTCGCTCTATCCATCGGATCTCCGTCTAAGGCATCCATACTGAGGTTCATTCTCCTGATGTTGTTCTGCGGGATACTGTCGATTCCGATGCTCCTCCGCTCCTCTGGAATTCCTTCGGGCGGGCTGTTTTACTCGGCTGCGTAGATAGTAAGGACAAGGTCTCACTGCTGTCGCCTGTTTAGACCGGAATGGTCTCTCTCAGCTGCCCTGTTGGTTCCGCTTGAAGTTTTCCTTGTCTCTCGAGCTTTGTCATATTGTCCACTCATTTCATGCTTGCTCCCTTCTGTAGGTGGCTTGCTCTGCCTGGTATCTCTTTGATGTGAGGGATCTACAATGGACTGTGATCCCTGAGAGGGGTTATTAGGTCTTCTATATTTATAATTTCGAGATGAAACCGAGGACGGAAATGCTCTCTTTATCCCCTGATTTGATTCAGGGGATAGTCTTTTCTGGTCCCTATGTTCGGACCCCTGAAGAGATCTTTTTCTGCATAATTTGACCAATTTAAATCCTTCCTGTCCCCTGACCCATTTGACCCTACTTTACGTTTCAATCTCGATCCTCCCATCCAGCATTACCCTTATTTGATTTACGACCATTACTCTCCTCACTCGAGGTTTTCCTAGATCCTTTGAATTTTCCTGGGGGCGATCTACTTGACCCATTACTATACCTCTGTCCTTCCCATAGTGTCTCAACATGACTATCCGAACTAATCGTGTCAGATTCTCGTGGACGGTACACTCGCACCTAGTCGATATTAACTGTGACCCTTTTTACCTTTCTTCCAAATGATTAAATTGTTATTACGAACCTCCAACACTCCATATGGCCCTTCAAACTTAGGCATAAACTTTCTGACCACTCTCCTACCCGTAGAACTTATGAAATGAGTTTGAACCAATACCAAATCATTAGCCTCAACGAATAATTTCTCAACGTTTCTTCCCACATATTCAGCACCCTCTGTGACATTTATTAATTTACTAAAAGGTGTTATAATCTTTCTACCTAAGAATAATACAGCCGGAGTTTTATTTGTCGTCTCATTAACTGATGTGCGCAGCGTGAAAGCGAACTCATGAAGAAATCGGTTCCAGTTTTCGTGATTTTCTTCTACAAAACAAGCTATCATCTTGACTAAATTCCGATTGACTCTTTCCGTTCAAATTCGCCTGCGGCCGCTTCGTGTTACCGTTTTCATATGCTTTATGTCCAACCTGTGACTTAAGTGTTCAAATACCTCGGATATAAATTGGGGGCCGTTATCACAAATTAAAGAAATCAGAGCTCCGTAACGTGAAATATAATTCTCAAAAAGGGCGTTAGTTATGCCTGGGCCGAAGCTTTTCGTAAAGGTATAAGCTCACTCCACTTAGTGAAGTGATCAGTTATTACCAATAAAAATCTATATCTTTCGGGTCGGGATGCGGGGTAGGGGCCTAATAGGTCTAACGTTACAATTTCATTGGGGTAATTCGATACTATCGGAATTAAACGACCAGCTGGTAGCGCGTTTTTGTAATTAAATTTTTGACACCGGTCACAGTTTGATACATATTCAAATATATATTTCCTCATATATGGAAAATAACATGTGTCACGTAATTTTAAATTAGGTCTTCCTCTTTCCTAGATAGCCTGATAATAGCAGATCATGAAATTCTTGCATTATTGCTTCACGAAGATATCTAGGAATGTACACTCTTAGTTCTCCAAGAGTTGTAAAGAGTGTTTTTTTTTCCAGGTATAGAAGTTTAAGTTGGCATTACTTTCCAAGATGGTGACCGATTTAACAGCTTTCAAGTGATTTATTCTCAGTTTGGTTTGGCAATTCATCAAAACGATCATCAAGCAAGGCGTAGATTCGTCGAATGGGCCCAAAACGAGATTGCCGTTGTTCCCGATTTTCATAAGCGAATTTTGTTTAGCGATGAAGCGCACTTCTGGTTGAATGGCTACGTCAACAAACAAAACAGCCGCATTTGGAGTGAAGCTAATCCGCAAGTGTATGTCGAAACACCGTTGCATCCAGAAAAACTGACTGTTTGGTGCGCTTTATAGGCTGGTGGAATCCTTTTTCAAAAACGATGAAGGCCACAACGTTACAGTCAATGGTGATCGGTATAGAGCCATGATTACTTGACTTTTCATTCGTGAATTGAACAATCATGATGTCCAGGAGCTGTGGTTCCAACAAGACGGCGCAACATGTCACACAGCTCGTGCCACAATCGATTTATTGAAAGACACGTTTGGTGACCGCCCTAATTTCACGTTTTGGACCTGTGAATTGGCCTCCAAGATCTTGTGATTTAACACCGCTAGACTATTTTCTGTGGGGCTATGTAAAGTCATTGGTCTATGCGGATAATCCACAAACGCTTGACCATTTGGAAAACAATATTCGCCGTGTTATTGCCGATATACGGCCACAAATGTTGGAAAAAGTCATCGAAAATTGGACGTCCAGATTGGACTACATCCGAGCCAGTCATATGCCAGAAATCATATTTAAAATGTAATGCCACAAGATTATCTTTCGAATAAAAAAAAAAATTCATGTCAATCGAATAATACATCGTTGTTTTATTGCAATTTTAAGTTCTATACCTCTAAAAAAACACCCTTTATTACGCATTGGCTAACACTTCTTTCAATTGCTCAGAGTCCGTGGCCTGTATTCTGCACTAGAAAAGTGGGGGTTCTGGATCACGAGGCGCTGAGGTGCTTGAGGTCCCCGCCTCCCCGAACGAGTTATCTCCGTCCCCTCCACCCCTTCCCGCGGTTCTCCCCTATCCAACCCTTCCGGCGTTTCCCTCCATCCACCCCTTCCAACCGGTCCCTCCGATTTCGTCCTTCTTCATCCGTGACACTTTACACCCCCCTTTTCCCTTCTATTTTCTCTTAGCGGGATATTGCATAAACAATCAAAATAGAAAAACAAAGCATAAATAATTTTAGGCTAATAATTTTTTTTTTCTGTAGGCTACAATACTGAAATATTGCTTTTCATTTATAGATATGATTAAATATGGGAAGATAGATTTCGTAAATAAACCATATTGAAAAAGCGCGTTTTTTTTTCTTTGTGAATCTGATTATAATAGTGATGTCATATGACTAGTGACATCAGTAATTTTTCTACCAATCAGTTGCTTCCAAAGTTACGTCATGAAAATGAACCAATCAGCTTACTGTTGCCACCTTGTAATACTCATTTTTTTCTTTCTGTGTATCATTTCTTCTCAAGCTCTGAGTTGGTAGAATACTTTGCTTCTCGATAAAGAATTATCACGTTCCAACCCTACCACAAAATTTCAAGATATTTTCTTTCGTGATTAGTAAATTGAAATTTATTTAGTTAACCATGAAACATGCTACACCTCTCGCCTTCTCCCATCCTCGAGCCAAAAGAGTGTGTTTTGATAAAGACAACGGGAAAACTTCTTCGTTTAAACCAGATGCTGTTCCTGAGAATCATTTCCATTTAGGAAGTCACAACTACGCCGTTGTTTCTGATTTTGCAGACGTTGCACGAATTCACTTGCGCCGATACAAGCTCGATGCCACTGGATCTCTTTTACCTACCAAAGATGGAATCACTGTAACACCTTCCGTATGGTTAGCCCTCGTAAGAGAATTTTCTGCAATCGATCAAGCCTTTGAGGATGGAAAAGTATTTGTTATCAAGGATTGTCTCTTACTTTCCCGAACTGTTATCGAGAATGTCACTCATATCATAATACAACGTTATTTCCAACGAAAGGACTTTACTCGTAAATTTTTGACTCCAGTTTCCATGCTAAAAGAAACGGAATGGAATGTATTAAAAGATATCCATAAGCAGATCACGTCGAAAACTGTTTCAATCATGTTCGGGCGTGTTTTTCTGAAACTTCTGAGGCAAGAAGTGGCTAAACACATTCCTTTTCCAAAATCTGACTGCATCGATTGTATCGACGCAGAAATGGTTCTCACTACATCAATGGTCGAACTCTTATGTAACCATATCGAAGAAAATATTTCATCATTGTTCGTATGCTTCGGATGTTTGGAAGGATACGAAAATCAACTAGGTCATGAATGTATGACATATTCAAACGGACAGAGAATTTCCGAATATGGTGATTTAGCCATATTAAACATGGACTGGGATAAACTGGTTGCAGATTTTGTCAATCGAAACATCCAAATGGTAAATTACATGAATGAGATGTTTCTCAAT
Organism: Trichonephila clavipes; assembly: GCA_019973935.1. NCBI lineage: Eukaryota > Metazoa > Arthropoda > Arachnida > Araneae > Nephilidae > Trichonephila > Trichonephila clavipes. The sequence continues at coordinate 22,540 of BMAU01020983.1, forward strand.
AAGTTAAATATGAATGTGCTGATAGAAAATGCTAAACAAATGTATGTTGCTAGAGATTCTTTATTATTATTGTAAATAAAAAGTATTATTTTTCTTCAAAGTGTATTTCTTATTTTTTTTTTTTTTTTTTTTTTTTTTTTAATAAAAAAGTTGTAAAGTACACACACAGAGAGATAGGTACACAATTCGTACAAATGTATTATTCTCATTAAATTTAAAACCTAAGATTGTAAAAATGATAAAAAATATGCTCAAAATGTATTCATTTCTAAGGGTTTTTTCATCAAAACAAAGCTACAGAAAGGTAATTGATGCATTTATGAGATAGAAAGAAGTTTTACTTGTAGACATTACTAGATTCTAAGGTAAAAACTCTAAGGATTGAGGAACCAGAAAGCCGAAACCATTGAATGAACTTTTAAAAGATATTTATTTTTATCGGCACATTTAAAGGAAAAATACAAAGAGAGGCCGAAAAAACATTTATAAATACTGTGTTCCCCGAATACCTTTGAAAATATAAATAAGGTAACTGAAATTTTTAAATCAAATCAAATGTGGGGAGAGGTAATCATTCCTTTTAAAAAGAGATTGTAAAGTAATATACACATCAATGGGCTTTTTAGAAAAGAGTACTGTGGTGGGTCTAACCGTTGAAGTGTGAGAAAGTTGAAACTATCCTATTAAGTCAAAAGATGTTTTCCAATCTAACAAAAAAAAAAACACCGGTGGTTAGAAAAAATTCTCACGTAAAAACATTTTGAAAGAATCTTCGAGAGCAAATAAAAAGTAATTGGAACTCTCCCTATGACATAGACTAAGAATTTTATCTCCATAGGGTAGCAATCAACCCATTCATAGGTATGTATGAAAAAAAAAACACGTGTGTAAGAATTTCAAGATTGTAACAGTTGTAAGTCTAACTATTGAAGAATAAATTGCGAAATTATCCTATTAGCTTGTAAAAAAAAATCATTTGTCTGAGTATCTCTTTCAAAAAGCACAAACAGATTTTGCGAAAAGTCCACACAAAACATACCCTTAAAGCAGACTTTGTGTGTGTGCGAATATATCAGTACAAAATAAAAGAAACTTAACAACTGTACAATGGAAGAATTTGGTTTACCTACAGGGAGGTAGTAAAATCGCATTCTTTAAGTCGTGGGGAGAAAAGTGTGGCTGTTGTGAGTAAGTTTGAAGTAATTGGAATTTTACAGCTTTTGAAAGTGGGAAAAATCAGTTTACCTACAGGGAGGTAGTAAAATCGCATTCTTTAAGTTGTGGGGAGAAAAGTGTGGCTGTTGTGAGTAAGTCTGAAGTAATTGGAATTTTACAGCTTTTGAAGGTGGGAAAAATCAGTTTACCTGCAGGGAGGGGGGTGTAAAACCCCATTCATACGGTTGAGGGGAGATGCCAAATACTTTTAGAGTTAAAAGAAGATAAGCCCCGCCCTTTCTTTCGCTATTCGTTACAAAAAAATACCTTTTAATTATTTTTCACTGTATTCCTACGCATAACGATTGATTCCGTATATAAGCAGATGAGGCGAATGAACCAATTCACTTCTAGCTCGAAATTTTTTCTGTGTGCACTTCATGCTTAAACTTTTTACAATGGATATCGAAAAAATATTCGAAGAGACTGATTTCCCTATCAACGACAAGGTTTTGGCTTCTGCGGATTTTGGAGACTTATCCAGTGAGTTAGATGAACCCTTCGATGGCGTTTTAAGAGGAACATTTTCATGCGATAAATGCGATAGTGTTTTCACGCATCGTCGCAGTTTAGAAAGACATCGAATTTCAATTCACACCACTTCAGCCTTATTTTATTGCAAAATATGCAAAAAGAGATTCAATCGAAAAGATAACTTCGTTCGACATTCAAAAATTCATAAATTAACACCGATTATCATGAAACTGTCTCGAACAGCCAATGGAGAAGAAAATTCCTCTGCGAACACATCCTCGGAAGCCGCACCCGGTCCCTCTACCGCCACGGAAACGACTCTTTCCGATCACGGCAGGACTTCTATTTCAACTGCACCATCGCGAAAACGAACTGTTTCGCCCACTAGAAATGCATGTTTGGATACTTTTGAAGTGTACACATTCTTTCCAGATACTTCAACATCGAAGGACTTAACTGTGAGCCTTCACAGCATTAAGACAGAAATTTTGAAAAAAATTAAGGAAACAGCGTCTTCAAAGCAGGGTGTGAAGTGGTATCTCAACAGCTGTGTTCACTTCATCCGAAAAATTACTACAGAGGATTTTGAGACCTGTACATCATATTTTAGATCAAGATGTGCTATTACATTAACCGAGGAAATTCCTGACGTTGAAACAAGCATTGCAAAGGTAACAAGTTAATTCATTTTTTTTTTTTTTTCTTTAAAAATAATAAAATAAAATGTAAAAGAAATTTTAAAAGAATTTTAAGAAAAAGTTATTCAAATAACTATAAAATATATACTGTGGAAATATATTTCAGAATTATTTTACATCGAATGTGATTATAATTTGAATTTATTATTATTTTTTTTAAAGGTTATCACATCATGTAATGAATTTGAAAATAGAGGATCGGGATGGGAATTCCAAGATGTGTTGAAGAATGAACTTAAGATTGCTATCTACAAGCCCTTAGCAGCAGCTTCTTACATTCCTCTTCCACCAAAGCTGATTAAAAAAAGGCGATATTAAACATCAGAAATGAGGACCAACATTGTTTTTTATGGTGTGTGTTAGCTCATCTTCATCCTGCTCAAGCCAATGCAAATAGAGTGAGTACTTATTTAAAATTTCAGAATGAATTATGCACGAAAAACCTTACATTTCCTACTCCATTAAATCAGATTGAATGCTTTGAAGAAAAAAATAAAATATCAATTAATGTGTTCGGTTTCGAGAATGAAATATTCCCCTTGAAAATAACAACAAAGAATTTTGATAAACATGTAAATTTGCTTTTGATCTCAAATCAAGAGAAAAGACATTATTGTCTTATTAAAAATTTAAATCGATTACTTTCAGACTTAACACAACATAAATCAGAAAGTTTTTATTGCAATTATTGTCTTCACAGGTTTGTTAAAAAATCAATCTTAGATGCCCATATAGTAGACTGTAGGAAACATAAAGAACAAAAAATAAAAATGCCCGAAAACAAATGGTTAGAATTTGAAAACTTTAAATTTAATTTGCCTGTTCCATATACTATTTACGCCGACTTTGAATCCCTTATTGTGAAAATCAACTCATGCGCGCCTGATCCTGAAAGATCTTCCACTGTACCAATAGCAAATCATATTCCATGTGGTTATGCGTATGTGGTGATTGGACCTGATGGAAGTTTTAAAAAACCACCTGTTGTTTATCGAGGAGAAAATGCCGTTGACCATTTTTTAAAAAACATTATTAAAGAAGAGGAAGATATACTAAATATTTTGAAAAAAAAAACTGAGCCGATACTTTTTTCTGATGAGAATAAATTACATTTTAAAAATGCCACTTTTTGTCACATATGTGAAAAACCTTTATTGGGGGATAGAGTCCGGGATCATGACTCTCTCACCGGTTTATACCGGGGTGCTGCTCATAATATTTGTAATATTAATTATACATTGGCTAAACATATCCCTGTCGTAATTCACAATTTACGAGGGTATGATTCCCATTTGATCATGCAGAGTGTTGGGAAAATAAAAAACAAAAATCTTACTTGTATACCTTCCAATAGTGAAAAATATATATCTTTTTCTCTCGGTTCTCTACGCTTTCTCGATTCGCTGCAATTTTTAAATGCCTCTCTCGAAAAGTTAGTTTCGAATTTAGAAAAAAATGAATTAACTCTAACAAATAAATTTTTCAAGGAAAAAACCGATCTGATGCTTCATAAAGGAATTTACCCCTATGAATATATGGATACTTTCCAAAAATTTAATGAAGGATGCTTGCCCTCTAAAGAAGCCTTTTTTAGCTCACTTACAAATGAAACTGTAAGTGATGATGATTATGCACATTGTCAAAACGTATGGAAAAGTTTTAATCTTAAAACTCTAGGAGAGTATCACGATCTGTACGTGACGAGTGACGTAATTCTACTTGCAGACGTTTTTCAAAATTTTCGACATTTATGCTTAAATTTTTACAAACTAGATCCATGTCATTGTTACACGGCCCCCGGACTCGCTTGGCAAGCATGTCTTTACATGTCGCGAGTCAAACTGGAGCTTTTACAGATTTAGACATGCATTTATTTGAGAGAGGCATAAGAGGTGGCATTTCAATGATATCCCATAGATTTAGTTCAGCTAACAACAAATATTTAGACTCTTACGATGAAAACAAACCATCTAAATACATCCTTTATTTGGATGCAAATAATTTATATGGATGGGCAATGTCCCAACCCTTACCTACTCACGGTTTTGAGTGGATTACACAGCCAATTGATTTTATGGAAATTCCAGATGAGTCAGACATAGGTTATATTTTAGAAGTAGACATGGATTATCCACAAAACCTACACAATTTACATAATGACTATCCCCTGGCCCCAGAAACATTAAATGTGACAAATGATATGCTGTCTCCATACTGCAAAGAAATAGCGCAAGAACATAATTTAAATACCAATAGCTGTACGAAATTAGTTCCTAATTTAATGAGTAAAAAAGGATATATCGTTCATTATAGAAATTTAAAACAGTATGTTTCTCTAGGTTTAAAAGCAACTAAAATCCACAAAGTACTTAAATTTCACCAAAGACCTTGGCTTAAAAAATATATTGATTTTAATACGGAAAAAAGAAAAAACGCGAAAAGCTCATTTGAAAAAAATCTCTTTAAACTTTTAAATAATGCCGTATTCGGTAAAACCATGGAAAACCTACGGAAGCGCACAGTAATAGATCTTGTACAGGATCAGAAAAAATCGAAGAAACTCGTTGCTTCTCCAGCATTTCATAATTTTCGTATAATAACAACAGATTTAGTTTCGATAGAGAGAAAAAAAGTTTCCCTTTTATTAAATAGACCGATCTACATTGGTTTCTCCATTCTAGACATATCTAAGATTCTTATGTATAATTTTCATTATAAGTATATAAAATCAAAATACGATACCAATGCAAAATTACTTTTTACTGATACTGATTCGTTGTGCTATGAAATTGTAACACAAGACGTGTATGAAGATATGCAGAAAGATCTACATTTCTTCGATACTTCCGATTATCCCCAAACTCATCCCCTATACTGCGAAATAAATAAAAAAGTGCTTGGCAAGATGAAAGATGAGTTATCATCCAGTTTGGCTCTTGAATTCGTTGGGCTCAAACCAAAAATGTATAGTTTAAAAAGTGCTGAAATGGAGAAAAAAACGGCGAAAGGAGTCTCAAAAATTATTATCCAACAACAAATTAGACATACAGACTACAAAGAGACTTTGTTATATCGTCGTCGTGGATTAGCCAAAGCTAAAAAAATAGCAAGTCACAATCACATTGTGCAAACTGTGGCTTATCAAAAGTCAACTCTGAGCCCTTTTGATAGCAAAAGATACATTCTACAAGATGGAATAAATACTTTAGCATATGGTCACTTTAAAATTTAGTAGCAAACTTATGTTATTTTCACTTAAAAAAAAAAATTCACCATGATGAATGAGTAAATATGTTGATGGTAAATACGTTATAGATAAATACATCTCAAAATTATGAGTTTTTATATTTTGTAAAAATTTGGGTATTTATTTATATATATATTTGTATTAGAGTGAAACATTCCTTCACCCTGTCAAAATGTTGCTTTGCCTATGAAAAGATTATGTAAATGAAATTATTCTGTAAATGGTATATGACCACTTCTTAGTTTTTGTTTTTTGAAATAAAACAAAAAAATAATTTAAAAAAAAAAAATATCGATGTACTATTACATTCCATATGTGTGGAGGACGGATTCTTTATTTACATTGAAATGTTAATGCTATATCATTTACTCTAATCAATTCAGTTTCATTATTGTTGGAAATATTGTTTGTTGTATCTCTGTACATTATTATTTTATTGTAAATAAACAGTTGATATAAAAATGTTTTTGTTCAATCTCAATTATTTGGTATTCATAGTTAAATATTTTTATGCAAGTAAAATTATAAACATATTTACAATATAAATAGTATGAGAAATTTACAAATCCTTGCATTTGCAATGGAGTTTCCAACCATACAACATCCATCATCTATGCTAATAAGTGGTCCTTCCAATTCTGGAAAAACTTACTTTGTCAAAAAGTTGTTGGATTATGAAATGTTTAAGCCAACTCCTTCAAAAATCATTTGGTGTTATGGTGCTTATCAAACTCTGTTTGATGAAATTTCTAATGTCGAGTTCATTGATGGTTTACCCTCAGATCTTAGCCAGATAAGTAATGCATTAATCATTATTGATGATTTAATGTCCGAATTAGGAGGCGATAAAAAATTATCAAATTTATTTACAAAAGGTAGTCATCATAAGAATATTTCTGTTATATTTATTGTTCAAAATCTTTTTTTTTATAAAGGGGCAGAATTTCGAACTATTTCATTAAATGCATCTTATATGTGTTGCTTTAAAAATGTAAGGGATAAAATGCAAATGGCTTCATTAGCTAAACAAATGTATCCGAGTCAAACCAAGTACTTTCAAGAGAGTTTCAAGGATGCAACTTCAGTCGCATATGGTTATTTGTTTATTGATTTAAGGCCAGAAACAGATGAAAAATTACGTCTTCGCACCGGATTATTTCAGAAGATGAGAATATCTTCTATCAACCCCGATAACTCAAAATTGGTTCATTTCCAAATAGTCAATTTTTCTCGTGGGATGGATTATAATAGTTTTTAAATATAATTGATCGTTAAGAAATCAAACTTTTAAATTAAATTAGATACTTTATTATAGTAGATACCTTCTCAAAAATTACTGTAACTGGAAAAAAAAAAAGTTTACATGAGGTAAAATAATTAAGTTTTAAAAGTTATTTAAAGCTTGTTATACAATCATTTTTTTCATTTAACTTAAAGATGTTAGCGAGTCAACATATTAATCATTTGAAGCAACTGGCTCGAAGCAAAAGCAAAGCTGCTCTTTTACGAAACTGTACAAACTCCCTCATAAAGGCTTTGTGCGAATGTACCATCAACATTCTCAAAGGAAACGTCCCTTTGACAAAACATCGAAAGTCTCGGCTGTCCCCCTACAAAAAGTGCTAAGAAAATTAGCAAGTAGGAAAGTACCATTATATAAAAAAAAGGAAACTTCTTGTACAGAAAGGCGAAGGTTTTCTGAGCTTCCTCATACCTGCAGCAGTTTCTGTTATATCTTCATTACTTCATGGAACACACTAAGAAATTCGTCCTTGTACCTGAAGAAAGACTTCGACAATTCGCTGAAATTCATTTAACCGATTTAGATAAGGAAATGCACAAAATTCTTCGAAAACCTAACTTAAGCGATCAAGAGAAAGCTACTTTATATACTCAAATTCTTCAAAAGTATACAAATTTTCCTCTGCCAACCCAGAACATAACAGAACCAATACATGAAGTTAAATCTGAGGACTTTAATACAAATGAGAAAAAAGAATTTGACCGAATGAATTCCTCTGATGAAATACGAATAAATATCGAAAATGAAATTTTGAATCAGATGCCTCTGAAAAGAAGATACCAAGCTGAGAAAATTATGGAACTTCTTCAACAAAATAGTGCGTCATTATCATGGACTAATGAGAAAGAACTAATGATCAAAAATAAGATACTTCCAAATACCAACATTGTAGACTTGGTAGCGTTTTTGTTAAAAGATAGAAAAACTGAACCGAATGGACTTCGGAATTTTATTGATATTCTAAAAGAGTTTGATTTTCCATCTCAGTTAATAAAAAACAGATATTTTAAGTACGAGACTATGTATGCAAAACCTGCTACTTGGATTCAATATTAAATATTTTATGTATGCTTGATATTTTAAATAAAGCTTTTTTCATTGAAACATTGTGTGCGTTTTTATTTATGATATGATTAAAGAGGGTTAATAAAGCAAAACAATTTTAATTAGTGTATTTACTGTTGAAATGCAAAAAAAAAAAAAAAAAAAAAAAAAATAGATATATGAATTGAGAATTAATTTAAAAAAATGAAGGGGAACAATAAGAGAGGGGTCAAAGAAAATTTAAAGAATAAAGGATAGGAATAGAAAATAGTGTTAACTTGTTTTTAATTAAATGTTTATAAAAAAGATAATAGTTTAAAATTGTAATTAGAAATACTTATCGCTTGATAAAGACATATGGAAAACTTTAAATAATAAAGACATATGGAAAACTTTAAATAATAAATAGAATGTATATGTGTGATAAACTATAAAAACAAAAAATCAATTTTTTTTTTTTTTTCTTTAATATTTTTTTTTATTTCTTAAAAACCATCTTTACATTATAAATTTTTTGAAATACAAATACAGTCTAAAATCATTTTTCTTGCGGTTAAGAAAGCGTCCCAAAATGTCACTCATTGAATGTCCTTTACACCTTTTAAGAAGATAGAATATACAATATTGTCCACAAACATTGGATGTGAGGCTTTGTAATGAAGTTTCATTATATATTACGTTTGGAAATAATTTCACATATTGCGAGATATGAGGCTCGTATACCGATGGTGGAAATCCATAAGAGTCAAAAAAATTCGATGGTCTTTTCATCTTGAATATACATAGCTAACCAATGAGATCCTTCTTCATCATGGGGGTCTGTATTTACCACGAGTGCTGCTTTTTCTTGACCTTGGGTATTTTGTCAGAAGGATACACACCTAAGAAATCTCTAGGAGCCTCCTTTGATAAAATTTTACTTATCTGAGAGGTGAACATTTAATTCCCAAAGTCAAATAAAACGTTTCGTGTCTTGTTTATTTCAATCAGTGATTCAAATTCGGCGAATACAATAAGTGAGACAGTTTCATTCAGAGCCTTATTAAATTTTAACTCGACTCTCAAATTGCTGTGACGAATGAGATTAAAATGCTCTCCTTCACAAAGATCTGGGGATAAATCAAATAAAAAAAAAGGGAATAGCCTTTAGAAAATTCTGATCTAGACAAATGAAGTCCTTCAGAATTTAAAAATAAGTTATTGTAAGCTTGAATATAATTTCCTTTTTCAAAATCTAGCTCTAGGGGTTGATGGGGAACAGGTTGACCGTCTACGTACACACCGATAAAATTCACATCATAATGTTTGAATTCGAAAGGAGATTTTTATAATTCCCATTGAAGGCATCATTATCTACACATGCTATGACAATACGCTTAGGCATTTGTCCAGAAAATACATTATCTTGAATGAAAGAATAACTAGATTGTGGGATTGAAAACACCTTGCAGCTAACTCGATCAATTGGGTATTTCGCCGTTGTTCTTTCTAAAGCTTTCGCATGACCTATAACAACCGCCGGATTAACTTGTACTTTTCTTACATAAAGGGAGACATGTTCAAAAATCACGTTGTAATCTCCCTCTCCCATCAAACAAAATGATGGTTTACTTCGGATGAGTTTTAGTTTCACATCCACTAAATTTAATAAAAGTCTGTCTTGGTTAAATAAATCCACATGTAGTCGTCCAACCATATCAACAGTTCCACTTCCTTTAATGAACTTCACGCGGCTTTTGAATCCTTCATTCGGTTCCTTATCGTTTTCATCATAAACATTCATCCTGCCAGCAGTGTCTTTATAATAAAGTTCAGATGTCAGCTGAGAAGTTTTGCTGTCGTACCCATGATTTAATAAAGTTTCTATTATAGCTCTATAGGGATATGTATTATTGCTAGAGGAAACTGTTCTTTCGTTTAAGCAAACGTCTACTTGGGAAAACAAACTGTGCAAAAATAAGTTTACAGGTCCAACTTTATTTTCATTAGTAATTACTTTACCATCGCTTTTAAAGATTTTTGCTCGAACATGTAATTGGGTCTGAGAGAGATCTAGGTAAGCATCACCACTTCCAGGTATGAGGAATTCAATAGGACCTCCATCTGCAACATTAGTAATGGGATGGAATTGTACCCATTGACCTTTTTCTATTACAGTTTGGGTAGGAGGAGCTAAAAATAAATTCAGCTCAGATTTAACACATTCAGGAGACTCCTTTAATAGAAAAGCCATCACTCCTAATGATCGAAAATATCTCGTCCTCTTACTTTCTTCGATTTGGAAGAACTGGTAGCTTTCATTCCTTTCCTCTTTCTTTTATACCTTTGATGCTTCTTACCACGCCCTATCATTTCGTCAGCTTTTTGGATAGCTTTTTTTTTTATTAACTTTTTTCCAGTTTCATTAGTCCTTTGTCTAGCAGACTCTGGAAAACTCTGCCCCTCCAACATATCATTTGCAATTTGTGTGCTTGTTTTCAAAACTTCTTTTCCCACTGATTTAGCACCACTCTTAAGAAAAGGTAAAGCTGTACGGAATAATCGTTTGAACCATCCACCAATACCATATCCTTTCTGAAAAGATTGTCCAGCGTAATATGGGAGTCCATTTCCTGTTTGTGAAATGTAATAGTCTTCAAATTGCTTTGTACAACAATTATAAGGAACAAGCATCTTTACTCATTAAATTTCTTTCAAGAAATGAATTTTATATTTACTCACATCTTCTTTTAAATGATTTGTCTCAGCCTAAAATGTAACACAGCTATCACGCGACCTCTCTCAAAAGGAACTAAGTCACCAGAATGTAATCGCAGAATCATTTCAATCGTTTGGAACTGTTGTCGAATAACAGGTACGTAGTGAGGTCTTGTATAGTGAGCATTGACTACTTCTCCGTCTTTCCCTTCTACTTTTATAATTTTCAGGAGTGGAGCTTGAGTGTGACCGACGATCTGAGGTTCAACGAGATCACAGTAGGCATAGATGATAGGAAATGATGCTGTAGGATCAGCTATGTATGGACTTTCCACTGATTTTTATATTCACCAGGTTCAAAACCTAATAATTCAGCTAGGCCTTTGTATAAAACGACTCTAGCCTGATCACCAAGCTTTATCTTTACCTTCTTTGTCACAGAATGATAAATAAACTCGATTTTATTTTGATGCAATTCCAAATGCATTCCTTTTAAAATATCTGGCACAGTTTCATAACAACCTGGTGGAACTCGTCTCACAAGTAATTCTCCATTACCTACATCAAATCCAAATATATTATTATCGTTTCTTATGTTATACCATGTGTGTGTGGATATATTAAATCTACTAAGCCAACTTCCCACTCTCCATTATTCAAAGTAACGGGCAATGGAAGTTGAGTCATGAAATGGGATATTTTGTTTTCTGGAAAAAAAAAAAAAAAGCTTGGAACTGTCACTAACTAGTGTAATGTAGAATGACATCTTTCAAACTAAGGAAAGAGTATTATGCGCTCCCATTTATATCATTCTGACATCACTTACCCATGCATTAAATTTATCTGGGTATCCCTGAAATTTTACTAAATATTCGCTTTTACCATTCCTTTTCCTTGTTCTAATAACTTTTTCAACAGGATAAAATCCAGAATCGGATACTTTTTGCAGTTCTTGGGGATAAAAGGTGCCCTGAATAATTTCACCAGATAAATCTTTTACTCTGTAAACTATTGGATTTCTAGAAAGGATTTGGTGAATCGTGAAAATTTCTCTCGTCCAATTTTGTGTATAACCTTTTTCAAAATTAAGTTTTTCTCTGCTGATTCGCACGGTATCACCCACTTTGAATATGGATTTTGATTCTTTCAGAGACTGTCCGTACAAAGTTAGCCACACTTGAGTTTGATTTCCTTCACTTACCGAGCTAGGTTCCATGCGAATGCTCCGATGCCACGTATGATTATAACTGTACACTAATTTTCCAAGGACATCAATGTAACACTTTGTGTTCATCTCAGTAAAATACTTCCACATTTTAGTCTTCAAAGTACGATTGAATCGTTCTACAATGGAGGCCTTTGCCTTATTATTTGTTGTAAAAATCCAACTTTCATTTTCTTTAGATATTTTTGGAACACAACGTTCACAAATTCTTTCCCAGCATCTGTTTGTAATTTTTTGGAATGCGCTCAGAAAAAATCTTTTTAAAAGCCGATACAATAGATTCGGATTTTTATTCTTCAATGGCATAGCCCAAGCATACTTCGAAAGAACATCGATACAGGTCAACAAATATTTGTAACCGTCATTAAAAGAAGATAAGGGATTGCATATCGACTAGATCTGCCTGAAATTGCTGATTTATTCGACCAACGATTACTCGATTCGTATCAATTTTTTTTTCTAACTGGTTTATGTAAAGTGTATGATTCCTTTGTTTGTAACCAATTTTTTATATCTTTTCTGGAAACCTTCCCTTTTAGAGAACGATGTACAGCATCGATACCACCGAAACTACCTGCGTGTTCGGGAACCCGATAAATGTTTTTCCACTCCATGTTTAATTCAAATACTGGTTTTAATCATTAATACCGTGTTAACTTTTGAAATTTTTTTAGATATGATTCAATTTGGGAATAATTTTAATATTTATAAACACGAGAGCAAAGACAAGGGAAGGGGGGTAAAGTGCCACGGGTGAAGAAGGACGAAGAGGGAAACGCCGGAAGGGTTGGATGGGGAGAACCGCGGGAAGGGGTGGAGGGGACGGAGAGAACAATGTTTTGAATCAATATGAAAATTCATGTTAGCCTTGAAGAAAAAACCCTTAGAAATGAATACATTTTGAGCATATTTTTTTATCATTTTTACAATCTTAGGTTTTAAATTTAATGAGAATAATACATTTGTACGAATTGTGTACCTATCTCTCTGTGTGTGTACTTTACCACTTTTTTTCTTAAAAAAAAAAAAAAAAAAAAAAAAGAAATACACTTTGAAGAAAAATAATACTTTTTATTTACAATAATAATAAAGAATCTCTAGCAACATACATTTGTTTAGCATTTTCTATCAGCACATTCATATTTAACTTATTGAGAAACATCTCATTCATGTAATTTACCATTTGGATGTTTCGATTGACAAAATCTGCAACCAGTTTATCCCAGTCCATGTTTAATATGGCTAAATCACCATATTCGGAAATTCTCTGTCCGTTTGAATATGTCATACATTCATGACCTAGTTGATTTTCGTATCCTTCCAAACATCCGAAGCATACGAACAATGATGAAATATTTTCTTCGATATGGTTACATAAGAGTTCGACCATTGATGTAGTGAGAACCATTTCTGCGTCGATACAATCGATGCAGTCAGATTTTGGAAAAGGAATGTGTTTAGCCACTTCTTGCCTCAGAAGTTTCAGAAAAACACGCCCGAACATGATTGAAACAGTTTTCGACGTGATCTGCTTATGGATATCTTTTAATACATTCCATTCCGTTTCTTTTAGCATGGAAACTGGAGTCAAAAATTTACGAGTAAAGTCCTTTCGTTGGAAATAACGTTGTATTATGATATGAGTGACATTCTCGATAACAGTTCGGGAAAGTAAGAGACAATCCTTGATAACAAATACTTTTCCATCCTCAAAGGCTTGATCGATTGCAGAAAATTCTCTTACGAGGGCTAACCATACGGAAGGTGTTACAGTGATTCCATCTTTGGTAGGTAAAAGAGATCCAGTGGCATCGAGCTTGTATCGGCGCAAGTGAATTCGTGCAACGTCTGCAAAATCAGAAACAACGGCGTAGTTGTGACTTCCTAAATGGAAATGATTCTCAGGAACAGCATCTGGTTTAAACGAAGAAGTTTTCCCGTTGTCTTTATCAAAACACACTCTTTTGGCTCGAGGATGGGAGAAGGCGAGAGGTGTAGCATGTTTCATGGTTAACTAAATAAATTTCAATTTACTAATCACGAAAGAAAATATCTTGAAATTTTGTGGTAGGGTTGGAACGTGATAATTCTTTATCGAGAAGCAAAGTATTCTACCAACTCAGAGCTTGAGAAGAAATGATACACAGAAAGAAAAAATGAGTATTACAAGGTGGCAACAGTAAGCTGATTGGTTCATTTTCATGACGTAACTTTGGAAGCAACTGATTGGTAGAAAAATTACTGATGTCACTAGTCATATGACATCACTATTATAATCAGATTCACAAAAAAAAAAAAAAACGCGCTTTTTCAATATGGTTTATTTACGAAATCTATCTTCCCATATTTAATCATATCTATAAATGAAAAGCAATATTTCAGTATTGTAGCCTACAGAAAAAAAAAATTATTAGCCTAAAATTATTTATGCTTTGTTTTTCTATTTTGATTGTTTATGCAATATCCCGCTAAGAGAAAATAGAAGGGAAAAGGGGGGTGTAAAGTGTCACGGATGAAGAAGGACGAAATCGGAGGGACCGGTTGGAAGGGGTGGATGGAGGAAACGCCGGAAGGGTTGGATAGGGGAGAACCGCGGGAAGGGGTGGAGGGGACGGAGATAACTCGTTCGGGGAGGCGGGGACCTCAAGCACCTCAGCGCCTCGTGATCCAGAACCCCACTTTTCTACCCCGTCCTAACTGACGTGGCTTTACTCCTTGTAAAATGGTATCCACCTTTAGCTTGAATACACAGGTACGGGTAGGTTAATTTTTGAACTTCGAATTTCCTCTAACTTTAACTTAATCCAGTGGTTCTCAAACTTTAACTATTGGCGACCCAATTTTTAATCATAATTTTATCGCCCTCCCAAAATCCTAATGTATTGAATGCAATAATAATGCACTTTGGGAAGAGGGGTGCTAAAGCTACAATACGATCATAATTATAAACGGTACAAATTAACAAGATAAGAATTAAATTTTGTATATGTTACTTTTAAGGTATCCGACCACGTTCGAAACCGTGATTTTCAAAAGCGCATAAATGGGTAATTTTCATGATATTTAGTGTCACTCAGATTAGAATAAATGCATAAAATTGTTTTAAGGACATTTTGACAAAAAAAAATTATTTAAATACAATATTTTGGCCAAAAATTAACTTAGAATAATCTTTTTTCCAAATGTTCTCTTTTTGTGAAAAATGCTTCTAATAGAATAATATTTTGCCTGTATATAGCTCAAACCTCTGTTCAGAGGTTCAACTAGAATTTTTGAAATACATAACTTAGAAGTGGGTTTATTCATATTTTACGACAACAGAGGGGAGCAATTTTAAGAAAAAAACGCCGATAATTATTTCAATTGGTGGTAACTGAAAATAAAGTGAATTTTTCAAAAATTCTAGTTAAGCCTCTGAACAGAGGTCTGAGCTATATACAGGCAAAATATTATTCTAATAGAAGCATTTTTTCACAAAAGGAGAACATTTGGAAAAAAGATTATTCTAAGTTAATTTTTTACCAAAATATTACATTTAAATAATTTTTTTTTGTCAAAATGTCCTTAAAACAATTTTATACATGTATTCTAATTTGAGTGGCACTAAATATCATGAAAATTATCCATTTATGCGCTTTTTTTTTTTAAAATCACGGTTCCCAACGTAGTCGGATACCTTAAGTAATACACATTTTTATTTTTTACTTTTTAGTTCGATTCACTATAAAAGCGTGTTCTTTTAGTTTTTAAACTATAATTTATTTTATAATTATTTTTACTATACACGATAAAAATCACAATTCCAGCGAATAATTTAATTAAGAGAAAATATACTTACCTACTTTCAAGGACTTTTCAATTTTTCTTCGATTTTTGAGAAAAAAAATTCAATATAACTAATGAAAATGCTCCAAATCTGCGTGACGCTAAACTGGTCTATATATAAAGTGTTCGCGCAGGGAACTCGATAAAAACTAGTAACTTGATTGTAAAAAGCGTTTGCAACTCCCCCAAAAGAGGGCGAAATATGATAAATTCATTTTAGTTCCCATTAAGACTGTCTTATTGGAGAATACTCTCTCAAGGTCATTGGTAACAAATAAACAGTTTTCCCAGAATTAACGATTTCGTGAACATCAGATGACTCCACGCATCGCGCGACCGATCCCGTGTTAAAAGTGTATTCAATAATACATATGGATATTAGTTCTAAAAAGGAATTGCGTAAAAAAGTTTTCCGTTATGCATTATATATGTTGGCCAAATAATCCTTCAAAGTACTCAATATGCTTATCCATGTATCATATAACTCATTCACATGGAAAAAAAGCAACAGAAAAGTATTGAACTTTCTAAAAGAAAAACAGATGTAGTGAAACATACCAGTAAGTTTGAAGGTCAAATATATGATAGTCAAAAGTAGTATTTTAGGGGGTTAAAAGAAAGGTAATAAAAAAATATCTCATCGTGTGATTACAGTAAAGCAAACAAAATGTCTCTTTTATTTGGTTATATGATCAAAGATAGGTAATGAACGTTTGAAGTGGAATGTTTTATTTTGGATGATCACCAGATGATATATATAAAATATATCAGTGTAAATGTGCATTTTTTATTAAGTCAGAAAGCATTTTGTTTTTCTTCATTCCAAAAAATTATTTTTTTAAACCTTTTATTTTTAATATGCTCGCGCCCCCAAGGGGCTCGCCCCAAAGTTTGAGAAACACTGACTTAATCGCTTCTAATCATAAACATAGACCTTATATAGCAACTTCAACCACCCCGCAAACACTAAGCTTCTACTATATACAAGCTTCCTAATTTGCATTCTCACGTTCTTCTCGAGTTGGTTGGAAAGAATTGCCATTCTGGCTCCAAAGAACCCCAAGAGGACATTAATGGAAATCGCGATTAAAGCCCGTCACAAAACATAGGTTTAGAGATCTCACTTTGTTGTTTCTTTATTGAACATACATCTCATGGAACTTTTTTACACTTAAAAATAGAGTGTGGCTCTGAAGAACATAAGGGGCAGGGTTTTTTTTATCGCTTTTCACGACAAATAATTTGAATTTCGGAGAATATTCGATTTTGTTTTTCAGCGAAGAATTTCTTTCTACGTTTTCTAAAAAAAAGGTTTGGCTCCTTTTAATTAAAAAGTCTAAAAATTTATCCCATTATGCAAATTATCGGGAAATGATTCCATTTCATATTGTTTACGCGATTCAGGCGACGTTGAGTTGTAACAAAAATTGACATCGATTCAGACAAGGCATTAGGTTCTAATTCTAGTAGTTTAAAGACTCTAAGATGACTCTGAATGGAATTTATTGAATTTCTGAGGTGAAAAGCAGATTCAAATTTAATTTTGTTAGGATTCAAAAGCTCCGCAATATGGCTATTTACAATTAAACTTTCATTTTCGTATCTGCCTTTTAAGGCTTCGAATAAAGATGAGTAAGAATCGCTTACTGTCAATTGTTTTGCATGGCCTTTGATGACAGATTGCAAATAATATAGTTTCTCAGAGTCTGATAAACAAGTGATATCATGAGTTAATGATACTAATTGAGATTTAAATTGCAACCAGTCAATATAATGTCCCGAAAATTTTCTTAAATTAATGGATGGCAGTTTCACGTTGTATTAAGAAAAACTATTTTTCACAGATTGTTGCGTATTCCTCATCTACACTATTAATATTAGTCAGTAAACAAAAGTATTTATATATGCATCCCTATCTTCTCACGAACCGCACGACGCAGAAACTCGCCAAAGGTACCAAAGTTCGGGAATGATCCGAGGAATGCGTTTTGACCATTTATATTCCGATATTCCAATTAGTTAAAAAGATATTAATTAAAAACCTTAAAATGCATAATTAGTGCCATTTGTCACCGCCAGGGGCCAGGTTCAACTTTTTCAGACGTTTTTAAAACGCGATCTAAATTTTTCATGAGACTCAGACAAAAAATAATTACAGATTCGGAAAGATCATTTACTTCGCCACGAGAGAGATATGGTATAATTTATTTTACAAAATAAATATATTTTCTTATTTTTTACGATTTTTTTTTTAAAATGAGTCAAAATTGATACGTTTTCTGAGTATGATTTCTAAATCGTTCTGCTTGAATTTTCTTTCGCGCTAATGGAAAAAATATTTTACACTAAAAAAAGTTCATGCTTTTCTCTTTTAGAATCAGTCATTTAAAAAATTAAATGTCAGAAACTTTTTTTTTTACGATTTTTAAAAATACTCAAAATTTTATTTAAATACTTAATAGCTTCTTTATTTATAAAAATAATCTCTCAAAACTTTTTTTTTTTCGTGTGTAGAACAATATTATACGAAATCTGTACAAAGATTGATAAAATATCTTAAAAATGACGGGTTTTTTTAAGAAATGTGTTTTCGAATTTTTTTTTCCCTTTCTGTGAGAAATATGTAAGCATTGTTTTTTTAAAGTTTTTTGTTTAAAAATTACCGTTGTTTGCAATCGATATATGTGAAGTTTGAAAGTATTAACTTAAAAACTAACGAATATACCTCCTTTATTTTAAAGGTCTTTTCCCTGCTTTCCTCCGTAGGAAACCACAGCGTGGTTGTTAAACACGCATCTTCATAAAACAGTAGTTCCCAGGTTCGAAACTGAAAAGGAAGAGATATTCAATTTCGCACTGCATTATTTGGTAAAATTTAAAAGTTTTTTTTCGGGCTTCATTTTTAAGTTAATGCCTTGAAACTTCATATATCGATTGGAAACAACGGTAATTTTTAAACAAAAAAATGTTACAAAAATAATGCTTAAATATTTCTCGCAAAAGGGAAGAAAACGAAAAACATAATTTTGTTTAAAAAAACCCGTAATTTTTAAGATATTTTATCAATCTCCATAATCTGTACAAAGATTGAAAAAATTACTTAAAAATTACGGGTTTTTTTTTAATTGTGTTTCGTTTTTTTTCCCTTTTTGCTAGAAATATTTAAAGATTATTTTGTTACATTTTTTGTTTAAAAATTACCATTGTTTGCAATAGAGGTAGGAAGTTTGATGGCATTAACTTAAAAATGATGAAAAAAAAAATTTTCATTTTTAATTCGTTACAATTCTGTGTGATGTTATTATTATTTTTTTCTTTTTAAATCAACGAAACTTTGCATATAAATAAATGAATTTAAAAAAGGTTTATTGATTATTAAATCATATTTTAGAAAATTACTTTGTATTTTAAAAAAAATAAAATAATTACTGTAATTATATAAATATTTATATTATACTTCATAAATATAATTATTAATAAAAGATACTTTTTGCAATTTTTGTAAGAAAAAAAACATTAAATAATATTTTTCTGAAAATTAGTTACAAAAGTTTTATAAAATGATTTACAATATGTTATAAATAAGATAATATATAAATTATTATAATAATACATAAAATAATGTGAATATGGTAGTTTTGTATAACATATTTTTTTTTAGTCAGATACGTGTTTAAATAATTTACTAAACACAGTGGAATGAAAAAAGTTTAAAATTAAAACAAAATATCAAAATGTTTTTATCAGATCGATTTTTTTAATGTTTTTCAGTATATATATATATATATATATATATATATATATATATGTACACTGCTCAAAACAATTAGGGGAGCACATGATTTTAACAAAAGTAAGCAAAGATGTATACCAATAAGTAACATAAAATGAATCATCCATAATGTAAAGCCTACCAGGAAACGGAAGAAGAAAGCTTTATATGCAAATCAAAGTTCATGACGTCAAAAACCAGAAAAAAGGAGATAAGGGCAGAAATCGGGATGTTGCAGAAACGTCTGTTTTATTGCCGTAACTGTGAAATTCGATTGCGCAGTATTTTTTTGAGACAAGGTTACTTGAGAATGTCTCAACAACGTGATTTACCGGAATCCCCATGGTATGGCGTGTTATAGGCAGACTGGAATCCGGGCAAACACAACGTAGTGTCGCGGACGCTGTTGGAGTCACCAGAAGTGTTGTTGCAAGGCTGTGGAATCGATTCCAAGAAACAGGAAATGTTAGACGTCGACCAGGGGCAGGTCGGCCACGCGCCACTACATCAACTGATGACCGGTATATACAGTTAACAGCCCGTCGAAACCGAACAGAGAATGCTACGCAGCTGCAAAGACAGTTGCTCTTGGCAACAGGACGAAGGGTGTTCAGCCAAACAGTACATTATCAGCTTCATGAGGGAGGGCTCTATGCACATAGGCCAATGGTCTGCATTCCGTTGACCCCACGCCACCGTGCGGCCCGAAGAAGATGGGCTGCTGAACATCGAGATTGGGAGCAACATGATTGGAGCCAAGGGCTGTTTACAGACGAGTCCCGATTCAGTCTAGAGTGTGACACCCGGCGTGTTCTTGTATGGAGGGACAGGGGCACTCGAAATAACCCCGCATTAGTTCGTGAAAGGTCACAATACAGAAGAGCTGGCTCTATGGTATGGAGTGGAATCAGCATAGGCGGACGTACGGACCTACATATCATTCGGAATGGCACTTTGACGGGCCGAAGGTATGCAGACGAGATACTTCGACCTCATGTCATTCCTTACGCTGGAGCCATTGGAGATTCCTTTGTTTTCCAGGATGTTAATGCCCGACCGCATAGAGCTCGTCTGGTGGAGAACATGCTTCAAGCTGAAACAATACAGCGTATGGAATGGCCAGCTTGCTCTCCTGACTTGAATCAATCGAGCATGTTTGGGACATGCTCGGACGACGCATTGCTGCTCGACTAAGGCCGCCTGCTACTGTCCGAGACTTGGAGATTGCACTACTTGAGGAAAGGAACAGTATTCCCCAAAGTCTGATCTATAACCTCATCGCATCCATGGCAAACAGGTGTGCAGCAGTCTTAGCTTTTCAAGGAGACCACACGCCCTATTAAAATTCATGCATCGTGTCTAAACAGTACTTTTTTTTTTATCGTTTATGTGTAACCAAATTGTTGCCCTAAATCATCTTTTCATGTTTTTTCCATATTTTCAAAGAATTAAAGCTTGATTCAATTTTTTTATGCCTTTTTCTGTATTGCGCATTGATACGCGTGCTTTATGCATTGTATGACAATACGTGGTTGTCTCACACGGTTTTCTTCACTTTTTTGCTTGCTCCCCTAATTGTTTTGAGCAGTGTATATATATGTATATATATGTATATATATATATATATATATATGTATATATATATATGTATATATATATATATATATGTATATATATATATATATATATATATATATATATATATATATATATATATATATATATATATATATATATATAGGCTCTTTCCTCATGCTGCTTTTTTTAACTTATACATATTTACACTGGTGTGCAAAAATTAAGGACGAGACGGTTTTTTTCAATATAACTTTGTACAAAAGCTTTCCAAATCAACACATTTAATACCGTAAGATCCCCAATACGTAAGGACATGTGTAATGTAAGCAACACTTACTAAAAAGAGAAATCAGAGGGATAAAAAAGAAGCTTTATTGAAAAAGTAGCATGGAGCGCAATGCGACTGAAGGCCGAAACATCCCTATGATGGGTGTCCAGCAAGAAACATCCGGTCTTTAGTAGGGGATATGATCTCCCCTGACTGCTATTCAGGTTCCACAGCGTCTGCCCATGCTGAGAATGAGGGTGTCAATGAGTTGTTGAGGCATTGCTGCCCATTCGTCTTGCAGCGCCAATCGAAGCTCCCGAATCGTTACTGGTGGTAAGGTACGAGCTACCAAGCGTCTGCCCTAGAAAATCCCATACATGCTCGCTGGGATTGAGATCCGGAGATCGTGCCGGCCAATCCATACGTTCAATATCCTCACTCTCTAAGAGCTGTTCGGCAGCTACTGTGCGATGACATGGTGCATTGTCGTCCATGAAAAGGAACTGCAGACCCATAGCGCCTCTAAAAAGACCCACATATGGAAGAAGAATCTCGTTACAATAACGGGTCCCGTTGACTGAACCTGCGTCGAAGATGTGAAGGTCTGTACGACTACCAAGCATGATGTTTCCCCAAACGAGAACACCGCGACCTCCATACCTGTCCCTTTCAATGATGTTCGAGGGATGATTGCGGCTTCCCGCTCTCTCCAGATGAGTATGCGATGAGAATCGCTACTCAAACTGAATCTGCTCTCATCTGTAAAGAGTACTCGTCCCCATTCATTGTCTCTCAATTTCGGTGTTCCCGGCACCACAGAGAACGCCTTCTCCGATGGGCAGGCGTTAAAGGTACACACCGTACAGGGCGTCGTGCAAACAGACCACCACCGTGCAGTCTTCTGGCCACGGTAAAACGCGATATCGGTCGTCCAGTCGCCTGTGTCGTGTGTGTAGCGATTTCTCCCGCTGTCTGCCGCCTGTTTCTTCTGGCCTATAAGACAATGTACCGGTCATCTGCGGGTGTGGTTCCTCGTGGACGACCACTACTGAACCCCGGATAGCTGTTCCTGTAGTTTGAAATTGTCTCCAAAGTCGTGAAACGATGCTGTGAGCAATTCGAACTCTGCAGCCACACTTGTCACACTGCGGCCTTCCTCCAACTTCCCAATGATTCGACCTCGGGTAAAAGCATCCAGATGTCGTCTAACAGATTGATTATTCGCCATTTCTCGCTGAGGCAGCAACTCGGTGTGATTTTAACTGCTATATGGCGTGCAATCTCTTTGCCTGAAATACTGATCTTACACCGACAACATGCTTTATACTACTCAGACACTCCTCCATTACGTCTACCTGCATATGTGCGCATGTGCTACCGTACATCACCTTACTTAATCTCCTGATTGGTCTTTCTGTCCGCTCTGCCTCTTCGTTCAGATGATATGCTAATTTTTCGACTTCGTCCTTAATTTTTGCACACCAGTGTATATGTTTAACCAAACATTCAAACGTTCAGAAAAAAGCAATCGTTTGAATAGCTATCTGTAAAATTTTCTTTTATTTATTACTTATAGAAATTTGATTTTAACAAATATATATAAGTTTTTTTTAACAGGATTATTTCTATTATTTCATTACTGAATGAATTCTTTGTTAATTATAATGTACATCGCCTATATTATTTTGGATCAGAATACATTTTAGAGACATTTTTAAGCTAACTATATGTAACAATCGATTGATTCATGAAAATCTGAAATCTATTTTATTATTTTAGATTCTTAGAAACTAACTATTATTAAAAAATGATGAAATTTTTTGTTTTACTCTTAGCATCATAATCGTTTTCTTTTTATTGTTTCACATTAATAATTTTTTAATTCTAATGCTATTTTTTTATAAAAGTCATATATCGAAATTTGAAGCTATATCTTATTTGTTAGAAGGAGGGGAAAATAGAACAATAATTTTACACTAAAAAAAATCGTGTTCGGGTTATAAAAAGGGGAAAGAAACCTGTCTTAAATCAAAAATAAGTGAAATGGAAAAAATTTCGAAAAAGGGAAATTTTTTGACATACACACAGAAATGCTGGTGTCATGAGGAAAAGAGAAAGCTCGAGCAACACCGGGCTAAGAAAGGGAGGGGGGGTGGAAGTCATTTTGAAAAAGAGTATTAGAAATGCTGATTTTGTGAAGGAAAGGGAAAATTTATAAAAGTAGAGAAAGCCCGTGCAACGCCGAGCTATGCAGCTAGTTTAAAATAAAATCTAATAAAATCTTCGGTCCAGGAATGATGAAATGCTGGTTGATTTATAGCACACAATTTATTCACACATAAAACACAGTTATATACATTAATTACACAGACTATATACATGTTACCTACGTATAAACTTTAAATTCACAATAACACACATCCAGAGCTCGTAAAAACCAAACCACAATATAGAACGCACTGGGCAAAACTGAAAACTGAAATATAATTGCACTCGTTTAGATACAGGGTTACAAATTGGGAGGAAACCACATTGGCCAATTTATTGCTTCCACAGCTCCCTTTTCAACACAGATAATTCAGAGGTATTCCCATTACAAGATTCAAGTAAGGTTGTGACGGTCTTAACGCGACCTTCATCAACTAATCCGGTTGGGAATCTTTGGGCTATCATTCACGTTTAATTCACAACCATCCCTCTTCAAGAAGAAACCCTTATATGCAGATTAGATAGAGTATATAATATTCCTTTAAGACCCAACCCGCATGATCGTGTGGGTTACACATTCTTATACATTTTTGCTTCTAGAATAGTCGTATGAAAAAAAATCCCGAATCCAACGATTGAACGTGTTTGTAGAAGGTGTAAGGCAGGGGTGTCCAACACGCAGCCTGCGGGCCGCCTGCGGGCCGCATATGGCCCGCCAGTACGTAAGTTGCGGCCCACCGACTCTTTCTAAAAATTTTTCAAATATCAGGTTTTAAAGTTTTTTTATTTTGAAATTTATTTGTGGTTAAATTTATATATACAATGGTGTCCAAAAGTTAAGCATAAATCGTAAAATGCGAAAAACATAAATATTCGTAAAATTATTTCCAATTTTTGCGGATATTAATTGGGTGAAGAAGAAACATTGGGTTTATGCAAAAACTGTTCAGTCGACTACGTCCTGCGCGAAACACCGGCGCATGTCGGAATGCGGAGAATTCGATTCACGCAGCATAGGCAGTTCAGACAAGTTGCGTGCAACTGCTGTGTGAAGGAATGTTGTTAATCATCAAACAAGGTGAATGATGGCACAAAGATGCCAATTGGACATGTTTACGAAAGGAAGAATCATTGGCATGCTGGAATCCTCACGATCACAAACCAAAGTGTCTCGAATTCTGAATGTGGAATGTGGCAGACTGTGTCTGCCACAGTCTGTGATCTCAAGACTGTGGCAGAGGTTTCAAAGAATTGGAGATGTTACCCGACAACCAGTATCAGGTCGACCAAGAGTCACAACCCCTCACCAAGACCGATATCTGGTAATAAGTGCGCAACGTCAGAGGGGCAGTACTGCCAGAGCACTGGGTTCGGCGCTCACAGTCGCCACAGGAATACGAATTTCGAGACAAACTGTTTACAGGAGACTGAATCATTTTAGCCTGTATGCCAGAGGAGAAGCAGTTTGCATTCCCCTCACGTCTGCGCATAAACGCGCTCGTTTGAACTGCAGTTTGCATTTTCAACATTGGAGTGTGGGAGAGTGGGCGAATGTGATGTTCAGTGACGAGTGTCAGTTTAGTCTTAGTAGGGATTCTGGACGGGTAACGATATGGATAGAACGTGGAACACGTTTTGAACCAAGAAGCATAACGAAAAGACATCATTTTCCATCAAGGGGAGTAATGGTATGGGCAGGCACCATGATGGACGGCCGCACAGATCTCTATTTCTTTGACACGGGGTCTGTGACTGCTCAAAGATACAGAGACGAAGTTCTTGAGACTTATGTTCGTTTTGTTTCGAGGTGCTGTCGGTCCTGACTTCATATTCATGGATGATAATACACCATGTCACCGAGCGGTGCTGATTTATGACTTCCTTGAAACGGAAAACATCCAGCGCATGTCGTGGCCTGCGAACTCCCCTGATTTAAATCCTATCAAGTATGTATGGGATATGCTTAGGAGACAAATTTAATCCCTTTCGCACCCACCAAGCTCCGTTACAGAACTGAAGAGAGCTCTCCAGGAAGCTTGGAACCGTTTGAGCCCACAACTCATAGGAAGTTTGATAAATCGATGTGCAGCGTGCCTGGCTGTCAGAGGTGACCACACGCTTTATTAAACTGCAGCATCAGTATTTTATTTAATGTTTTGTTTCAATTTTTCTTTAAAGTGTGAATCCTTGCTATGCTCAGTTTTCTTTCAAATTGCTACTTTGTATAATAAAATTAATTATTATCATTCTTTTAATTTGCTTCCTTATATTATAACCATTTTACACTCGCATATCACGTTTCCCGCCATTCTGATTTACAGTTTATTCTTTATTCACATAATTATCAATTATGCTTAACTTTTGGACACCAGTGTATATGTGGGAGTCCGAATAAAATATTCGAATAAAAATCAGACTCTTCAGAAGGCGGAATTTTAAGTTGCGAGGTGGTTGTCTAGGGGTAAGTATTAAAGGGTTAGTGATGAATTAATTGAATCAAAGTCATTTAAACGCAAATATTTCATTTAAGTAAAAAAGAATTTATTTCGTATTAAAGGGAAATATTTACAAAGGGAAAGAGACATACAGAAGTTAGATTAATTGAAAGTTGAGTTATACCTTTAGAAGACGGGGAAATTAATTACCTTTTTCATGGTTGGACGCTTGGACTGAGATCGCGCTGCGCGCGAATGGCGCGAAAAACGTGACGTGTTGAACCGGTGGTGGTTAGTAGGCCTCTGCCGAAAAATTATTCAAGACGGAGCTCCGAAAGCTCACCAGACGGCGCTGCTTCGGAATGCAGTAATAAATAAAATTGACATTAATAGTCCTCTGAAAAGGATATGACTCAACCTTTCACAAAATGTTTCAAACGGAAAATCCTACAAAATTACCCTCTCCCGATAGAGCCGGTCTCTCAGCTCTTACAAAATGTTGAGAGCTAAAAAGTACTTTAAATATAAACTATTATTAGTTACAACTATAAATTTGATGATTATTGGAATGTGGATGCAATAAAGACAAATGATACGGTTTTTAAAAAAAAAAGATAATAAAATAAAATATTACAGATGAAAAAGATGTATACATAATATTCACAATTCGGACCTAAAATAAAGCATATAAAAACAAAATATTCTATATTGTGATCTATAATTAACTAAACCATGAAAAAAAATCATTCGTATCGAAAGAAAGATAAAGAATAATACGAAAATATAATAAATGTTACAAGTGAATATAAAATGATTAATGGAAACGAGTGTTACCATAGAACATCTTTTTAATTTCTCAAGAGGGATATAGTATGAAAAATTAAAAATAATAACTAATATAAAAAATTCAATTAAGCATAAAAATGTTTCATCAAATCAGCCCAGGTGGTGGTTGAGTTCTGGTCCTTCGTGCTGACCAACCTTTTCCACTTCATACCCTATCCTTAGAATTCACTTTCGTTACTTTGTAAGGGCCTAAGAACTTTGGTCTTAGTTTCAGTCCAGCTCCAAATTTCGCCATTTTTCTCACAGTAAGTCTTTGATTAGGATGTCTTACTTATTACGCATTTTGGTTCCCACTAATAGTTCGAATAGTGTCCATTTTGTACTTTGACATATAGTGCTGTTTAGTATCCTCTGTAATCTGTCGACGTATTTGTATCATTTCTTTGAGTTATCTACTGATAGCTTGGTGAGAACTGGAATCAAATTCGATGAATTCTTTTTTCAACTTGTCCGTTTCCTCTAGGAACAACTGTTGCTATTTGTAGATGTTGAATGTTCACTTCATCACAGTAGTCGTTGAATAATTTTGAAGTGAACGCTGAACCCTCTATCAGAGATAATTCTGATGGGATTACCAAAAGGTTTTCTGCTGTTGTTTTTAGCTTTTCCAAGGCACTTTTAGCAGACACAGTTTTGACGGGATATAGCCAAGTAAATTTGGTAACTGTGTCTACTACGGTGAAAATGTGTTGATAACTTTTGTTTGTGGAGGGTAAAGGACCAATGAAGTCAACATGGTACGTTCTTAAAGAAATGCTTTCCTTAGAAATAGAATTCAAAAACCCTTCCTTTTTGCCAGTTTTCTTATTAGCTAAGATACATGGAATGCAATAAGGTATTACTTTTTAACGACGTTGGTTACATTTGGGATAAAAATTCTATTTCACAATTTCCTCTGTTTTCCTACTGAGAAATGACCATTTTCGTGAACCAATTTAATTAGTTCAGCTTCCATTGCTTTAGGGGGTTACGATTAATTCTCGACCATTTAAGTATTTGTAAAGTATACCGCTTCACTCAAAAAAATTCTTCTGATTCTTGCTTCTTTAGAAGTGATTTCAATGTTTGATGTTGTCATCTTCTTCTTGTGCTTTTTTAAGCTTTGAAGTTAATGTATCATTGCATACTATCATTACGGGATATCGGCTAAGAGCATCAACATGCTTCATACTATTTCCAGCTCTGTGCTCTATTTAATAATCGAATTATTCTAATTATTGAAGTGCCCATCTGGCTATGCGAGTAATTAGATCCTTTTTTTGCATAGTCTTCTGAAATGCTGAACAGTCAGTTAGTATTTTAAAGTGTTGTCCTAAAAGATAAACACGAAACTTTTTATTGCGTTGATAATTGCTAGTACCTCTAGTTCGTAGCTGTCATACTTACTTTTCTTCTGCTGTATTTGTCTTCTTTGATATGTAGTAAACGGGGTGTAACTTTCCATCTTCGGTTTCTTGTAACAAAATTGCGCCGTACCCTTGTTTATAAGCGTCTGTATGCAGTTCTGTTTTTCTTCCATACTTGTAAAGGTGCAAGATTGGGCCTTCGGACATGATTTTCTTCACTTTTGAAATGTTTCTTTTTGTTGAGTCCCCAAA
Source organism: Trichonephila clavipes (assembly GCA_019973935.1). Lineage (NCBI taxonomy): Eukaryota > Metazoa > Arthropoda > Arachnida > Araneae > Nephilidae > Trichonephila > Trichonephila clavipes. Next base: position 50,973 of record BMAU01020983.1, read on the forward strand.
AAAACAAAGAGATTTTCTTTTCTTGTTAAATCGCTAAGTGGTTTAGCTATCCTTGAATAATCTTTGATGTACTTGCGGAAATACCCAGTTAAGCTAAGAAAAAACTTTGTACTTGTTTATTGTTGTTGGTTCTGGAAATTTTCGGACAGCTAGTGTCTTCGTGGGAGATGTTTTTAATAGTTCCGCTTTCTACAAAGTGACCTAGAAATTCAATTTTTTTTTTTTTTAAGAATTGGCACTTCTTGAACTTAATTTCTAATCCGTATTTCTTTGCGAATTCGAAAAAAATTTAAGTTTTCTAGACCTTCCTGTTCGTTTTTCGCGGAATGACGAGATCATCTAAATAACTGATTACCTTTCCTTTCGAGTAAGATCTCTAAATGTACTTGATACGTGGCTTTGGAAAACTCCTCCTTAGTCCAAAAGGAACTTTGTTGAATTCAAATTGTCCGTCTGGGACGATAAAGGATGTATACTTTCTGCAATCTTCGTCAACATCGACGTGAAAGAAACCATTGCGTAAATCTAATGTAGAATATACCTTTGCTTCTTGCAAAGTGTCCAAAACATCTTCGATGATAGGTAACGGAAATTTATCTTTCACAAGCTTCTGATTCAATTTTCTGTAGTCAATGCACATTCTCGAAGATCCATCTTTCCTTTTTTACCAATACGATTGGACTTGCATATTCCGAAGAACTCGGACATATAATACTTTCGTTGAGCCGTTCTTCTATCTGTTTGTTTACTTCTTGTCTTTCTGTGAAAGCTAGTCGACGAGGGTTGACAGACTGGTTCTTCGTCTTTTAGAATAATTCTCATTTTGACGTCGGTAGATGCTGTTTTTCTGGCTTGTAGTCTTGAATTAACACTTTTCAAGTTCCTTCTTGATTTGACGATTTTCAACATGACGCAGGTCTAGTTCTTCTTGAAGATTTTCAGCAGATATTTGCATAAGCTGTGCATGATTCTCATATTTGTTGAATTTAACTCCTTCTTAAGACTACACGGTACCCTTTTTCAAAAAAAAATTTTTGGAGACAGTTACAGTAAAAATAATTGATGTTTTATATTTAGATTATATTATTAAGCTGATTCTGTAAGCAAAAAGTCAGTTTGACCAGCCATTATTTTACAATTTTAAAAAATTAGGAATTTTTGAAGTTTTTCAAACTTTTATAAACTACTCAATTTTAAAATTTTATAGTAATTTAAAGTTATTTATGATTCTTAGATTATTACAATCAATAGTAGTATGGATTTGAAAATCTATTCTCTTGTTGATTTTTAATAATTATTTTCTATAAAAACCTGGAAAAAACACGAAAATCTTTAAAATATCACTTTAGCATTTTTAGAAAAATAACTAGAGTTCTCAGTCCTAAATCCATATTAACTTTTATAGAACATACATTTGGGAGTATATACAAAAAAATTCAAGGCTCTATTTGAACAGGAAAAAAGTCCTAGGGATTAGAAAACACTTATACCTTCAAAATTAAAAGTCTGAGAAAAATGCATTTAAAGTTTGTAAAGTCATAAAACAAAAACTTATAATGCCCGTAAAACTCTAGTTTTTTAATATGTTATTTTCCAATGTATGTTCTACTTTAAAACACTATTTTTATTAAATATGACTGAAAATTATATTTTTAATTCAAAATATATTTTTGCATAATATTGATAGCATTTGTTAAGACGTCAGTTTATTCAGCTAATATTTCACAAAAGTTTTGAAACACGAAGCATTTATGTGCAAAATAATAATGAAACTAACTTAAGCTAAAAATTACAGATGGTTACATTTTTTTGGAACTGGGATACGTGAATCCCTAGTCCTCTATCTTGTTTTAGAATCGGCTTGGTTTTGCTCCTTGGCTGGTGGGGGTGGGGGTGGAAATCGGTGGCAGGGACCAATGGGATAGCAGGCGCATGACTTCTCATGAGTGGCTTTGATTGGATGATGGGTGTGAGCTTCGAAAATTGTACTTGGGAAAATTTTTAAAGAGTAGCTATTGATATTAAAGTTTAACAATTGATGGTAAAATATTCAAGGAAATAAAATGAAAATATAATAAATTTTGTAGAAGAGAAATTACGGAAAAAGGAGTTTAAAATTTATCTAACATCGCTTCGAAAAGAAGTAAAGCCTTAGCTTTATCATCTTCGAGCTTTTTAATTTGGGGAAGTAATTGTAAAATTTCAGGTGATCTTTTTTATGATGTTAGAAATCATGCTGACCAGTTCAATCACTTGAGCTAGGTCTGAATTTTTCTTTTCTATGGCTTCGATTCCGTGGGAAACTTTGTTATTTGAATTTTCATTAGTTTTTCAGTTAACTTGCGGACTGGGGTGGGGGGTGGAGGGGGGTGTGGTTCCGCTAACAATGTTAGCAAAAGAGACACCTTCCCTATGAACGTTGCTTTCGAAAGTTTTATTCGTGGTAAGGGGCGTGCCCTTTTTTGGCTTAGGGAATTAGGGGCATTTGGTGTAGCAGGCCGAATGACCATATTCTTGGCCATTTATGCAAAAGGGGTTTTCCTGTCGCTCCTTTATCGGGCATTGACGGGTGGGTTGTTCTTTTCCACACTTTAGACATCGTGGCTTGAGGTGGCATTAAGTCAAACGGAATAGTAAAGTTAGAGCAGTAGGAGAGAGAGATTGAAGCAGAAAGTTATAGTGAAGTTAAATTGAAGATTTCTTGTTAGATGATTTAATCTCAGATAAAAGCTGAGCTGAGCGCTGAGCTGAATTGCAGTGTGGTAAATATTAGTCTTATTATTGCGAATGAAATTAAAATTAAATGTTCAATAAGAACATAGAATATAATTCTGGGATCTTTTATCGTGGTAATCTCTGCGTGATCGTTATTTAATTGTTAATTAATTGGATCATTAATTAAGTTAATTTAAAGGATATTACCTTTAAAACCTCATAATACTAGTTAGATATATTTGTTAATAAGTCTTTGATTCTATTTGGATAAGATAACCAAATAAAGAAAGTTGTTTATAAAAATGGCTACTGGTTCTTATCTGAATCCTATTTATTCTCGTTCTCAAAGTGAGGTCCAAGGAGACCTTCACAACATGTTCTTGTTTTAAAATAACTAACATCCACTGATGCCTCGTGACATGTCATGTCCCTCAATTTCCTTAATTATCTACGGTTTGGGATAAATAATAATAATATCTGTTTGTTTATCCCTTTAAGACCCACCCCGCACGATCATGCGGGTTAAATTTTCTTCTATATTTTTGCTTCTGGAATAGTCCTATGTAAGAAAATCGTGAATCTAATGGTTGAGCCGGTTTGCAGAAAGTGTAAAGTACTACTTTTTGTCAACAGACGATGGTTGTGGTCCATGTTTTACTTTCAGCTGGCAAATCTAGCTTTGTTTTCAAATACAACGAAAACACGTCTTCATTTTATCTATCGTAAAAGGTAATTATCTTTATATTTCAAATTGCTTAGATACAAATTTTTGTATTAATGTTTAAATAATTGTAAAATAGAAAAAAATATAGTAATTTTATACTCTATAAATGTGGCCTGTAGGATTCGGAATCAATGTTGCCAGATCGTGCGATTATTTGCGAATTTCGCTACTTTTTTATCCTATTGCTACTTCGCGAATTTTATGCTACCTCAATTTAAGATTCCTGAACTTTTTGCTAGTTTCAACCATATATAAAAGTATTGGAACAAATTTCGAAAAAAAAAAATCGCAAAAAAAAAGAGAGAGAGAAATGAGCCTTATATACAGTAGTCGTATATGATGTGTAACACCTGACATGTTATCTTAGAAAATACGCAATAGTAACTTATATCCTGAAAAAAAATGAATTGGGTATGATTAGAAATAATTTTCTATCGAATAATTATATCTTTAATAATTTTTTTTAATTAACACAAGGAGTAATGCAATTTTTTTTATCAAAAATAATTATTCTTGATCAATTTGGGGAAGAGCGGAGACAATAGACTTATGATAACTAAAATATGACACATATACTTATGATTTCAAAGTATTTAAAAACCGTTGAAAAACAGCGTCAATAACATTACCACTGTTAACTGTCGAAACATTTTGATTTGTGTTCATTTCGAGCTTGAATTCATTATTCAAAAAAGCTATGAGCGGCTCAGATTTTGGCAAACTGAAATTAAGTTTAAAATCAACCCTCAAAATCATGGGAAGCGAGTGATATTTTTCTTTAAAAGAGCAGAATCACTGTCGGTATATGGTAAAAGTACAAAATGCAGGAAATCTTTAATTTTTTGTACCGTTTGATTTCAAGAAATGTATGCGACCACCGAAATCACTGTTTGTCCGTTTTCAAATAAGTATTCTGCTGCACATATGTCCCCCAATATCGTTACTTACAATACCCAGTCCACTTGTTTGACGATAAGTAATGTTCATATGAGGAGTCACAGCATGTGAGTTTTTCTGTTTACGATAGATTGAAACACCAACTGCTCTGCGGCCCGATCGTTTAAACTGTACGCAGCAATCAAAGTTAGGTATCGAAACACGTTCGTCATTATCTAACCACGTCTCTGACAACATGAGTAACGAACATTTTTATGAAATAGCGTCGTCGAAATCTGTTTGATGAGCCCTTTGACAATTGAGCGAAAAAGATCGCAAGTTCATCCTGGGTGAAGTCTAAGACTTGCTGGAATGTGCGAAGTGGATTTAAAGTATCATTGGGTGGATGACAAGAGTACCTAGTTCTTCCGAGCTATAACCTCTTATCTTTATGATTTTGTTTGACTGTGACGAATTCACTCTTGCACTTTGTTAATAAAAAAATACTTAAAAAGTAAAAATATACTTATATGAGAGTAAAACATTAAAATTTAAAACTACTAAAATGCTTTAAGTGCGAGAAAAATATCTTCAATAACGGTGCAAGCACTGAGAATGAAAACAAATTTCGATCAGTGGGTGGGTGAGGTGAGGCGTGACCAATGGGAATACAGCTTAGAACTCAGTCGTTATAGAAATGAGAGAAACATTGAATGATTTGAAATTAGAAAAACAGCTTTTCTAAAAGCTAATAAAAATAAAATACATTTTGAAAAATAGGAAAGAACGTGCAAATTTAAATTTGATCTGGATATAAATAATTTTCCAGGGAAAATTAATGTGATTTAAAAAGTAAATGTAAAATTAGCGAGTTCCTGGGAATCGTACGCGGGGCGATTCATTGCATGTCAGCTACTATAACAATAAGGCTACAACGGTTCGGGGAAGGAGTTAAAGTAAGCTTTTAAGTTGGGTGAGAAGAGTGAAATGAATTTAATTAAGAATTTTAATTGAAGAGAGGATCCGAAAGAATATTATTGGGTCTGTTAAAATTAGGATCAGGGATATATTTTTTAATATCCAAGATCGAATTATTATTAGAGTTATCAATTTTTTGATAGAAGTGAGTTGCTAATTTTTTGATAAATTGTCTGATAGACATCATTTTTCTCGCGGATCTGAGGTCCTTATTCCTCATGAACCATCGAGCTTTTAATATTTGTCGGAGAATGATGCTTCCAGAAACTTTAATTTGATTAATATGAATTTTAGCTACATGTGCCCAGATTGGCGTAGCATACTGGTTAAAACTGGTCTTAGGATTAGAGTGTAAAGCAATTTATTTTCTCTGCTGTAATATAGAGATTCTTGCAATTAAGGGTTCGATTTTACAGACCGATTGTGAATTTAGAGTCAAGTGCTCGAGTGCTTGATGGCTACGAGAGTCGTACCCCGATGCGCTGTACACCACCACGCGTTCTCATTGGTCAAATCAAATAGCGCACGTTTACGTCACTTCCTGTTACACACATCCGTCCCTTTTCACGAAATCACTCAATAAATATCCATCAAGTGAGAGGAAAGATTTTACACATAAAAATATTGTCTCTCCAAAGAGAATATTGAGTTGCAGTATGTTTCACCACTCCGAAACGACACGAAACGCTGTAATTCTTCCCTCCTCCCTCGCCTACGCCATGAATTGGAGCCTATCTAAGCGGGAATCCCCTCTCCCACCACTCTTTAACCCTGCAAGTGATAGATAAAAGAAATTGTGGGATTTGTTCTTATCCCGATAGTAGCATGAAAATGAAACGTAATATTCTTAAAAAATAAGCTTAGAGAAAGTTTCTACATAAATATTAAACTGGAAAAGTAATTGTGAAAGGACCAATTCTTAGAGAACTAATTAAATTGTGTAATTATCCTCAATGGTACTGCATTGAATTAAAGAATAAAAATCTATTTTTGTAATTAACTTACGTTGCAGCACCGGACTTATAAAAAATTGTATACAATGACAAAAGTAAGCCCTTATCATCTAGAGAAATTATGTAATAAAAAATCAATCATTCTAGATATCGTGGATCCATTTCATTATGAAAATGTACTGACGACAGATGCTTTGGATGCTATCAATAAACGTTTGGATTTGGTGTACTTTCAACGAAAGAATAATTTTATTCCTGAAGTACGCCTGAAATGGTGTGGGATAATCTTTTGGGGGAAGAGGACGAATCGGACTGGCATGAATTTATGGCTAACAAAATTCAAGAATATTTAAATGCCCTTCAAGTTAATGATAAGATCAATAATGAAACTACATTGCCCGTATTGAAACATTTCAACATGTCAAAACAAAATCAGTATTATCAATGGACATTGCATTTGGCGATTGTTCTCATGATGGTAATATTGGGAATGTTGTTTGTACAATATGTTCATGTATGGGCTGTTGTGATTTTACTCGGTGTGAAACTTTTAGGAGAAACAACATATTAAAAAAAAAAAAAAAAAAAAATTTTTAATAATGATTTAAATGACAAGTCTTCTCTTCTTTGTTGAAGTAACTGCATTTCGAGGTACGATATCCCGTCTAATTGGATGTGTTTTGGAGCAATGGCTTAGTAAATAACTAAAGAGTGTTTTTTCAGGTATAGAAGTTTAAGTTGGCATTACTTTCCAAGATGGCGACCGATTTAACAGCTATCATGTGATTTATTCTCAGTTTGGTTTGGCGATTCATCAAAACGATCATCAAGCAAGGCGTAGATTCGTCGAATGGGCCCAAAACGAGATTGCCGTTGTTCCCGACTTTCATTTGAACCTTTTGTTTAGCGATGAAGCGCCTGTTGGTTGAATGGTTACGTCAACAAACAAATCTGCCGATCTTGAACATTTGGAGTGAAGCTAATCCACAAGTATATGTCGAAACACCGTTACATCCAGAAAAACTGACTGTTTGGTGCGTTTTATGGGCTGGTGGAATCATTGGTCCGTACTTCTTCAAAAACGATGAAGGCCACAACGTTACAGTCAATGGTGATCGGTATAGAGCCATGATTACTAACTTTTTTCTTTTCCTGAATTGAACAATCATGATGTCCAGAGCTGTGGTTCCAACAAGACTGGCGCAACATGTCACACAGATCGTGCCACAATCGATTTATTGAAAGACACGTTTGGTGACCACCTAATTTCACGTTTTGGACCTGTGAATTGGCCTCAAGATCTTGTGATTTAACACCGCTAGACTATTTTCTGTGGGGCTATGTAAAGCCATTGGTCTATGTGGATAAGCCACAAACGCTTGACCATTTGGAAGACAACATTCGCCATGTTATTGCCGATATACGGCCACAAATGTTGGAAAAAGTCATCGAAAATTGGACGTCAGATTGGACTACATCCGAGCCAGTCATATGCCAGAAATCATATTTAAAATGTAATGCCACAAGATTATCTTTCGAATAAAAAATATTTATGTCAATCGAATATACATCGTTACTTTTATTGCAATTTAAAAAGTTCTATACCTCTAAAAACACCCTTTACATGCTTTATTGGGAATTCTACGGACTGTAAAATCCTTATCATCATTATGGAATGTTAGTCTGTGAGGTGGATAATCAACACCAATTCACGTTTAGAGTTTCCCCAAATCCAAGTTTGTGGTGGATGTTTGAACCCTAAATTTTCTGATCCGATGCCGCCTGCTGGGTTGTCTGTTTGATGGTCCTTTACTCGGAGAGGGACTTCTGGAACAATTTTGAAGAAGCTGAAGGAGATCTTGAACGCTGCTGACCGGCGCAAATGGACCTCTTCTCCCACTAAACGCCTTGCTGAACGTCTGACAGTTCTATTTGCTGAACGATTTCGGGCAGCAGGTCGATGGAGATTTGGCCACTTGCAGATGAACTTCTGGAGCAAGATGAACTCACTGAACTATAGCCTTCACTCGAAGATCTTCTTGGTGAGGGTCGTATAGTTTTGTGGAGGGGTTGGAACTGGTAACGCTGGAAAATTGTGAAAAACATCTGGCGGCGGAGAGTAATCTCCAGGTACTTCAAGGTTTTCGAAATAGGATTCTTAACTCAAATTTTCAAAATTAATATCACTGGAATTACTCATATTATACCTTATCTTGCTTACTAATCCTTTATTCGGTAAACATTTCCCACCCAATGCTCTAAATTATACTTGGTGGCTGCTTTACAAGCATTTGTTAATGTGTTGGGTGCCATCTATTCAACACCTAAAATTCTTCCTTTGGGAATGGAAAATGTTTGGTGGATACATCCTGACTTGTAAAAATGAATCAGGGATAAAATATTTCCAATGGCTGTCACGTTTCCATGCTCAAACGTTTTACAAAACAATTTATCCAAACAATTTTGAAGAAATTGATCAAATGCTTTTCGACCCCCGCTTTGGGGAAAGCAAATCATCCACTTTTTGACAAAATTCTTGTTGGTCAACATGTAATCAAACGAATCCCAAACTGCTAAAAACATGTGAAAAGGACTGTAATATCCCGACAAGTTGATAAGAACATAGGTTGTGACAGGCTCACGCATCTTTTCTTGAACATGTCCTTTGGATTCTTTGGGTCAGAATTAATGGCAACTCTTTTCCAACCAAATCCAAGAAGTGAAGTGTGAATGAAAAATGCAAATGAGCAAGCCTTTAAATATCGGAACTTAGAGTAAACGAGATGGCAATGTAGGGTAATGTATGACAATTGATATTAGTTTGTGGCAATGGATTGCCAGTAGAGAAAATTTAATATAGTTCGTGGTTCAAGTCTGAATGAGCTTTACGTGACGACGTGATCGAATATATAATATATTCGATAAGTGATCGAATATAAAGGTCTTGTTGCACACTAGTGCATACAACTAAAGACAAGGTTGAGCATAAGTCAATAGTGATTGATTCTCCAAGCTGTAATAAGGTAGGATTGACTATTTAACATTAGAATCAGTGATTAGGTGGTTCAGTTATTGATAGTGGTCTGAATTAAATTAAGTCTTATTATCTAAAGATATATATTTTTGTTGCGTATTTTCCATCTTAGATTCTCTCACATTAATTATTATAATTTAATTTGTTAAAGAGGTTTAAGTTGAATATCTTAATAAAGTCATCTTAAGATAATGTTTGATTCTAATTTCTTTCGTTTTCCTACGCCTCTAGCTCACGCTGGCACTCTGTGAGATATTCTCCTGTTGGGGGGAGAATTCACAAGGTATTGGGATTATCTAAGGCACCATCTGCTCGTCCAGAAAGCGTAACCTTATGTACGGCATCCACCTGCACTTGATGGATGGAAGGGGTTTGAATCGAATGGTCCTGAAGGGACAGTAATTCCTGAGTGTTACGAGCCAGTTCTGTCACATTGAAGGTATGGAAAAAAACTGACAAAAGTCCAGATATTTTCTGGACGAGTTTTGTAGGTAAAATGACTTGTAAAAACTACCATTCGTGTGGCTTAGGCTGGTTTTTCCAAGAGTTGATAAGGTGTTGGTTCCAAAACCACGTATAAATCACACGGTTGAACGTTGCTGGGTTTGACCACACGAATGCGTTCATCGGGAGAACTGGAACACAAATAATATGGAGGGTAAATGGCCACATTCAACTGAGAATCGGCAACGAATACATCAAAAAGAACTCGGGGATACCGTCCAAGGTTTCCAAAGACAACGACGTAAACATGTCGTAGAATAAATTGGAGCAAGTCTTGAATGGAATTCATTTCAATGTACTTGTTTTGAATAAACACTTGGAGATAATGTTAAAGAAAAAAAAAAAGAAAGAAAAAAAAAAAAAAAGATTTTTATGGTTTATTAAGAGTAGACCAGAGTTGCATTGTCATTCCCATCTACTCATGTTATTGAATACGTCTTTCTGAATGCATTCCAAGAGACGATATTTACAATTAGCATTCAATATTGCCACCATTTCCACGATCCGATTCAGTGCAATATCAGCTTTCTGGTCGTTTCGTTGCTTCTCTTCGTTCAGTTCATCCATCAAATCTTCCACCGTTTCTCGATCATTGTAAATTATTTGATGAAAATCCCCATTGAGTCGTTTTTGTCTCACAAATTCACCCAAGTTGAATTTTTCTAATCTTTTTCTCCGATTGAGAGGTGGTAACACTCGAGCATTTAGGTAACTTTTAGTACCTCCATCATACACGAGTTGAGAGCAAGTTTCGCTGGGTGTAGTATCCGCTCTTTCATTCATAGATTGTTGAACCCTCTGAACTACCCATTCATTAAAAAACGTTTTTAAATCTGAATTATAGTGGGGAAACGTATCCCGAAATATTCCTTCAGCTGTCGTCTGTTCTTCTGGCTGTAAATTGATATAATCAACATATTGATTAAACATTCTTTGGAAAATTTCATTCTTTTCCAAAAGTTTAGTCACCATATCATCAGGCGTCTCAGAACAAGCCATCTTGATTATGGATTCCTTTAAATCTTTTGAGATTATTTTGCGCCGGTTAGCCATCAAACCTATTCAGCATATTCACTTTAAACTTCCTACGATTACGTTGACCTTTGAAGATGGAACACACTACACGGAAAAATTTGATTTGCCCCTGAGATTATTTTTAATCAGTTTGCAAGATGTGGAATTTGAACGGAAAGAGTCGACTCCTGATTGCATCTCTACTCCTTTGGGGTATTTTAAATTATTAGGCTGGCATCTCGGAGATGCAGTCGTGTTTCAAAGAGACAATGTGAAATTGGCTATTGTATTTTCATAACAGCCAGAATGTCATCCATTTTTTCACAAGTGTAACGGTATTTCAAATATTTAAATATCGTTATAGACACTAGAGCCATAAAGATAACGAGCGTCAAGACGATAAAATGAAAACGAAAATCAGTGGTGCGAGATTGGATGGTCAAGACTCCAATAGAGTACAATAACCCACCGGCGAGAGAAAAAATACCAAAGGGTTCCAAGGAAGAGACTGTAAACTTCATAGTCGAGTTTTGGCAATGACCAAGTTTTCAAATACTTGATTCCAAAAAGAATCATGAAGAGCTAATGAATTTATCAAGTGTGGTTTATAAGGTTCTATATGTGGAAAAATTTGAGCAAAATTCAAGACAGTGTCTTGCCTATTGGTCAGAGGTTCCTGAGATAGCCAAAATTTCAGCTTTTCCCAAAGGTGATCCCACGTGGGAAACATGCGATCCTTTTCAGTGGTATATTTTTCAAAATATTCAGCACTCAACTGACTGTGCAAAAATGAGTCTAGTCCAGAGACGGTTACTCTCATAATTTGCTCGGCATTTAGTTGAAGATTCATATTCAAGAGAGTACTTGTTTATTTATTAAAAAAAAAAAAAAAAAATTTTTTTTTTTTTTTTTTTTTTTGAGTGTTTTTAAGGACAACACAGCTTTGAGAAAATATTCCTTGCAAATCAAGTAGCAATGGCAAAGACTGGGATGCAGTTGTTTTCCGAACAAGAATGCAAAATATGGGAAGAACGGGTAAAGACTCCAAAAACGTGTTGCTCCTCTCCAGAAATTTGCTCTACCTTACGACAAGTGCGTGCTTTGGATGAACCTCCGACATTGTTCAAATATTGTAAAAACTGTGGGGCAGTTCAAAAGAAATGAAACTTTACGTGTAGTAAGCTTTTACTTTGGTCATCAGCTTTGTAAAGTTGTCCTCTGCCCATTTACCCATAGATTTCAAGTGGTCGTCATTGTGAGTCGTCATGTACATCATGTAAGCAGTTAATCCCATCGTCAACACAATCAAAAGCAAAAATATCCATCGTCCCGTCATGGCTGCCACAGCACACAATATACAATTTACATAAATTGTCGTGTACAATAGTACCCCGTTCACTACGTGGCGTTTATCCATCTTGTTTATGGTTTACGGTCAAAGGCAAAATCTGAAACAGCATATTTGATATCATAGGTGGGAAGCGTAATTGACTTTTTGGTAAAATCTTTCTTTTTCATTAAAAATCCACCTCCAAACCTTGAAACTTTTTTTTCTTGATCTGTCCACACGACATCGGGTGGATGCGTTACCCGATATTTATATTCTATGGTTACGCTTTGATCCAAAGTATCCAGTTTAAAGGCATTTGTAGGACTGAGACCCGCCAAAGGAATATCCGTCAATCTATTGTCAATCTTGATGCGATTCGGGGGTGGAGTGGTGGGTAAAATATGTTTCACTTCGTGTGCATGAAACGTGACAACCGTGTGAGGAGGAAGCATTCCTTTCATGTCAGCCGGTACACAAGCCCACCGTTTATCATTTATCTTTGCAATCCCTTTGGTATCGGACGAAGGACAAAACACAAAGGGTTGGGATTCGTCGCATGTGGCGTACATTATTTGGTCAAACACAAAATGTCCCGACTCCAAATGTTGTCCAGGCCTGCATTTCTCAACTATAGGGGTTTCTTCCACTTCTCTCTGAGCCCAGTACAATGCCTTATAGGAGATGGGTTGTTTCACAAGTCGGCGATCCGTTTTCCGAAAGGTGCATTGGGATGCATCCCTCAATTTTATAGAGAAAGGAATTTGAGTTAAAAACGGATACAAGACGCAATCGGGATGACTACAAACATTGTACGTTTCCAAATAAACCGATTCGGGATCTGTGCAGGGTTGAGCGGAAGGTATTTTATTGTATTCCCATGCCTCCATCCAGTTGTCAGGTCGTAAAGAATCCAGTTGAAATAAATCAATTCCTTGAAAAGAAAAGGCATGTTTTACACGGGGTCGACACACGACTCCATCAAAAAAATGTTGAGGGGGACACGATTCCACCTTTTGGGTTGTACAATCAAAATAAGCTCCTCGATTAGATGATACGACCACTTTAGAAACGGTACCACCGCAGGCATATTCTGCTTTGAATCGTTTGGGATGAATATGTTGTCCAGGAAATAACGCAACACGTTTTCGTTGATTTCCTTTGCATTTGATCCCTGTGACTGCATCAAATCTCTCTGAAAAGTTCCAATTCCTGACGTGTTTCGTGAATTCGTGCACAGGGACCATCACCAAAGGATCATCCGATTCCACATTGGTACAAAATTCAGGAATTTGGCAAGCTCGCCCATCAAATACCTGAGGTAAATGGGTCAAATTATCCCCGAGGGATAAATAGGGATCCCATGATTGGGGGCATTCCACCACATTGACCACCTTATCATTTTGACATTGCATATATCCCGGGGAATAGCTTAATGGACCTTGTTGAACTTTGGGTGAGGGCACCAATTGGAGGTTGCGTCGACCCACACAAGCATCTGATTCACATTGAGGGGAATCAAAATATCGAAATCCAGGTGGACAGGTTTCAAAGTGAGCTTGTCCGTGGCGACATACCAATAAAATGTTGGCATTCAAAATTTTGGGTTCGGTATGAAATTGACAGTACAGACTCTCGTCATTTTTACTTCGGCAAGAGTCGTGTAGAAAGAATGTATTGGTCGAACACGACCGTCGAACAGCCTTTTCATTTTGACATTCGTAAAAATGATGAATGTCGTACGGGTCGGAAAATCGCATACCATTGGATTGTCCCACACATTGATCAATGGGTTGGCAGTGAGTTTTGTGAAAAAAATGACCAGGTGGACAAATGTGCAAGTCTTGAATTTTTCCATGTTGACAACTAAAATAATACACTCGTTTATGTTGCAAGATGGTCGAAGCGTTGGATTCAAAGGAAGGAGGTTGGGAAAATGAAACGAGTTTATCTTTTTCTAAATATTCGTACAAAGCCGGACCTATGGCAGGCACTTTACCTGCATCTGGTTGACCATGGCAAGCATCTTTAAAAGAAAATTGTTGGTTTTGAATAATATAATGATCCGGTAACTGAGCTTGCCATTCTACTTGAGAATTGATTTTAAATTGAAATACAGATCCACGTGAAGTGAGTTGAAAAGGAGCGGTCACAGGAAAAGGATATAAAAAAGTTTGGGGTTTGGAAAGAGAAGAGTGAGTGTTGAACCACGTCATGTATAAGAAATACAATAAAAATAGGGCAATTGTAAACGCTTTTAAAAGCATTGCGACCTTGTTTTCACAATGTAGGTAACCAAGATGTTGCAATGTTGTAGAAATGACAAGGAGATGAGAAAGACAAGTGTTGAGCAAGAAGAATTTTTGTAAAAAAAAAAAAAAAAAAAAAAATTTTTTTTTTTTTTTTTTTTTTTTTTAGTACTACTATTAAATATATTATATATCAATGACTGCATATGCTGCAGAGTCACTCGTTCAAGATGTTATATTCCATTCGATGGGAAAAGATTGCTACCTCTGCCATTGGAAAGCGGTCTCATCATCCAAACATTATTCATGTTAAAGTTACTTTCTTGGATGAATTTGGTCAATTGGTACAAGTAACTCGTACCTATGAACAATGGATTGGCGTTTGCACTAATAACATTGACAAAGTCATTCGAGCCTTGGAGCATCATTTTCCCGATTGTAAACCTATTCGTTACACCTATGTGGGACTCACTCGCAAGATATTGCCTTATTTTGAAGCCCGACTAGTGAAAAATCGATTGGGTTCTCCTCAAAAACATTTTTACAAGGTCTATTTACAGACATGTAGTCATGAAGTTGGACGATTTTTCAACAAGTATAAAATTTGTTATTACGACAAGACGGATTGGTTGGTTCGTTTGTACATTGACTTGTGCCTTAAATACCAGACTCAAGGTTTTTATTATAAATGGTATACAATTCATGAGAAGGTGGATTTGGTAGACTCTTTGGAAATGCATCCCGATCAAACGCAAGCACCCGACTGGACAATAGGAGCCTTTGATTTGGAAACGGTCCCCATGGATGGTGCCGATCGTGTCCCCACGGGATTGGATGAAACGGATGAAATTGTCATGATTAGTTTGTACAAATGGAACCGACGTGAAGGTTTACGATCGTGGCTCTTGTATCGATTGCCTTGTGATTCTCCTCCGTTGGACATGGACCGGGCTCATGCTTATACGTCTGAACGTCAACTTTTAAACGATTTTCACGTTCTGATTCAAGATTGCCAGGTTTTAACTGGTTACAATATCAATGGATTTGATTTACCGTGTTTGTTTACCCGTTTGCTTTGGTTGCAAATGTATTCCATTTTACGACATTATTCATCCGTTCTCGTGGGGACGACCATCGTCACCACTTTTCAGAAAAAAATGGTGTTGGATTTGTATTTTTATTTTCGAATTTTTTCCAGTTATGATTTACCCGGATTCAAATTGGATGATGTGGCACGTATGAAATTGAATGAAACCAAAGTACCCGTCCAATCTACTGGACTCTGGTCTTGGTACACACAGCCTCAGGTGACGGCCCATTTGCTTCAGCAAACTTCTGCTGAAGAATGTTATCCAATTTTAAAACCACGTCGTGTACCCCTGGGCCAATTTGGTACTTTTAAAGACTATATGCAGTATTGTTTAAAAGATTCCTTTTTAGTCTATCGTTTATTTGAAAAAGAAATGGTATTATCCTTTTTAGTAGAGCGGGCCAATTTTACAGCATGGAATGCTGTTCAAGCCCTCCACATGGGGAATTCTAGCTTTTTGTTGGAATTGTTTAAAACGTATGGCACGTGCTTGGGATATTTTGTCAATACTCATTTTTTAAAGAGTCCTGTTGACATTAAAAAGTATGCCTCTGTGTTGGTCACCAAAAACCAAACGTACCAAGGGGCTTTAAATTATTGCATTCCAGAAAAAGCGTACGAAAATGTGTCTGTGATGGATTTTGCCAGCATGTACCCTAGCGCCTTATTGAGTAGTAATCTATGTTATGGAACATGCACCATCATGACCCGAGAAGAGTGGTTAGCGTGTCCTCCCGCTCAACAATTGACGAATATTGCTTACCGTGTCCACGGGGAACGGGATTTTGAAAACGATACCTTTGGAGAGAGTCCCGTCTTTCACTATCCCCCGTTTAATCCTAAAAAAGATGCATTTGCCATCGTCATTAATGAGCAAACAGAGGCATTTTTACCGCATATTGTAAAACATTTCATTGATTTGCGCAAACATCATCAGGGACAATACAAACAAACAAAAGACGTGTATCATTACAATGCTCAATTATGTATCAAAATTTTAATCAATTCCCTATACGGCGTCATGGCCAATAAGGATTCATGCTTGGCCTATTTACCTATTGCCATGACGATTGTCACGTTGGCCCGTTATCAATTACTTGGCTCGTACCATTATTTGAAACGTTTAAATTATCACATTTGTTATGCAGACACGGATAGTTTGATGGTGCAGCATTGGCCCGACAATGATTGTCATGCCGTCAATGCCTATTTAAATTTAAATCATGTGGAGCTCAAATTTGAGCAACGAATGAAGCGGTTGCTCGTCTTGTCTCGAAAACGTTACATTTACGAGACACAAAAAGGAAAGATTGTGACCAAAGGCTTTCAGAAACGTATTAATGAACTTATTGAATTTATATCGCAATTGGTGTTGGAAAATGTGTGGCATTTTATGTTTTCCACACCTCTCGAAAAAGTTTCCTTTGCGTGGATGGAAGACCATTTGTCCTTGTCCAGTCGTGGATGGATTTTATGGGTCTACATTATTCAAGAGGCTCATTACAAGTGCCGAGATGCTAAAAAATATTCCATTTACCGAAAGACGAAGCATTTGAGTGATTATAAATCAAAAAGTTGTGTGGCTGTGCATGTGCTCCAGAAATACCCCGAAAAAGCTAATGATTTTATTGAATACACCTATAGTCGAGCGGATGTGGCTCAGCGAGAGGCCAGTAAATGGGTGATGGATGCTCAAGAATGTCAATGGGTCAATTATGAACAATTATTTATTAGCCAAAAGAAAATGTTTTGCATGCTGTTGAATATGGCTTTTTGGAAATTGCCCGAAGTACCTCTTAATATGTGTGATATGGTCCTGAATACGCAAAGGTGGAAACAATTTGTGCAAGCTGAATTATTGTTTTGGCACAAGACTCGAGCACAAGGGGAACCCCGAAAAGTATTAATGTTGGTGGAAAAAGGAATAAAATATACATTTAGTATGAATAATCATGTAAAAAGAACGCGGGGAAAAATTGCTCGGATATCTCCTAGAAAGAAACAAAAAAACAATGCAGAATTAGTAAAAGTATAAAAATTTTTTTTTGTTTGGGGCTTTAAATGTTTGATGTTTTGTTGGTCCAGTCTGAAACTTATGCTTTGAAAAACATATTTGTGTTTCTTTATTAAGCCATCACGTACAAGATTCCCAGCAACATCATACCCATCAAATTTCCAACGGTAGGTCCGACAAAGAGTATTCGATTACTTATCCAAAACTTTTGAGCTTCGACCCCATTCGTTTTTACTACTTTAGTAGTACCATCTATGTCGTACAATGTAGCGTTACTCATCTGATACATGACATAACTTTGTATCACAACGGATACAATCAACATCACCAAGACGGCTCCAATGATTATGGTTTTGATTCCAAATTTCATGATTCTTGTTTCTTATTTTTAAAGCAAGGAGTATGACAGTCCACGCTTTGATTCATACGACTGGAGTGATTTTGGACCGAAAGTATATACCTTTGGAACTTGGCTATGTGGATGTGAGGGGTATGAAATTTTCTTTCAAGTGACGAGCCCTTACTCGTATTTCGAGACCATTAAATTATATCCTTATGCTCGACCGGATGCCATCATGACGACGTTAAATGATAGATTTAAACGTTGATTTGTTAGATTAAACGTAGTAGATTAAGATGTGTTGTAGATTAAATGTAGATTTGTCCCATTTTCACATCAATCGACCCTTGCATCCGCACAGTATTGCCTTTCTCTGTACTCTGTTTCCAGGAGGGATAGAAAAATTGCTTTGGGAGCAGGTGGGCAATAAAAATGTGGCTAAATGGGAAAAGACTACGAGACGTAGAGCAGATGCGTGGGGTCATTTCAAATGGAGTGTACCCCTCCATGTTACGGGAGGGAAGTTTTTAAACTGTGTGATTCCCTACAATCCACGTTACGAGGAAACTGAGGAATTAACCCCTCTGTATTTGAGTCATTACAGTAACAAAAAATTGCATTTAAAAGAGGGAAACAATGGGAACGAGTGTTTGTTTCAACGGATTAGAGATGAAATATACGTGTTGTCTCGTAAACAACAAAATATTATGAATGAAATTAAAAAAGTAAAACAAGAGTGGGCCATGGACCAAAAGGTGATATTAAGGTCCAAACCCAAGGAGATGAAAGCAAAAAATGACCTGATTCAAAGGGAAAGATACCTAATGAAGGAGGAAATTGACGTGTGGGAAACTAAAGAAAATGAGTAGAAAACTAAAGAAAATGAGTTGAGTTTTGAAATATCTAGATTAAACTCTAAATTACAAGGTACATTGGGTGAAAATAAAATATTGAAAAGGGTATTACAGGGAAAAAGAATGGACAGAATTTTTTCCAATCCATGGCGTTGGAATAGTCGAGTAAAAAAGGTTATTTTCAGCTGTTTCTCAACTTTCTCGTTCACTCGCAAATTTTTCAGACTGAACAAACTTGGTGGCTTTCAAAAATGACATGGAAGATGCTTACAACCTTATATTACAAAAAAAAAAAGAATTTTTTTTAAACTAGAATTTAAAGCTCCCACTCATATCATGATACTCATTCTTTTGAAAATGAATTCCCCAGACTATGATGATTTTATTGACATGTTTAATGTGTCAACACCTGTTTTACCTTTGCCACCAGCTCCAGTGGCTTCTTCATCCCATGAACCATCTCAAGATGTGATTTATGATTCGTTACCACCCATGGAACAATCTAGGTTTCCCGAGTCACCTTTGAAAAATTTACTTTCCGTGGATTCTAAGCCACCAATTGTTTCTAAACCGTCAGTTGTTTCTAAGCCACCTGAGGTTTCTACTTTACCTGATCCACCTGTAATTAAGGTTGCTTCCGTCATTCATCGAGGACGTTCTCCGCGATCCAGGGAAAGACGAAATGAGGAAAGATGAAATGTGTTGGGGTGAGGCGAGTGAACCATTTTTTCTGGCGGAAGGATAACTGAGTGATCCGCCCACGCGCTCTTTTTCCCGCCTTCACTCCCGCGCATTCCTTCTACGAGGTTGACGAGCTGACCGTTCGCTGTGTGCTTTTGGATCAGACTTGCTGTGTGCAGTATCCGCGATCAATATTTTCGTATGTATATAAATAAATGTGATGTCCCAAGATACCGTTGTAGAAGTGATTTCACAAAAGAACAACAAAATGAGAAAAGACTGAATGAGGAACGAAGGCCACGAGACCCAGGTTGTATTACAGACCTGATTTCAGACAACCGTACCGAAGGTCTGATTTCAAACCCAGAGTGTTTCGGAGACCCCCTTATGCACAGCAATTGATGCCCACTTCCCAGGAAAATGCCCAATTCTTTTTCAACAGCCAAGGTTTGGCCATGTTGTGTATTAGGAACAATGGTTTCAAGCTGACTAACGGAATCGTCTCGTATGCTATGGATCGGGAATGTCCGAACGAATTGTTTAAATTTTACACTATCTCAATGTCGATACCATTTGTGTGATTGACCAACATTCTAAACAAACATTTAAGGAAATCCAAGCGAGTTGGAGGTCCTCGAGTCCATTCAAGCGAACCCCTGTGATGCTTTTAAATTCAAATGGACGCGAGCTGGGGCAGTGTTCGTTTTGTAATCAGACGCAATGTCATCATTGGATTGCAGTGCAAGGTATGTGTGCTATTCTCCATCAACCCATTAATCCCAGTTTTCACTCGTGATTGGCTGCTGATAGCTCCGCCCTCATCTTGTTTAAAAGTATAAAAGGAAGACTCATCTCGACGCTTCACATCAGTTGCCTCTCGATTTGCCAGCACAATGAATCAAATAGATGCCTTCCCCGAGCATATTTCAATGACCGTGGTGCCCGTGACGCTTCTCGAGAAACCACACGCATTGGCAGGGCCATGTCCGTGCTTGCATCATTTACCAGGAACCCAACACGAAATGTGTGTTTGTCTTGTTTTGTAAAGACAATTGCCCCCAAAAAAAAAAGATGCTGGTGGATAATTTCAAGCGGGCCATAAGGAAGGCGAAACACGTGAACGAATTCAGGCCCGACGATGTCTTGTGGGAGAAAATCTCCAAGGTAGTCTTGAAAAATCCAGATAGACCCCTGAAAAACACCGACAAGAGGATGGTGTATATTTATAAGAACATGTTTTTTTGTGAAAAAGATTTTACTTTTGGCTTCCGAACGGTAAAACCCGGAGAAATTCACCTTATTCAAATGACCAACATCCCCATGCTGATCTATGAATTTCCCTCTTCCAGTCTCAGGTATCGAGCCAATCTCACTTTATTTAGGAGGAGCTTTGAGTCACATTTGACCAGATGCTCTATCATCGAATGGTGTTGGAACTTCACACGGCGTACCCGAAACCATTCTCCCCCAGCTAATTGAGAATGGATTTAACCTAGGGATTTTAGAAAAATGAAATGATGCGATCAAAGGCCTACAAGCTACTTCCTCCTACCCCGGCTCATGTACCTGCAGAGATGAACAAACGACCTTGGAAGGACAGCCGGGCCTTCCTCCCATAGACTCAGGTTTCCAAACAGATCCAGAGTGCTTCTCACACCCATCATTAGACCATCTGTAACTCCTGTGTTGCTCGTCAGACCTTCAACTGCCTTGACCTTCCCTCGACCCGTGATTATACCAGAGTTGCAGGCTCCTTCGCTGAATAATAACAGCAATACTCCAATATCGTAATCCAATGGACTAAATTCATGTGACGTCACGATCACGTGATTCCGTCAACCGGTGAATATGGTGTCGTTTGTTTACTATTGCGTACGATTATTTTGTCCTTAAAGATTTACATTTTACTTTCTAAAAATGTCTTATTTTGCTGAAATGGTTGCTCGATCAGTTATAGAAAGGATAATTAGAAAAAAAATCATTTTATAATATCATTATAACAAATCAAAGTGCTTTTGATAGCATGGTGAAGCGTAAGGATTATATACCCTCTTCCCAGTGTTTATGTGTTTGACCATTCTTTGAATAATGTTTTCAACACCGTGAGACAAATGAAACTTCTTCAAAAAGGATTTTGGACAGATGTAGACTTACTTCTACAAGAATGTAAATATTTAAAAGCAAATATTTGTTTATTTTACATCAAGTTATAATGAGAACATATTATGTTTAGTTAACTTAAATTTTACTTATGTGTTACACATCTTCAGAGTAGTTAACAGAGGTACTTCAGCATTTAATTATCTAAAATTAGAACACAAGAATCTGATATGTAACCACACATATATCAAAAAGAAGTATATATATTTATAACACTTATTTTACTTAGTAATTTTATAATATTACAGGGAAAAAGAAAAATAAAGAAATGGAAAAATATCTTACTTTATTACAGCTCTGTTAACGTTTATACTAGTTGATGAAATAAGAACCACTTTCAAACATTAGAAATCAAAATTATCATTTACCATTTGTAAAATTACACACAAAAAATATTTATTCGCTGCACTACTTAAGGTAAAATATATGATTTATCGAAAATTGAATTCCAAATATGGTAATAAATTAAGGCATTAAAATTTTTAAATTAGAATGTGTATATAGTAGAATGTAAGTTTGTGTCCATATATTAAATATAAAAGTCCTGCTCACTCCTACATGACCAAAATGAAAAAAAGTCACTTTTTAATTCATAATTCTTTTAGAAAAAAATAAAAATTGTAATATATTTGCGTGGTTTCAACACATATGTTTTTCAGAGTTTGACTGCATGGTATAAAAGACTGTCTCACGCATATACGAATTTTTTACATATGTATAACAAATATGCATTTATTGGTACTTGCACAATTTGTAGATTTATCATATAGAGATTAGATTTATTTTATACTTTTGCAAAAATAAATCTCATGATATATGTCCTGAATAAATTTGTTGCATTGAGTTTGTTGCAAATATTGATCTAAGAAGAGTTCTTTGATCAATTTTATGATATTTATCGAAGAGAATTACAGAAAATCTTTTTTCAAAATTATTGTTAAGAGGTTAATTGGTCAAAATCACTGATATTTTTGTGACATATGTTTCGAAGATAAATTTTGGGCTCTTGCGTATTATAATGATCAATTTCTTTTTTTTAAAAGTACAATTATATATAAAAGGACACTTTAGATACATATTAGTGATAACAAAATAAAATGCCAATACATTTCTCCAAGTAAGTTTTCAGTTTGCATGAAATGGATTGATTGATTGAATATTAACGTCGCACTGTTCAGCTACACGAGGGCTTTTGGCGACGGACCACGTAATTTTGAACCATGGTCAAGTGACGTGGACGACACCTGAGCTGGCACCCCTCTCCTAACTACCACACCACACCAACGGGAGGACGTTTCAGCTCTCGACAGATTTAACGTGCATCGCTGCCCTACACGGCTGCATGAAATGGAACTCAAGTGTTTAACACTAAACTTAAATATCTGGTCAAGAGACATAACTAGTAGAAATTGTGAAGGGAAATTTTATGCAACTATTTACTTCCATATTGTATTAAATTGTTTCTATCTTATTTGCAATTCATTGTGTTATAAAAATAAGATTCATTTCATCAAAGGATAAATATTTATTGTTAATCAAAAACTTTTATATTAACTCTATCTAATATGAGATAAACAATAGCTTAATGAAGTATGCAATTCAATTAGAAATTAAATTGAATTTGTGAAAATTATAGTATTTTTTCTGATGAAATATTCTTTAATATTATAAAATTATTTATAACAAGTTGTTTAACATGTTATAAGCACTCTATACAAAGGCAATTAAAAAAATTATTGAATTTGTAATGTAAATTTTTAATATAGTTCATACTCGCATTAATAATCTGAATTTGTGATCCAAGTGTCGCATATTATTGCATAATATTTAGTAGCCGAGATATAAAGGTGAAGTTCATATTACATTGAATATTTTTTAAAAATTATATATTAATATGATTCATTTCTTTAACTTAATAGTGAAATTGTATTTTCTTTTATTACTTTATACAATCATTTTTAAAAAAAATTCCAAACATTTTTAAAAGGATAATTACTAAGTAAATCAGACAGTCAGAGATAGGAATGTTATTTTATTAGAAACATTTTCAAATAGCTTTAAATGCTTCATAATATTGTACAAAAATATATATGAAGTATTTATATGCAATACATTGTGTAAACAAAAATTCATTTTCAACAAATAACTGTTCCACAGTGAAATAAAATATTCAATTGAATTTTAAGTGCAGGTAGGTAAACTCGAGTAAATATAATATATTTTTAGAAAATTGTTATTTACCATTTCTAAATAATGAGGTACTGGGGGAAGAGAAATTTCATGCATAACACATTATTTATATATATAAATTCACACCTGTGTGAAGAACAGATTTATCAGCAAGTAGCATATAAGTACAAAGGAAAAAAAATTAAGAACTTCCTATAGTATTGATAAATCAAACCAAAATTACGGGATTATTTCAAATGTCTGACACTTATAAGGCTTCACATAGAGTGTTTAATGTCCCCATTGGTAAGCCATACTATTATAAAATTTGCAATTCATGATGATGTAAAAAAAATTCAATTTTCATCACAGGAGACATATATATGAATCATATACTCGCATCCTTAATTACCTTTACATGCATAATACTGAGTTTTAAGGAATTAAACTATTTTAAGGATTTGTGCAAAAAGGGGAAATAGTTAAATCGTGGATAAACAAATACTTACTTCTTAAGTAGCCACTGAGATTTCAAAAAAAAAGATGGAAAAAAAACACTTTTACCAAAAGCTAATTCTCTTCATTTATCTAAAACTTTCATATTAACTAATGTTCTA
This sequence comes from Trichonephila clavipes, assembly GCA_019973935.1. NCBI lineage: Eukaryota > Metazoa > Arthropoda > Arachnida > Araneae > Nephilidae > Trichonephila > Trichonephila clavipes. The sequence continues at coordinate 75,272 of BMAU01020983.1, forward strand.
TGTACACAGGCTTCAAGAAATAAACTTTTTTGCAAGTTTGATATGTACTTCAAAAAAATAAGACAATAACATATCAAATTAAATGTAATCATTTCTAAAAATTGTTACCCCTTTTTTAATAGTTTCTTTCCCCTTAAGAATATTGTATTTTAATTTAAAGAAAGAAATGACATATATTAAATTTTAACAACAGAGAATAATTATAAATAATTTAGAAATCGATAATTTGTGTGTGGAAGGTAAAAATCAAAGAAACATTTCTTTAATTTTTGTAAACATTCCTCCCACAAATTATCATCAAAAAAAAATTGAAAAAATTCAGAATAAATATTTTCTCCTGACTTTGAATTATTAATTAAAATTACAAACAGACATTTTTTTTTATATTATTCACACCTAACTGACACTGTGTTGTATAATAATAGGTGTAAGCTCTTTTTAAAAGAAATGATATCAATGTTATTCGATAATCATACAATTTTAAGAAAGTAGTTTTAATTCTATACTGTCAACCATTCTTGCGCAAAACTATATAATAAATAACTACTAAATTAATTAAGAACTAAAATAACTAAGAGTCATACCTAAGTGTACCATGAACTATAAATAAATGCTATGATCCAACCGAACTAGGATAAATAAATATGCCAGCTAACACTAGTCGGATGTAGACAATTACCTAATTAGATAAATAAATTAGAATAAAACAAAAATTATATAAAAGAGTTGTTAAGATTATTTCTAACAAAATATATATACTAGAATAATGCAAAAAATACAATGATATCATATTTTTATAATTAGATAAAATTAAGGTACAAGAACGACGTCAACAAACGTATAGGAAAACCAATGTTATAAAATCACACGTGCTGTTTATTGACGTTGGAATCACGGGATTACTGACTGGCGTCAGTCTGTCCATGAAGTTACTCCATTGAATCCTCCAAATCTCGTCACTACTGCTGCTGGCTCAATAGCCTTCTTCTCCGCTAACTTACAACGCTCTCCTTAAATACCTTATCTACTTTAAGTATCCCATTTTTTTCTTTTAGAGCTGATTGAAATATACGCGAATTTACTATCCCCAAAGACGCCTAAGAGTATTAGTGGGAAAGTGCCGTAAAGATTCGTCACAGGTGGGAGCTTCTAAATCGGGAAATTATACTGAAATTTACCTTAAAAATTTAAGTCAGGCCAGAAAGTCTTGTCACTACGATGCTGTTGAAGCCTTAAAAGATAATTATGGTAATATCATGAATATTCTTAAGACATTTAGTGTTAATGAAAATGAGAAAATTGATTTTCGAAAAGAGGCAATAAATTTATTTAATAAATTAACAAAACTCGAAGCCGTCATTTTAATGATATTTTGGGAGAAAATTTTAGAAAGATTCAGTTCACAAAAAATTACAAACTCCTGGTTTGGACATCTATGAAAGGGAATAAGTTAATCATGCCATTAAAAACGTTTATAAGCAATGTACGACATGAATCAGATCAAAAACTAAAGAGCATCAAGATGCAACCAAAAAATTAAGTCCTAGTGTAGAAATAGAATATAGCGATGTGAACAAGAGACGGATTCTTTCAAAATTTGCCGATAAATCCACAAAAAAGCTGTGTATGGGGCAGAAAAATTTAAGAAGCACGCTTATTGTTGCATTAAATAAGCTAATCCTTGATTTAAACAGAAGTCAATTATATGCAGAATATAGTAAGCAATTGTAAAATGTTTGATGGATATGCAAGATCAAAGTAAGGAGAACGTCGACCTGGAAAGAGTACGCGTTATTACTGATTAATATTCAGATGACGTTGACCCAACATTTGGTAAATGAAGGTGTTCATTTCAAAACTTATCTAAAACAAGCTGAGCTGGAGTCCTATACTTGAAGCAATATGTTCAATTTAATTTTTGAAAAGAAACTTATTGACGTTTTTCCAAAATTGGGTATCATTTTAAAGATCGTTCAAACGCTCCCTATTACTAGTTGTGAAGCGGAGCGTGCGTTCTCCAAAATATCCTGCGTAGAAAACAAATACAGGACACAATGACAAATACTAGGCTTAATTATTTATCACTTCTTTCTACTAATGCTGATCTCACCAAAGACTTAAAATAAAAGAATAGAGAAAATAAAAGAATTCGCAGCACAAAATTGCTGATAATTTTTTTTAAAATTATGTTATTGCTTATAACGTATTTAAGTTGTTTGAAATAAAAAAACCCCTTAAGTTTCGTATACAGTCGAACCTCCATATCATGACCAACATATTGCGAATTTTTCTACACAGCGAACTTTTTCCTGGAACCCAGAACATTTCACGATTTTCTTCGCAAAGTAATGATACGATGCTATTGTTAATTTATTTGCTTAAGTAACCCAGGTTCGATAATTATACATCACATCATGACCAATGTTAAATAAAACAAGAATCTCGTCAATTAAAAAACTAATTTTAACATTAAGATAAATTTATTTTAAGCACAATTAAAAGATTTAGGTTTTACAAAAAAGAAGATCAATAAAAAGGAACTTAATTGAGAGGGGGGAGTGTGGAGGACGGGGAGAAGAGCATGGTTGGCCCAAGGTGTCCGGTGATTTTCCAACTACTGTAAATCTAGGAGATTCCGCTCTCTTCTTTGCCTTTTATTCCGCGCCTCCTCACTCCAAAATCCCAGAGCCGAACTATTTGCCGTCTTCTGGATCTTGCTTCTGATTGGACAAAACTTCACGCGCAATCATACATGACGTTAAATTTATGCGTTCACTGAACTCAGAATGCGCGGGAATACTTTGACACTCCCCTCCGAAGGAATTTTACCACATCCGGTCAAGGGGGACTCGTATAAAAATTTCTACAAAGCAAGGGACAATTTCTAAGGCAATGGACAACTCCCGGCCTCCCATCAGTAACCTCCCAATAGCGAAGTGCATTTTCTATATAACGAACTTTTTTTTTGTGATTCGTTTTTTTCCCTTCCTATTTTGAAAGTATATTTCTGTACATTTCAAGTTATTCTCTTTTTTAACACATTTTATGGTGGACATAAATCTTGATTAGGTTTTATTAGGTGCCTAACTCGCCGAGAGCAATTGAATTCTGCGCTTTTCATTCAAAAAGTGCAACCTTAACTCCCTATTGTCCAGTCAATTAGAAACATATTCGATATCCCCTTTCACCCTCAGTGGAGTTGTCTCGTGTCCTTTAACTAATTTCTGTTCATTAGTAGAGTTGATAAGTTGTACTGGTAATTTCGTTTCTTGTGGCTCGAAAATGTCAAAACGTAGGTGCGTGAGCATCCATCAAAGAAAAAAATTATTATTTAGAAAGTGGATAACGGCGTCAAGAAAAAAGGATTTTGCTATAAAATTTGGTATTCCTCCAAACAGCCTATCAGCTGTTATAAAAAATCGAGATAAGTTACAAAATTATGATTCATCAAGTTCTTGTTCAAAAAGTTTAAGATCATGTGTCTATGAAGCTATCGATGTGGCAATTTTGAAGTAGATACACATAATGCGAGATAAAAATGTTCCGATCTCTAGACCTTTCATAATAAAGCTGTGACGAATCTGTACGGAACCTTTCCACTAATCTTCTTAGGCGTCTTTCTGGGGAATATAAATTCGCGTTTATATTTCCAATCAACTCCAAAAAGAGGTATGGGATATTTAAATTAGATAAGGTATTTAAGTCGAGAGTTGCGAGATAGCAAGAGATAGGATGGAAGGCTATTGAGCGAGTAACGTTAAACGTATTACTAGAAGATTCAAAGAAATTAGATTAGTGAAGACGTCGTGCTGCTAGACGTACCAGAAAGCTGATATAAGCCAGCGGTAAATATAATTCACGTACGCTTAATGTAAGCGTCAGTTTGAGCTGCTTAGTTAAAGTTAATGACAGTTAAGAATTCGAATACGCGCGTGTGCTTCTCGGATCTCCTATTTCGATAAACCTTACTTGAGTTTGAGCTAGATCAGTGCTTCTCAAACTTTCAATACTGGCGCCCCCCTATTCAATCACAATTTTTATCGCGCCCCCCTTATACATTAATAATGCACTAAATGCAATAACAATTCACTTTGACGCTAAAGCTACACAATACGAGATTTTATTTTATATACCATACAAACTAATAGCATAAGTATTAAATTTTCAATACTACCTTTAAGCAAACAAATTAATTAAATAAGTAATAGGATAATTATTATGTTATTTTTTCTTTCTCTTTTAAATTGAACATATTGCAAAATGCGGTGACTGCTTAGAAGACAACATATGGATATCTGCTAAATATAGAAAAATAACTCAGAGGGTCAATTTCTAATCATAAGCATTCCTTATAAAAACTTTTTGCTTTGCAAGACAAGCCCATAAAAGTCGTTAATACTTATTAAACTTGTTCTTAATTTGGTATTAATTAATTAGTTACAAAATACTCTGTGCAGCACTGACACATTAAAAGTATACCGGCCGAAGTACCCGCTCTTTGCAGGAGTTCATTTATAAGAAAATAAAACATTCTTGATATAATAGCTGTATTGCAATAAGAGTAAGTGCTCGACAATGTTTACAAAAATGTAAAATGTTTTTTTTTAAAATGATTGCTCAAATTATAATTAGCTTTAAGCGAATTTTAATTTTAAGCCTCACGGAATTAGCGTTTATAATTGATGTTAAATAATGAACAATAATATAAAATTCCGATGAAGAATAATTGTATTATTTTTAATATTTAAAGCAAAAAGACTTCAACATGTTTTAACCTGGGAGCAGGCGCGCACTCGATACGGTCGAGGGAGGTTATTGAGTCATCCCAATCCTTTTTTTTTAAATAATTATTTTATTGTACACGATACAAATCGTTATTCCAGTGAATAATTTAATTAAGAGAAAGCTTACTTAGCTACTTTCAAGGATTTTTCAATTTTTCTTTGGTAACAAATAAACAGTTTTGCCAGAATTAACAATTTCGTGATCTGTGTGTTCCGCGCGACCACTTCCGGGTAAAAAGTGTATTCATTATGATATTATGTATGTTACTGCTAAAAACAATTGTTATGCTTTATATGTTTGAAAATACTCATCTTGGTTTAAGTCTTGGCCAAGTAATCCATCAAAGTGTGTGCTCTCAGTGGTTTTCCAAATATCATAAAACTGTTTCGCATGGAAAAAAGCGCAACAGAGAAATACATTACTTACAAATTCCTTAAATAAGAAATAAACACATAAGAGATGGGTCATAACTAACTGTACCAATAACTTAGAATGTCAAACAAATTACAGCTATAATGTGCAGTATTTCAAAAATAATGACAGTGATGAATTTTTTATGTTCCTAAATTTTTTCGATTCTGGATCTGGGATCTGTTTTTTCTCTAAAAGAGTAGAATGTTAGTTTTAAAAAGGAAAACGTAATAAAAACTCTCCCATCATGAGATTACAGCAAGTTAAATAAAATATTTTTATTTGGTTATAGGATCAAAGATAGCTAATTAAGTATTGAAGAAATTTTTTCTTTGATGATTTAATATCGCCTTTAACTTATATCAGAGTAAAAGTGCATTTTTTATTATGTCTAAAAGTATTTTGTTTTAATTCATTCCAGTAAATTAATTATTTTTTTAAATCTTTTATTTTCGATATGCTCGCGCCCCCCCAGGGAGGCGCGCCCCACAGTTTGAGAAACACTGAGCTAGATTATTAATTAAATGTATTCTTAGTAATTTAATTTAATATAAAGGCAAATCCCTTTAAGCGACGTAACATTATTGTATTATATGTTATCAGAGATTTTTGAGGAAATTATAACAAATAAATAATATTATTATTCAAAATGGCTCTTGGTGGTTCTTTGCCTCAAATTAATCTGGTGGTCAAGGTGTGACCCAGGGGGGACATCACAGTGGCGCCCAACGAGTAAATCCCGAGTTTAGAGTCGGATCTAATTTTCGAATCATCCCTGAGCAGTATTTTTCGGGGGTGGAGAACGTGGTGGAATTTTTGGAAAATATGGATAATTAACTTATAACATATTACGAGATACCCACACAACTCGCTTGTGCATATTTAAAGGGTCATCTCACAGGACGGGCACAAGATTGGTTTGAGGTTCTAGGTTATAGATTTGTTGAAGACAAGGCGATGGATTACGCGCACTTAAAGCAAGCTTTGTCAGAACAGTTCCCCGTGGTTAGAAATAGGTCGGAACTAGAAACTCGTTTTTTCGCATCATCTCAAAAGCATAACCAAAAACATTCTGATTTTGTGTATGATTTGTTAAAGATCCACAAAATCTTAAAACTCGAAATGACGGAGGAAAAATTGATCGATCATATTATTAGTAGGTTAGACCCTCAGATTTAAGATTATGTAGAGGTTAGGCATCCGCCAACCACATCTAACCTTCTACAAATAATTGATAAGTATGAGGAACGGTTTCTAAATAGAAAGATCAGAGGTTCGAGTTTGGAATTCCGAGATACAAACCCAAGCGAGAACAATCGTTTCCCTGACAGGAATCGGCAGGAAAATTGGAGGGAGACGAGAGGTAACAATAGATACACGGACAACAGTAGACCACGGAGAGAGTTCAATAGATTTGAGAGTCAAGGTGTTGTGGATAATCAGAGATTCGATGGTCGACACCGAGGTGGTCAATCGGATCATAAATTCCACAATCAAGGCGGTCGACAAGGTGGTTCGAGGAATAGTACTTTCAGAGGTCAGAATGATCGAAACAGGTATTTAAACCTTTAAGCGATCGATGCGAGTATGGGGGTGATCGATCGCGATGAACGGAAAATCCTCCAGATACAGAACACCAAACTATTAGGGTATCCTCATTACGAATGACTCCAGTAGATTTACCGTATGTCCCTATTCTTTTAAATGAGACATTCATTACAACCCTTTGGGGCACGGGGGCGGAGAAATCTTTCATATCGGAAGAGGTCTATCGAAAATATTTTTCGTATCGACCGCGTCAAAGGCGAAAGTGACGGCGCAAGGAGCCCAGTGTTGCCACTTCGGTCGGGTCGAATTACAAATTCGGATCCGAGAATTCCAGAAAACAAGGGAATTTCACATTCTTAACAATATGCAGTACCAATGCATTTTAGGCATTGGTTTTATGAAGGAGTCCAAGTTAACTTTAGATTTCGATCAGAAATCGCTGATAATTCCAGTTGACCAAATTAAGCAGTTACCAAAAGTGGAAAAGCCGGTCGAGATTGATCTATCAGATACAAAGCTAGGTGACGGGCAAAAGCAAAAATTAAGGAATTTATTTAATGGTTTTAAAGGGCTATTTTCAGATCAGCCGGGGTTAACTCATGTTTTATACCATGAAATCGATACTGGGGACAAGGGACCGGTAGTGTCGAGACCCTACCGATATGATAGGGTCAAACCAGGAATAATCGATTATCACATTGAGAAAATTTTACAAGAGGGTACAATCCGTCCTATTCAGTCCCCATACGCGTCACCGGTAGTTTTAACGCACAAGAATAATGACCTTCCTCCGGATTCTCCTGAGGCGTATCGATTCGCGATTGATTATCGCAAACTTAATGCAATATCTAAATACCCGCGATATCCATTACCGGTGATTTATGATCTAATAATAAACATTCCGAATACTGGAGTGATGTCCACATTCGATTTAAAAATTGGCTATTTTCAATTGGCGATTAGTCCGAAAGATATAGAGAAAACCGCGTTTGTCACTCGCAATGGCACGTTTGCATTCCTCAGAATGCCTTTTGGCCTTTCAGGGGCGACGCGAAATTTCCAAAAGGCCATTGATATTATACTAAAACCTGTTATTGGGCGTTTCGTGTCGGTATATATGGACGATGTTATCATCAAATCTCCATCGTTTAATGAACACTTAGATCATTTGAATCAGGTATTTACATTGTTGAGAGACGCGGGGCTATCATTAAATAAGGATAAATGACACTTCGCACGGGACAAATTGAAGTATTTAGGTCTCGTAATTAGTAAAGAAGGGATCGAGACAGACCATAGTAAAGTGAAGGCAATCACAGAAATGAAACCTCCTAAAAATAGCAAGGAAGTATCGAAATTTTTAGGGATGGTGGGGTGGTATCAGAAATTTATACCCCAGTATGCAGACATATGTCAACCATTATATCGGTTGAAGAAAAAGGGGGCTAAATTTAATTGGTCGACAGAAGCACAGGATTATTTTGATAAGATAAAACGAGCATTAACAGAGGCACCAGTTTTGCAATTGCCGAATTTTACAGAACAGTTTAACTTATTTACTGATGCTAGTGGGGTCGGAATTGATGCTGTGCTTAATCAAAACCACAGACCTATTGCATTCGCGTCTAGCACCCTCAATAAGGTGGAACGAAACTATACTGTTACTGAACGAGAATGTTTGGAGGTGATATGGGCCTTAAATAAGTTTAAAACTTATTTCAGATCCCTGCCGATGAAGGTAATCACAGATCACGCTGCATTAACAAAGCTAACGAATGGGAAAAACTTATCTAGTCGAATGATTAGATGGGCACTCAAGTTATCCGAGTTCAACATAGAATGGGAACATCGAGCTGGTGTCCAAAACGTTGTCGCGGACGTTTTGTCTAGGAATCCAGTAGGCAATCTGGATGGATTACAAATTTCATGCGCAGCTCTTTGAGCCCTAGCCTTAAACTCCCGAGAACAACTCATTCGAGAGCAAACGGAAGATACTGAGTTAGGACACATCTATCGTTATTTAGAAAACCCAGACGACGGTTCGGTTAATGCGACTTGATGCGAGGGTTGGTTCCAGGATTTTAAACTTATAGATGGTCTACTCTTTTACGCGAAATATTATACAGCTCTTGGAGAACTAAGAGTGTATATTCCTAGATCGCTTCGGTGAAACAATAATGAAAGAATTTCATGATCTGCCATTAACAGGTCAACTAGGAAAGAGGAAGACCTATTTAAAATTACGAGACACATGTTATTTTCCATATATGAGGAAATATATATTTGAATATATTTCAACCTGTGACCGGTGTCAAAAATTTAATTACAAAAACGCGCTACCAGCTGGTCGTTTAATTCCGATAGTATCGAATTACCCCAATGAAATTGTAACGTTAGACCTATTAGGCCCCTACCCCGCATCCCGACCCGAAAGATATAGATTTTTATTGGTAATAACTGATCATTTCACAAAGTGGATTGAGCTTATTCCTTTACGAAAAGCTTCGGCTCAGGCATAGCTAACGCCCTTTTTGAGAATTATATTTCACGTTACGGAGCTCCGATTTCTTTAATTAGTGATAACGGCCTCCAATTTATATCAGAGGTATTTGAACACTTAAGTCAAAGGTTGGATATAAAACATATGAAAACGGTAACATAAAGGCCACAGGTGAATTTAACGGAAAGAGTTAATCGCAATTTAGTCCAGATGATAGCCTGTTTTGTAAAAGAAAATCACTAAAACTGGGACCGATTTCTTCATGAATTCGCTTTCGCGCTGCGCATTTCAGCGAACGAAACAATAGATAAAACTCCGGCTGAGTTATTCTTAGGTAGAAAGATTATAACTCCTTTTAGCAAATTAATAAAGGTCACAGAGGGTGCTGAATATGTAGGAAGAAACATTGAGAAATTATTTGATGAAGCAAGGCAGAATATGCGAAAAGAACACAAACATTGGGGAAAATATTATAATCGGAAAAGGAGGGAAGTTAACATCAAAGTAAATGATTTGGTGTTGGTACAAACTCATTTTATAAGTGCTGCGGTTAGGAGAGTGGTTGGAAAGTTTATGCCTAAGCTTGAAGGGCCATATAGAGTGTTAGAGGTTCGAAATCAAAATTTAATTATTTTAAATGAGGTAAAAAGGTAACATTTAATATTGACAAGGTGCGTGTATACCGCCCACGACAATCCGACATGATTAGTTCGGACAGTCATGTTGAGACACTGTATGAAGGACAGAGGTCGAGTGATAGGTCAAGTAGATCGCAACCAGGAAAATTCAAAGGATCTAGGAAAACCTCGAGTGAGCAGAGTAACGGTCATAAATCAAGTAAGGGTAATGCCGGTTGATTGATTGATTGATTTAATAGTAACGTCGCACTGTTCAGCTACACGAGGGCTTTTGGCGACGGACCACGTAATTTTGAACCCTGGTCAAGTGACGAAGGGTAATGCCGGATGGGAGGATCCGAGATTGAAACGTAAAGTAGAGTCAATGGATCAGGGGACAGGAAAAATTTAAAGAGGTCCAAAATTTGCAGAAAATGCTCTCTGCAGGGGTCCGAACATAGAAATCAGAAAAGACCAAACCCTGAACCAAAACAGGGGATAAAAAGAGCAATTCCGTCCTCGGTTTCATCTCGTAATTATAAATATAGAAGACCTAATAACCCCTCCCATGGATCACAGTCCATTGCAGGTCCTTCTCATCAACAAGATTCCAGGCAGGACAAGTCACCTACAGTAGCGAGCAGGCACGAAGGAAGCGGACAATACAACAAGGCCCAGGAGACAAAGACAACTAAAAACGGAACCAACAGGGCAGCTGAGAGGAGAACTGTCCGGTCTAAACAGACGACAGCAGTGAGACCTTGTCCGTACTACTTACGCAGCCGAGTAAGACAACCCGAAGGATTTCCAGAGGAGCGGAGGAACAGCGGAATAGAAAGTATCCCACAGAACAACATCAGGAGAAGGAGCCTCAGTATGGAAGCTTTAAACGGAGATCGTGTGGATAGGAGCGAATAAAAAGCAAAGAAAAATATCAGGTTGTATCGTTTCTTTCTTTTCTCCTTTCGAACAAGTGGTCGGAAGAATTATTGCAATGAAGCAAGTCACGGGCGGATTTTTAATTTAAGAAGCCAAGCAAAAGTGGACACTACAATGAGTGTATTTTTTCTTGATGAGAAAAATCAGCTTTTGTATTAATTTTTTTGTAGAAATAAGGAGAAAACATTTGTAAGAATGCATTTGTTTACTTCTATGTATGACTTCACTAAGATGCGACAATTCTTTTGGTTGTTTGTTTTATTGTTTTTTGAAAAATGTTTGAAATTGTAAATTGTATGTATATATATGTGTATATTTTATCTTACATCTGGTGACTTGGGATGCGGCGTAATTAGGTAGAGCTAAAATTTAATACCAACAAACGCAGCATGTATGGAATGGGAATGTTAAGGAACCAGATGCTTCAATTGATGTATATGAAAAAGGTTATGTAAAAAAATGAAGGAATCTGTATGTACTATAGATGTTTGCTTTTCACACAAAGAAATTCTCATTTCAGGGTAGCTGACCCTAAGCATTGTATATTCCACAAAAGAAGCAAGATGCAAGTCCGAATATGTGTTATAATATTTAAGTAGATTTTTAAGTAGTTAAGGAAACCACGCAGGCAGGTTTTTTCACATAGGTGGTTTTTAGCTCGCCTCAGAGCCGAATGGGCGTGGTGTAGGGAAATATAATTCTGTAAATGTTACCTCCTTTAAAGTGCAGTTTTAGGTCGTAATTTTTTTTTCTTTCCCTTAAGGAAGGAGAATTTTGGGTATCCGATTGGTAGATATATATTAAAGTCGTCGGGACTATAAATCAAGTCTAGGAATTGGTTACGTAATTTATTTTCAGGCGGTTTGTGACCTTCGAATAAATCCCGTTTTCTTTTTGGAGGGGTTTGTGACGAATTTATACGGAACCTTTCCACTAATCTTCTTAGGCGTCTTTCTGGGGAATATAAATTCGCGTTTATTTCCAATCAACTCCAAAATGAGGTACGGGATATTTAAATTAGATAAGGTATTTAAGTCGAGAGTTGCGAGATAGCAATAGAGATGATGGTAGGCTATATTGAGCGAGTAACGTTAAACGTATTACTAGAAGATTCAAAGAGATTAGATTCGTGAAGATGTCGTGCTGCTAGACGTACCAGAAAGCTGATATAAGCCAGCGGTAAATATAAGTCACGTACGCTTAAAGTAAGCGTCAGTTTGAGCTACTTAGTTAAAGTTAATGACAGTTAAGAATTCGAATACGTGTGTTTCTCGGATCTCCTATTTCGGTAAACCTTACTTGAGTTTGAGCTACATTATTAACCCTCCAACCGGACAGCACGGATTTTTCTGCCCTACTAGAGAGGCTTCGAAAACAGACCACACTGAATTTTCGTAAGGCCGGGGACTCACCAAAAATGAACCAAACTGATTTTTCCTCCTCAAGTAATGTGTTCAAAAACGGTAAAGTCATGTTTTTCCGAATTCTTTTCCCCCTTTAAAGGTTTACGATCTTGAAAGATAATTAGAGACGGTCGGGGAGACACAATGGGCATTGAGGGGAAGTTTTATGGCTCACGGGGAGACCGGTTCCTGTGGCAATCGTAAAATCTGGGAAGAATTTCTTTAAACCCCTTAAAGTGTACACAAATAATAGCAAGTCAACGAGTTGAGAATTCTCATTTTTTTCTTTACCTTAAAATTCTCAAATGGAATTAAGTTTTTATAATGTATGTCTAAGTTTTTAAAAAATATATCTGTAGTATTTAAATTCAAATTATATATTAAAACATTGAGAGGATAATTTACTGTTTCATTTTCCTTATTTAAATCATTACTTTCAGGGATTTTTTTAAAAATGATTATTTTGTTATGTGTCAAAAAAAAAAAAAAGGTTCAAAATTTAAAATCTTTTAAAATTTCGGACACTTCTAAACATGAATAATTTTTAAGCTTCTGTATTACATTATTTGCAAAGAAATTTTATGCATTGTTAAAAAAAAAAAACCCTATTTAAATCTTTTAGTTTTTCATAATTTTAAAGCCAGATATTCAGGCATCTTACATAGAATCCCTTGTTTTGTATTGTTCAGATAACAAATTATATTTGAATTTTGAATGTCTGAACATTAATTTCATTCAAAGAGAACTTTAACTACAAGCTTATATTTTTGAACTGGAATCTTCAAATAAAGAGTATTTAAAAGCATCTAGACAAATTTACAGTTAACATTTGCGCATATAAATAAATATAAAGATCCTTTTTAAATTCAAGTTAAAAAATATATATTTATGCATAATCCCTCATCATTCATGTTCCATTAGTGGTTGACTGAAGAAAAGGTTATTAAAATTTGGACATTTTTATAATCTTAACCATGCAAAACTAGGAATTTTTGTATTAGCTCCACTGAAATTCTGCATTGGAATTTCGAAAAAGATATTTATACGTGTCTCACATACTCAGTTGAAAAACATATATTTACCATAAATACTAATAATTCTTTGGATATTTAAAATTATCATTAGATTAATTTTTAATATATATATATATATATATTCGACTTCTAATATTTTTTCAAGTATTCCTTAAATTTCATATAGTTTAATTAAGTGAGGGGATATTAAAGTCGCACTCTCTCTCTTCTCTACTCAACTACTTGAGGGCTTTTGGCGACGGACCTGTGGCTGGGGTACCAGGTGGTCAAGGTATCGAGTCATGGTGGGCATGTCTCGAGTTCGAGCCCAGTGCCACAAAAGACCCTCCGTGTAGGGCAGCGATGCACGTTAAATCTATCGAGAGCTGAAATGTCCTCACGTTGGTGTGATGTGGTAGTTAGGAGAGGGGGGTGCCAGCTCAGGTGTCGCCCTCATCTTTTGACCATGCTTCAAAATTACGAGGTCCATCACTAAAAGCCCTCGTGTAGCTGAACAGTGCGACGTTAATATTCACTCACTTGGCGACGGACCTCGTAATTTTAAACCATGGTCAAGTGACGAGGATGACGCTTGAGCATCGCGCCCTTACACGGCGGATCTTCAGTGGTGCTGGGGTCGAACTCATGTGCAGTGTTCGAGCCCTGGTACCACAAAAGTTTAGCGTTGAAGAGGAGCTGATGCACGTTAAACACGTCGAGGTCAAAAGTCCTCACGTTGGTGTGATGCGGAAGTTTGAAAGGGGAGTTATCAGCTCAGGTATCGTCCTCGTCACTTAACCGCGGTTCAAAATTACGTAGTCGCTCGTCAGTAGCCACCGTGTTGACTTAGAATGCAACATAAACCCTTGACGTGTGCACTTGAGTTAATTCGAGTAGGCTAAACAGTTCCAAATATGCACTTTAGATATAATTCAAACGAGGTCACATTTTATGCGTCTGTAATTTTCTCACTCAAATATCAGCGAGCGCCGTCTGCACTCGTGATATTTGACTGTTGTTTCTTATATTTACGATTTAGTCGTGAAACATCAAAAACTTGGATAAAATATTTGTATAAAAAATTAAGGGAAAAGAAATACTTAGATTTTAGAAGCAAATTACTAGAAAATATGTTAGGGAATATTTACAAGATATTTCACGACTCTATCTTGAACAGGAAAAACGCCTAAGGGATTAGAATACACTCTCATCTTCAAAATTAAAAATCTGAGAAAACACATTTAAAATTTGTAAAGGCATAAAAAAAATTCCAATGCCTGTAAAGCTTTAATTTTTTAATATGTTACTATCCAACTTATGTTCTACATGAAAATTCTACTTGAAATAAATATGACTGAAAATATCTTTTCTAATTCAAAATTTTCTTCGACATAATATTGATAACAATTGTTAATTTGATCAATTATTCCGTTTTATCAGAACCTTATATATTCTCAAGAGTTTTAAATGCAAAATATTTATACAGAAAATAGTAGTGATACAAACGTAATCCAGAAATCACCAAGATTGTGAATAATATTTTTTTTCTCAGTTCCCCATCGTGGCAGGTAAGCAAGTTTAAGTTTTTGTTGCATGACTTTAAAATACTGTAATGTAGTACTACAATATATTTATTATAATGTAGGTTGGGGTACGTCAGGGAAATATTTAGTTCATTCTGCAACATTTGCATTCTGTAGTCTAATTGTAATATCACCTGAAAGCTGGATTTTAGATTTACCATTTTCTGTCATATTCCATCCCTTTCAAGTATTATTCATCACAGTAGCCTGCGTACATTTTGGTCATGGCATTTTTCAAAAGGAAAAAAAAATAATGAAAACAAAGTAAAGAGCTTTTAAATTATATAAACTATGTGTCAAAAAATAAATTGGTCTTTAAATCAATCTTAATTAAGTAAATGTGAGAAAACTCAAAAACTTAAAAACATAAGCAAACAGAAAGGATTTTAGAAACTAAAATTGCAGTTAATAGACATTTCACACGAAATAATGGATTGTGTTAAAAAAAATATTTTTAATTAATTCAATCTAGGAATTCAAAAATGCTTTAAAATGAAACCGAATTTAAAATCAAAACTCAGAAAATTAAAATTTCTTAAAACCTAATTGGTTTTTAGATCAGAAATTGAGCAAGTTTTCCAAATATAAGAAATATATATTTGCAATAAATTGGGAGAAGTTTCTGTTGGCCGTGAAGTGGAGAAAATGTCCATTTCACAATCCTCGCCCTAGGCCACAGCTGTAAATGAGAAACCTCCCCTTTCGAACAACACAGAACCCGAAAAGCAATAAAATCATCCTTTGCAAAACCATTTGAGGACCTCCCGCAGTTTTAAGGGGGGAGGCATAAAACTGCGGTGCGCTTTCGAAGCAGTTCGCGAAATTCATCCGAAACATTTTCGCTACCACTAGCTTTGAAAAAGTAGACCACTTTCAAAGTGAAATTCAATTAGCGGGTCATCCACTCAGAGGGTTAATTAATTGTATTCTTAGTAATTTAATTTAATATAAAGGCAAATCCCTTTAAGCGACGTAACATTATTGTATTATATGTTATCAAAGATTTTTGAGGAAATTATAACCAATAAATAATATTATTATTCAAAATGGCTCTTGGTGGTTCTTGGTGGTGGCCTCAAATTAATCTTGGTGTTCAAGGTGTGACCCGGGGGTTCATCACAGAGCAAGCTCATTAATTTGCGAAGTCATTGGGATACGACCAATTTCTAGGTAGTAATGTGGATGGCCAGAAAAATTTAAGAAAAGACACCGAAAAATACACCTGATGGGATTTTTGGTGCATTGCAAAGATGTGAGGCGTATTATTAAACAAAACATTTCTTCAAACAAAAAACCCAAACAAAATTAACGGATTTTATGAGTGATAAAATTTAAGGACGCATGTGATAATATGTATTTCAAAATTACTTGTATGCTTTAAATTAGAAAATTCCTTAAAATTCATTAATTTTAATATAAAATTATTTTCTTAATGTCGATAATACAGTATATTCCTCGACATTCTTTTTCCTTGTTTTGTTTGAACTCTTTCTGTTTTTTTCTTGTTTGTTAAGATATGTAAAATAAATAAATATTAATTTACATAAAAGTGTGAATAATTACTTTTTTAATACATAGTATTTATGAATTTAAAATATTGGTTTTATGTGGTTTATAAAGTATATTGAAAGTTGTGACGGACTCATCACGATTTCCACTAAAACTCCTTTTGGGTTTCTTTGGGGCCAGAATGGCAACTCTTTCCAACCAACTCAAGAAGTGAAACGTGAAATATGCAAATTAAGAATCTTATAAATAGTAGAAGCTTTGCGTACGTGGGTGGCTATGGGAAGTGAATATAGGAGGTCTCTTATTACAAGTGTTAAAATTAAAGTGAGAGGAAATCCCGCATCCAGGATTTAATCTGTCCGTGCCAGTGTGTTCAAGTTAAAGGTGGATACCATTCCACACGAGCTAAAGCGACGTCAGTTAGGATTCAAGCGAATTGCTACTTACCCAAGATAGAGCGGTAAGAACATCTAATTGAACTACTAAGAACTGTGTATTTATTGAGTCTTAGGGTTAACTGTGTACTTAGGATTAGTCAGTAAAGTTAGACATAGTGGTCAGTTACGCGATTATTTGGTAATACGTATGTGTGTCTCTTCATGTCAGATTCACTTGGTTCGAATATTAATACTGTAATTGTATATTAAGTTAAGGTCGTAATAAAGAGATATTAAGATTATGGCAACATCTAGTTCTTCATCCGCTCCCACATCTCTATGTCGCGAGGATAATATAGAAGTAGGGCAAACCCCACGGGCACCTGCCTTACAAGATGAACCTCTATATAACGAAAAATTTATCGGGATTTAGCGACTTCTTTAAATAGTGATCCGATTGTATTTTAAATTTTCCCACACGAAAATTCTTTTTAGGAAAATGAATAAAATTTTAATTACTTAGCAGCCCCCCAGATATCATTAGCCCAGGGTCCCCAAAAGTTATGGTCTGACCCTGGCAGTGAAGTTATTAACAGTAAAAGAACACTATTTATTGTAAGTTCAACTCATACCGAAATATTTGGCATTATTCTCAACAAAGCTGGGATTATTCTAAACAAAACATGTCATGTTGTTGCCATTTGTCGCAGTTTTATGGTAAATGCAGTTAGACTTCAATTTAACGAATCCTTGTATAACGAATTTTGCTATTCAATGAATTTTCTCTTTCCCCGTATAATATTACAGTCTAAACCACAGGATGCTTTTAAGGACAGTTATTTATTAAGTTTGCTTAGGCTACGTGATGCTTCACGTTCTACATCGGGAATAATAATGGCGTCCTCTTATTAGATTACATAATATAAACAAATAGGTTTAATACATGTGGCGCCATCTATTAAGAGGTAACAACTAATATCTAACATGCCCTTTTTTTCAAAGCTTGATTGATTGAATATTAACGTCGCACTGTTCAGCTACACGAGGGCTTTTGGCGATGGACCACGTAATTTTGAACCATGGTCAAGTAACGTGGACGACACCTGAGCTGGCACCCCCCTCTCCTAACTACCACACCACACCAACGGGAGGACGTTTCAGCTCTCGACAGATTTAACGTGCATCGCTGACCTACACGGCGAGTCTTTAGTGGTACTGGGCTCGATCCTGTGACAAAGCAAGCCACAGTCCGATACCTATACCACTCGGTTTTTTCAAAGCATTGAGTTCAATGAATACACACACACAATTGCTTATTTAAAAAAGTTTACTCTCAATACTATACAACCAATTGTTAAGGACAACAAAACTTATCTAAACTATTTTACAAAATTGTAGTTTTACTTTAAAATTCTTAGTTAAATTTAACTCTTAGATTAATTATTAAGCTTAAAATATGTTTGTCAGAGTTCTTTCAACTGTCTCTATAGCGAATACACAGGCTTCACTATATTTCTCGAAGACTTTCGTACCACAGTATTGCTCTGCTAGCTAAATGTTTCAATTGGAACCTGAAATTGTTGGTTAATATTGCTTCTATTTGGTTTAGGTGATGCATTTATTTGACCGTCTGCAGAATCATTTGGAATTCTAGAAATTTCAGTAGTATTACTGTTATAGAGATCTTCTACAGATCTTGACCAACGTGGATTATCATACTCGGTGTTGTCTAATGTGAAATCTGTTTATCCTGAAAACACCTCCATCCTTTCCTTTTATTATATATGAGTGAGGTTGAAGACCTACTTGAATTATAGTTCCTTGCTTCCAATGCTCTTTCATTTTATGTTTAAAACATACTTTAGCATTTTGAGGTAGTACAGGTTCCACTTGCATGCTTGTTAGCATATTTGTTTTGAATTATCTGCCTTTTCCTCAAAGCTTCTCTTGCTCTTTCAACATCAAATGTAGGTTTTAATTGTCCTGGGTGTGATGGCAGGAATGTTCTTAGCTTTCTTCCCATTAAAAGTTCAGCTGGTGATGGCATGTCCTTTGCTGGTTGTATCCTGTAGTCAAGCAATACAACATACAAATCTTTTCCCTCTTCTGCTGCTTTAGTAAGAGAATTTTTTATTGTTTGCACTGCTCTCTCTATTTGTCCATTTGCTCTAGGAAAATGAGGCGGTGTAATATGATGTTTAATTCCCCATTCTCGGAAGAAATTCATCATCAAATTTGAGTTATAGGGTGGTCCACCATCACTCACAAGTTCTTCTGGTATTCCATGTGTTGCATAAATGGATTTCATGACTGCAATGACAGATTGTGCTGTTGTACTGTTAAGTGGTTTCAGTTCAACATACTTGGACAAATAATCTATCATTAAAAGATGTTCTTTGCCTTTTAAACAAAACAAATCACATGCAACTTTTTGCCAAGGTCTGCCTGGGATTTCTGGATTGATAAGAATTTCCTTCTGGTTTTCTCTTTGATATTTCTGGCAGATTTTGCATTTGGACACATATTCCTCAACATCCCTATTCAAGTTAGGCCAGTGAAAATATTCCCTGGCTTTGATTTTACTGGAAACTATACCTTTGTGTGACACATGCAATAGCTTCAATATTTCTTTTCTATATTTTACTGGTACCACTAGTCGTTATCCTCTGCAAATAATTCCTTTTTTTGTGGAATATAATTCTTCTTTGCAATGACAATAAAGTTGTGCAGCTATTTTTGTTTTCTTTTTCTGTGGCCAAGCATTATTAATGTGAAACAACACATCTTGCATTTCAGGATCACCTGCTGTTAGACTTGCTATTTCCTCCCACTTAGTTGTTGAAGCTTGTGTTAACAGATTTATTCTCACAGTTGCCTCCTGGCCTTGAACTTCATCAAAATTATCAGTGGTGGATTGTGCTCTTGATAGGGCATCAGCTATTACTAGGTTCTTTCCTGGAACATATTCCAACTGAATATTATATTTATTGAGTCGAAGTAACATACGTTGAAGATGAGGATATATTGTATCGTATGGTTTCTTACTAAGGCCCAGTATTGGCTTATGATCTGTCTGGACCGTGACAATCCTTCCATAAGTGTAATAGTTGAAATGCTCCAACCCATATATCACAGCTATTAGTTCCTTTTCAATTTGAGCATAACGTTGTTGTGTCTGTGTTAATGATACAGATCCTTAGGCTACTGGTTGACCTTCTTGCAGAAGCACAGCTCCCAGTCCATTTTTGCTAGCGTCAACAGAAACAGTTACTGCCTTGTTTCCATTAAAATATTCCAAACAGGGAGATTTCATTATGGCTCGTTTTACCAGCTCAAAATCCCAATCTGTGTTTGTATCCCAGATCCCCACAGAATCTTTTTTAAGAAGCTGCCTTAGATTACGCGTTAAATTTGAAAGGTGAGGTGTAAATTTTGCTAGATAAGTTACCATACCGAGAAATCTTTGCAAATCTTCTTTGCAGTTAGGTGTTGCAAACTCTTCAATGGCTCTAATTTCCTTGGGATCTGGTTTAATTCCTTCATCGGACAAAACATGACCTAGATAGTTAACTTAAGTTTGTGATAGCTGCGTTTTCAACACATTAAATTTTAAATTGGCCTTTCTTGCTTTCAAGAGTGTTCGACGTAATAATCTGCAATGTTCTTCCACGGTAGATGAACCCAGTGCAGTATCATCAAAATAAGGATTTATATCTTCATCTTCTTCATAAATTTCATACATTGCCTTTTAAAATACTTCAGGAGCAGAATTCAGACCAAATGGCAATACTAAAAATCTGTATCGCCCCCAAGGTGTACAAAATGTGGTTAGATATGAAGATTCTTCATCTAATGGTAACTGCCAAAAACCATTTTTTGCATCTAAAATAGTAAACACTTTACCACCTTGCAGCTTAGTAATTAGTGCATCTGCAGTAGGGATTGGGTAATGAGGTCTTTGAATAACCTCATTCAGTGGCCTGGGATCAAGACAAATCCTTAATTTCTTAGGCGAGTCAATTACAACCATGTTGCTCATTCACTCAGTTGCTCTTCAACTTTGCTTATTGTGCCTGCTTCTACCATATTACTTAGTTCTTCTTTAACTCTGTTATGTATAGCAAGAGGCACTTTACGGGAGGCTGCTACATGAGGAACAGAGTTTTCTTTTAATTTAATTTTCACAATTCTTTTAAGTCTTCATGTACCAGTAAAAACATCAGCAAATTCTTTCAAAATTAATTCTGGAGTTTCAGTAGGACTTTTATAGATCATATTCAATCTCTAGATCAGCCCTAATTCTCTGCAGGCTTCAAGGCCTAAAAACTAATATCTAACACCCCGATCAAAATGAAGGCAAAAACCCCTATTTAAAGTATAATAAAGCCCGAATTAACGAATTATTTCAACAGCTAAAATTTCTTTTTATTAGTTTGTATTAGAACAAAAATGAGATTTTTTTTTTTTCAAATGGCATCTTTTTTGTCCGAGCAGAAAAAGATTTTTCTTAGAAGTAACACAAATTTCGACGGGAAAGAGTGTAGACCTTTATTAAATTTTCAAGTGCAAATGAGTCATGAGTGATACCTATCATGTGAGTTTTGAATTGGACAGGAAATTCCTTTTTTTTGTATGTTAATGAAGACCTTATAAAACTATTTGACTATTTATTTTAAGTGAACGGCGTATATAATTAATTTTACAGTGGAATATCTTTAATTAATTTATTATCTCTAACGGATTAAATTTCCCAACGTGGAGTATTTTGTTTATGTATATCCCTTAATTTTCAATGTAGTGATCCAAAAAAAAATATTGCATGAAAAAAACTGCAGTAAATCATAACGTGGTAGATAAAGCATTAACGTGCATCGTACCCCTACACGGCGTGTCTTACAAAGCTCCAATAAAGCTCGAGCTATGAAAGTAGCTAAACATTTGCTAACTTGACTCTATCGTTATCATTTAGCTGTGTTTTTCATTGAATCGCCATTATAATTTAAGAAACGGCGTTGCTTGCAAATATTACAATTTTAATGTAAAATAAATACAACAGAAAGTAATATAAATGTATTACACTTTCAAATATAAATTATTTACACTATTTTAAGCGTTCATTACGCAAAACTTTTAACAATGTGTTACTTTTGCTGAGCAGAGATCAGCTTAGGGAGGTATTTTCAAAAATCGACCCTCAAGAGTGTTATGGGGAGTTATAAATAAAAAAAAATCCTTTTTGTTAGCTATTAGATCTACATACTTAAAATTTAACAAAGGTACTTTTTTTTCTTTTTTTTTTTTTTTTTTTTGTTCTGCTGAGATACGCAAAAAGCTTTTTTTCGTTTAATTTGCAATTCACGTAAAATGAACTCATTGAAAACTTCTTTATCCTTCAATCTGTGTTGTTTAATTTTTCATTTCATCCGTGCGAAGAAAGAGGAGTGGATCAAGACAACGCTCTGCCCCGAGATAAATTTTTGTAATGCAGTGCTATCGCCATCTGTTGTCCAAAATATTATTTATTTTTGTGATTATATCTCATGATTATTTATCAAACCTCAGTTTAATTTGCAATACCAAGTTTTTTAAATTATGTAAATTTCATTAAAATATCTACACTTTTGCTTTGCATAAAGAATCTATTTCAATTTTTCATATTTAGTGTTTGTTTGTTCAGAACTGTTTATGGTAATTTTATCAATATCAGGGCTTAAATTTCTGTTTTATAGAAAACCTTTTAATTCTTGAAACCTTTCCCTTTTGGTTTGTATGTCCCACTTCGACAACAGTGATAATTCATCATTATTTTTCCATTTTGAAGTGTTTTACAACCTCGCTGTCTAACATATTTTGCCATAGTCTTATTTTCTTCTTCTTTCCATGTAACAAATTCTATAATGTTAATTAAAAGAAGGTTTACATTTACTAATATAAAATTATGTAAACTTCAGCAGAAAACATTTATACGTAAATATATAAAATTCAGTCTACTACAGTGAAAATTTATAAACTAAATGCTTTTTTTAAATGCAACTATTCATACCACTGAAAGTATTGAATTCCTTCAAAATCTCTTCATTTACATCACACTGTTGGTGATCATGAATATTTTTTAAATGCCTTTTCAAACAGAAAGGACGAGTGAAGACTTGATTACAAAATGAGCAGATTAAGTCTCTGCTATGCACATTCATTTCAGAAAACAATAAGTATATGCAAAAATTGATTACAGAAAATGAAAAAAACAGATTGACTAATTAAAATAACAAGAAAGATAACAACAATTAACAAAATAAAGCAAAAAAAAACAACAAGAAACCAAAAGTAAAAAATATTAAAGATATAAATAAAATGCAAAAGCACTTCCGCAAAAATCGTCTGACTAATACAGGAATTCAAAAATAGCAAGGCAATCAGTTATTTTAGTTTGCATATTTCATAACAGATGGCGCTAGCACTGCATTAAAAAAAATCTAACTGGGTGCAGAGCGCTGTCTAGATCCACTCCTGAAGAACGGGTGTATCAGCTAGTAGCTAATAAATTATTAAGACCCAAATATGGCAACCCAAGCACAGAATGTTCCAAGCACCAACTTTATAGGTCATAGACCTTGTTGCCATATAAAAATCGAGCATTACTTATCCGCACTAAGCGGCTCCTCTTTAAATCTAATGCACTTCTCATTTTACTAATGCTCACTTATGTCTTTTCTGGTGACGTATTCTGAAGTCAAGCTCATTGTAATGGCTGACTACCATATTTGAATATTACTCGCTCTGTTTGGCAATCTTTATGCATTTTGAAAGATCTTCAACTGTCACAAGTGAAAAGTTATTTAACTATCTGTAACAATAATAAATTCATAGCCAAATCTTAGGCCCCTAAGTATCTCTCGGTTGTAAGAGATTAGGGGGAAACAACCACATTCTTCTTTCATCCTACAGGGGGATATTTATCGCTTTAAATCTGACCAATCAGATCATAGACTACATTCAATCAACTACTTGTAACTGACAACTGAATTGCAGATTGACTTGTAATATGCTCGTGTGATTTCTTGAGAAATTATTCAGATAAAGAAACAGATAACACCTAACAGCCAAAGAAACCACGAAACAGGTATGAAAAGCGATCATGCTAAAGAAGAATAAAATTTAAGGACATTTTATTCCGAAAAATCGATGTTTTTCATGAACTTTACTTAAATTGCAATATCCGATTTGTTTAAATGATATCTTGTAACTTCAATACACATCCTGTTTAAATTTTGTTGAGAAGATAGATACGATTTTTTTTTAAAAAAAGTCAAGTTATTTTCTTTCCTTACATATTTTATATTTCGAAGTTATCTTGTGTACTTTTTCCTCCTTATGGATTTTTTTAAAACAGATTTCATTGAACGTTCGAGATCGTTGGAAGTTACGGTTTCTGTTTACATTCCATTAAAAAAAATATTTTTCTGAGATTTATTATTTGTTATCATTGTATACGTCGTTTATCATTATTAAACCTTTTATTGAGATCTCAAGTGAATGAATGTTGTAAAGATTCATAATTTTTCAAAGCTTTTTACGTAATTTTTGGTAATTTTAATTTAAAAACAATTTTATTAATAGTCTTTAGATTATTAATTCAATTTTTATGATCAATGTGAATATAAACTTAATGAAAATGTATTTATTGCTTTGGTTTGAGTTTATTTCTTTGGGATTTTTTTGCTCGTTAAGTATGTAATATTGTAGCTTTAGTGAATGGTCTCTCTCTCTTTCTATATATATACACTCGTTCCATATCTTTTGGTTTTTCAAGGAAGAAAACAGGCTTTGTTTTTTATGTGCATAAAATTTTTGAGCTTTAATTCACAGATTACAAATTATATTGGTTTTGTTCTGAAAGGAAATGAAAAGTGAACAGTGCAATTTATCCTAATTTGTTAGACTTTCATGAAAATATCAACCTATATATTTATATAATAGACCTTTCAGACATTTGTTGTTTAAAAAATTGCTCAAGGGTTTATGAATAAAAAAATTCTAAAGATTTATGTGAAGTCTCAGTTTAATTTTATGTTTTTTTTTGTATTGGAATATTCAATTATGTGTTAATGATTTCTGCAAGCAACAAAATCAATATTTGAAGAAATAAGAAAACCTATTTTTTTTTAATTTTGTAATCTTTGTTTTAATTTAGAAGTTGAAACTGCAAACATGAAATGAAATAATTTTAAAATGGAGAAAGTTTTCGTGGAAAGAAACATGAATTCAGTTTGTATCATTTTGAAATTGCTTATAATGAAGCTAAATTTATGTATCAGTAAAAAAATTTGTAAACCAAGAAGAAATTTTACTGCTATTTATTCTAAAGATTGATTATATCTTATTATATAGAAATTGCTCAAGGAGGCTGAGGTTATCATTTAGTAATAAATTGTAAAATTTGATTATCTTTAGAAAGCAAAAAGTCTCAAACTTTTGTAAATAAGTATGGAAGAAGGTGGGATGTAAAACAGTTTTAAATTCTGTATAGAATGGATGGATGGATGTAAATTTAGTAATGATACAGAGGTATAATTATTAGAAGTATTAGTGGATATTTTGTTACACATGTGTCTAAACATTAATCTTTTAGGGCTAAAAATAGATTGCAATTAATAAATTTTTTTTTTATTATTCTTAAACTTGAGAAAATTTTGTGATTATGCAATTTTAGGAAAGCTATTTTACTTATCAAATTGTGTTGTGTGTGTGTGTTTCTCAACATGTAGAAATTCCTCATATTTTATTTTTTTTATCCAGGTTATACTTTTCAGTGCCATTTTACATGGAAAATGAAAGCACATTTCTTGTTATTTCACTTTTTAAATCGTTTTTTGAATTATAATTTTTGTGGCCTCACTTGCTTCATCAAGTTTGTCATTTAAAAAAAATTATTTGTAACCCATTTTTTTAGTGTGAAGTAGCCATCTAGAATAAAAACTACTTTCTATCCAGGGCCTAGGCCTAAAATCCTACTAGACAGGCCTTTGGTGGGTAGTGTACCAATAAGAAATTAGTTACAATGTTAGAAACAGTTTAAAAAAGTTTTTTGTTTCAAACTTGCATAAAATAATAATGATATGATTGTTGACTAAATTTTAAGTATAGTTGTGTTTTGTATTAGATTTATGAAGCAATTTTGCTGTAGAACTTGAAAAATTGTTTGATTCTTAGAAAAAATGTTGTGCTCGTGAACTTTTCTGGGATAAATTTTTATCATTGCTGATAAATGCTTGGCTGTAAATCTGGATGATAGTGACTTGGCTGGCTCTAGCAATTTTGCTGCCCGGACAAAATGGAAAATGCCGCCTTATCTTCAAAGCAAAAAATATTTAAAAAGATAAATTGTTCACACAGATGCACGCCAAAAACTTGAGTAATTCTTGAGAACAAAAAGGCAGCATAACCCAATATTAAATAATATATATATATATATATATATATATATATATATATATATATAATTTTAAATCAAATACAAAATAATTTGTAAAATTATTTTGTACTTGTAAATTTTTTATAATTTATATATATATATTGTAAATAACAACAGGACATACTTGTTATTATTTCAAATGAGTGAAACATAAAAGAATGAACTGTCCAATTCAGCATGCCAAGTTCTTCTAAAAGAGTATTGATGGTGGGGATCATGAATGTTTATTTTAACTTATAGTAACTACACTCAAGACTAAAAATAAAACTTCTCCTGTGACTCTTTATCTCCAAAAAAACTCTTATTGTCGCTGTAACCTTTTGGATAGCTGGCACCGGACGTTGTATGGGTGAAAGGAATGTTCATTGCAACCATACTCTGGGATGGGGAGAAAGTTACCATTGAAAAAAAAAAAAAATGTGTAAACTTATCAAATATCATGATTGAACATGTAATCCTGCCTCGAACTCTTAAGTTTCAAGATAAAAAAAAAAACCTGAAATTGAATATACAGAGTACAAAATAAGGAAGTAAAATACATTAAATGAAATACCAAATTCACACCCAATAATATTTCAGAAAATATATCAAATTTTTTGCCAAACAAAAAATAACATTCGATCCGAATGCTGTCCTGGGCATAGGTCCGGTTTGTCGGGCCCTAGAGCCGCCTCGGATTGTGATGAACTTGGCATAACACATTTTGTTTTTCCTTCAATTTATATTTTTTAAAAGATAGCTGTAGGGCATAAAATACTCTTTCTTGTTTGGTAGTCTTGAAGGTAAAATATTTTTTCAAAAGAATCATTGATAAGGCAATAAAAAAGTTTTATATTTTACAATAGTTTTTCGCAAAATAATATTTGCTTCCATTTATTTTAGATTATTGTAAATTTTGATGATTATGTCTAGATAAATTACTGATACACAAGCCAGTTGTAAAAATAATGAGTCAAAAAACTACATATATATATATACACTGCTGGACAATTGCTAAGGACGGATCACAAATTGCTATGTAGCATAACATTAAGCGAGACATGAGGCCTAGTAGGATAAAAATATAGTTGCCACACTGTTCAGACATTAGAATAAAGAATATTTATTGTTCTGGAAAGTACAAAAGCTGTGAAACATCTGAAAGAAAAAAAAAAATGTTCATTTGATCTGCGTACGGAGAAATGGAACAATGCATCTAAAAGTCAGCAGGCACCTTAAAGAAAGGTATCAGTACGGGATATGTCCACCGTGGAGTGTGATGCAACATTCCACACGTTGTACCATACTTTGCACAACATTATCCAGCAGCTGTTGAGGCAATTTATCCCATTCATCTGTGAGTGCACGGATGAGGGTGTTCTTGTTTGTCGGAGGATAGTTTCGACCAGCAACTTGCCTCCCCAAAGCATTCCACACATTTTCAATGGGGTTTAGATCTGGAGAACGCGCTGGCCATACGAGACGTTGAATCGCTGTCTAGACAATCCTGAACAGCGAGTGTTCGATGACATGTTGCGTTGTCGTCCATAAAAACAAATTTATCACCAACATCACCACGGAAAAGACGAACATGAGGAAGTAGAACTTCATCAATGTATCGTTGGCCCGTCATAGTCCCATTTCGCAACCACATGTAGGCGCGTGCAGCCATTGATCATGATGCCGGCCCACACCATGATACTGCATGTCGGATATCGGTCCTTTTCCTGGATATTTTCTGGACGATAAGCAGTACCACTCTCGCGCCAGATCAGTTGGCGTCTACAATACGATGACAGACTGAACCTACTCTCATCTGAGAATAGTACGCATGCCCAGTCCTGTTCAATCCAATTGTGATGCTCACGACACCATTGCAAACGGGCAGTATGGTGCTGTCTGGTCAATGGGACACGAACAACAGGTCTGTGTGCGTATAGTCCTCCTCCCCTCAAACGTCTGGCAACAGTTTTTCGGGAGGTCTGCTTTCCTGAGGCAGCAAGAAACTGATTTGCCACCTGCTGAGCTGTGGTGCGCCTCTTCCGTTTTGCTGATAGGACGATATATCTGTCTTCTGCAGGTGTCGTACTTCTAACACGACCTCCCCCGTGCCGTCTACTACACATTCCAGTAGTTTTAAATGACTTCCACAGCCGTGAAACAAGACTGTGAACGATGTCGAACTCCCTGGCAACATGTTATTTTTCGCCCTTCGATCTTTCCAATAATTTGGCCATGCATAAAATCATCTATGTGATGTCGGGAAGACATGCCAAAAATTTTAAGTTCGTCTATTAAATCTTTCCTGTAAAACTTTGACTTGAAACAACAACTGTCCACACGCATCAAAACCTTTAAAGCTTTTATGAATGCTATCACGTGATGAACAGGCGTGGAAAAAAATTTGCATACTCATACTTCTTCTTACTAATATCCCGCACTTATTCTAATTTTCCACATTTTTCTTCCTTTCATTTTGTGGTTGCTATGGATGATAGTGTTATCCATCTTTAGCAATTTTCCAGCAGTGTATATGTAATAAAATTACATAAAGGTAAAATTTTACATATATGCGTTAAAATGGTAATATTTAATCTAATATTCTGAATATAATAGGAAAAATACTATGTTTTTAATTATTTTTAAAATGCATTGTATCTGGTGGGAGATTTTCTTAAAAATGTGAGAAGTTCATGGTATTGAAAACATTTTTAAGGAAAAAGACACATCATTAAGAAATTTTGAATTAGAAATTAGGTATTTTTGTCCTGTTTTATTTATTGGTTTTATATCTGTTACTGTGATAACTTGGCTACTATCTTAAACCTACTCTGTGGTATTTAGAAATTCAACTAAAGAGCACTTTATAACGAACTTAAAAATTTTTTTTAATCATATTTCTTATAAAAAAAATTAGCTGATCATTAAAAAATTTGATCTAAAAAAATTAGATAATCAAAGTAGAAATTTCATCTTTTGAGCTTGAATGCAGATTTGTAGTGAATATTAAAATATTACATATTTATACTAAGATGTAAATGTAATATATCCTACATGTAAATTATCTTGTATATTTCTTATTGTCTGCAAATTTTTTAGTGTAGTTCTCTGCTTTTAAAATTTGAATTTATTTAACCTTATTTACTATCATCAAATATTTTTTTAAAAAACTCCCTAATTTTGGTACTTTAAATGAAGTTAATCAAATCAAAATTGTTTTTTGAAAGTCATTACCATAAAATGCATAATAATGCTCACTTTTAACACAGAAAATAAGATTGAAATTTGCGGGTGCACGTTATACACGGGGTATAAAAATGAGAGCTTCAAAAATATATAAAAATAAAAAAGATGTGCATAAAAAATACTTCTGCATAGATTGAAATACTGTTTTCTTTAAAAGAAATGTCATACCTTTTGAACTTAAAAGGTTGTTTTTCTAGAAATATGCTAAAGTTTTTTAAATCAAAAGTTCTCTCTTTAAAGTGTTTTCACTCTACAATACAGGATGTGATATTGGTTTTATTAAAGTACTGCAACTGTATGATTTGTGTTGAAATTTTTTTGATGTTGAACACCATTTATTTATTTATTCTTTTACTAAAAAATACTAGTTTTAGTTTATTCTAACAAACTAAACTTAAAAATTTAGATATATAATTTATACTAATAATATACATATATGTATATAATATCGGAAAAATATATATCTAATTACATTATAATACCTTATTTAAAGTGTGACTTGTCTGACTTTATTGTTTGACTGTTGATAATCTTGACAAAAACTTCTGTTTTGTGTGGGGGAGGAATCTACACTGCTTGACAATTGCTAAGGAACAGTTATGTTTTTCAGAATAAATAAGAATAGACAATGATTGAAGGAATGAAACTAAGTGCATATTTAGTAGGGACGATGTGCATTTATTATAATGCAAAATGATACAGATATTGTCACATTGAAGAATTAAAAACAAAAAGAGGATCCTTGGGTGATTTCCAAACATCCTCAAAAAATTAATTTTTCAGGTTAGAATGATGTGGATATGAGTACCCCTTAGTAAGATATGTGTTGACCATGGACTCTAATGCAGATTTTGCATCTGTTCTCCATGTTTGAAGGTATCGGATCGTGACTGGCATACCACTAAAGACCTGCCCTGTAGGGGAGTGATGCATCTTAAGTCTGTCAAGAGCTCAAACATCCTCCCGTAGGTGTGGTGTGGTAGTTAGGAGAGGAGGGCGGAGGTGCCATCTAAGGTGATGTTCTTGTCACTTGACCATAGTTCAAAATTACAAAGTCTGTCGCCAAAGGCCCTCATGTAGCTGAACAGTGCGACGTTAATATTCACTCACTCACTCACCATGCTCTTCACTTAACTATCAAGGAGTTCTTGGGGATATTGTTCCACTCCTCTCTCAAGGTGGTTTTGAGTTCTTGTACTGTACGGGAAGAGATGGTTCTTTGGGCTACATGTCTACCAAGAGTATCCCAGGCATGTTCAATAGGATTTAGGTCGAGAGAGTAAGCAGGCAAATGCATTAGGAGAATATTTTCACTTTGCAGTGTGCCCATTTCCTGTAGCCGCATATTATTGTCCACATACAGAATGTCTGGACCTTCAGCACCCTAACAAATACGAACATGATCCAGAATAATCTCTCTGCAATACCATTACAATATAATGCTTACTTGCTCAAAGATGTGAAATGGGGGGTGTTCTGCCATTGTGTGATGCCTGCCCACATCATCCCATCTGGCTGTACCGATCACGTTTACAAACAATTATTTGTGCATAATGTGTTCCATGCTCTCTCCACACTAATTGGTGGCCAGAATTATTTGTCTCAC
This sequence comes from Trichonephila clavipes, assembly GCA_019973935.1. NCBI lineage: Eukaryota > Metazoa > Arthropoda > Arachnida > Araneae > Nephilidae > Trichonephila > Trichonephila clavipes. The sequence goes on from BMAU01020983.1 coordinate 106,260, forward strand.
TGAAATGAGATTTGTCGGAGAACATCCCTCTAGACCAATTTAGTGATCCCAACCAATACGTTTATTACATTAGCGTATAATCTCTCTCAACGATGGCGTGGTTGAAGTGGGATGCAATGAACATGCTTCCATGCGTACAAACCAACTTGATTTAATTGCTATGAGATGGTTCTTGCTGAAACATGCATACTGATAGTGGTTGCAAGATTTGCAACTATCTGGCCAGGAGTGAAATTTCTGTTCCTTTTTTGCCACGAGGGCTACATATTCATCCTCTAAAGGTGTGGTGTTCCTATCCCAGCATGCTTTTGCAAAGTATTTCCACTTTCAGTGGCCTTCATTAATTGCGAGATGACACTCTTTGATACACCCGTTGCAGCATTAACATTAGTGATTTTTTTTACTTGCTTCCAGTCATCCAACTGCTCATCCACTATCATAGTCACTCAAATGATGTCTTGCTGACATTTTGCTCTTAATTATTTCAAGAACCAGAAAGAATTCCAAAGAAAAAAACTTTTATAATGTCCTGCACTACTTTTGTCAAACCTCAAACAACATGAATTTTCGTATGAATCATTAGCTTGTATGCACTTTCTTTTAAAGAGATAACAAGTCCTGGTCTACCACACCCTCTGAATGTAAATTTACTTTTATTGGTCAGCTGTCAGAGATACAATTTTGCATAAATCACTTGTTCCTTAGCAATTGTCAAGCATTGTAGTTTCATGTACTTTTTTAATTTTTCCTCTAAAAATATTACTTTTCCATTTATTTGTTAGGTTTCTTATACTGAACATTATGGAAGGTATTAATTTTAATTCCATACCTGCAAAAGCTCTGAATTATTCAAGCCGACTTTTACTTGGCAAGCTTTTGAATCCAGAGCAAAATCTGCTTTCAGGAGATGGTTTTGCTCGTGATTATCGAGGTCTTGCTGAACAGATGGAATTTGGATTTGATGATATTAGGAATTTTCAGAGAAAAGAAGATCCCACAATGAAAATTTTAGAAGAATGGACTACTCAGCCGAATGCAACTATAGGTAAACTTATTAAATTTTTAGAAAATATGGGTCGCCATGATGTCATTCAAGATCTTCAATCACGTTTTGGTATGTAAATTTTATTTAATATTTGTTTTATACATATTAAATGTTATCTTCCCTTTTTATTGTATATTAAATAAATGTATGTTCTGCTTATTTCATTGTAATTGTTTTCTTTATTGTTTTTTTAAAAATATTATTTGTTATGGACTATACTAAAAAATAACCTGTGGCCTTCATTAAATTATTTCATTCGTTTTTTTTTTTCTTCTAATGGGCTGCATATTGGCAACTAAGCCTTTGAAAAGACAGCAAGTTCTCCTAAATGTAAGACATTTCATGGTGGCATAATCTAGTAGCAGCACTTGTTACCAAATTTTATTGCTTGGATTAATTTTAAGCAAGCTTTCATCAGGTGTTAAATATTGTTGAGAGTACCAGAGCTCACACACACACACACACACATTCGAGTACCTGACATTGCAGGGGATCCCTAATACTCTCTGTTAGTCCACTGGCCAGATTGATACTCAAGGGATCTTTTGGATGCCTCATAATTATGACGTGTGCCTAGGATTTTTCGCATCCAGAAAATCTGTCGACTCCAGCCGTGATCGATCCTGCAACTTTCGGCTTATGAAGCAGGCACACTACCTCTAAGCCACAAGCTTGCTCATATCTTACTATACATTTCTAACTTAATTTCTAGTTAAAATTTATTTTGTATCTATCTGAAGCACTCATCTATTTTCTAATTGAATATGATTTCTTGTACTACATTTTTTTTTTTTTTAGTTGAAGTATTTGGAGCTTATTGTAATTTTTTTTTTGTATATTATTAGTGTGTTTGGTAATAATTGGTATGTAGGAGGGTAAAATAATTTATTGGTTCTTAACAATTGATAAAAGGAATGAGATTTATGTTTTAAATGCATCCATTTACTTTTATCATCCATTTAGCACATTATTCTTATCTGCAGTTCTTTGTTAGTCTTAAGTGAATTTGTTACTTCTATTATGATTTTAATTTCAAATGTTTTTTAAAAATTTTTTTTATTTATTTATTTTTTATGTTTCATGTTAGCTCTTTTTTCATTTGTTCAAAAAATCTTATAAATGCTTTATGCTAGTATATTTTTTTTAAAGAATTTGTTTAAATGAATTTTGTATTCATTAAATATTTAATAAATGTTTATCTTTTTTTTTTGTTTTGCTTTTAATTTTCATTAAAATTTGCTTATTTGTTTGATAATATTTGTGTAATTATTAAATGGAATAACTTTGCATTTTAACCACAGATATTTTTACAAGTTTATGTGTAATTTATAATCAAGCTAAAAAAAACTATACTTGAATAATTAATTTAGTTCTCAGCTTTAATTATAAAATTTTTTGTCAAATTTTTATTTATTTTTTCATTTTAATTGTGTAGTTTTTAATTTTTTCCATTGGATTTTCAAATTTTTGTAAAATTTTTAAATGTTAAATTACAACTGCCTTATTTATATCCAAGTTTGATAATTAGATCAAACAAAAAGGGCAGGAATAATGTATTTTACTAAGTTTCAAGGGAGTTAATGCTAAATATTCTAATCATGCTTAACCCTTTCAGGAGGAAGGGCGAAAACACGTGCGTCCCGCCAGGGCTGGAGGTTTTGTCGCGTGTGTCACTCTCAGGCCAGAGGGTTTTGTGTAGTTAAGCCTAAATCCATAAAAATACCGAAATATAAACGTGTTGTTCAATGTTTTTTTGTTTATTATATAAACAGCATATGCTTTATATATTACATATTAATATACTTTATTTACTTCAGCCACTTTCTGTTTAAATACAAGTTTTTAAACATTTTACTGTCAGCATTTGTTAAAGTCGACCTTGTAAAAAAAGTAAAGAAAAAAAAAGACAAATTTTGTCTACCAGATCTAATTATCCATTAAAAACTCGACTGCAAACCCCAAATCAAATGTTTTAGCAAAAATAAATCTCTCATCTTCACTATAAGCAAAAACCACGTGTTCATTTCAAGAGCAGCTGTAAAGCACTCAATTTGAAGACAATCTCTTCCTTTTATGTATATAAAACAAAAACCACGTGTATGTGAGTAATATTTCTCTCATTTCGAATAGAAGGTCAGACCTCCACGTATCTCAAATCTTATAGACATAGAATGCCATCTATTGCCAAAAAACTGAGCTTACAAAACATTCAAAAAGCCTGGCGCAAATGTGAGTTGTTTGGCCTACGGGGGACGGGGGAGAAGAAACGTGCTGTCTCATTTTTGAGTGATTCGGCCTCAGGCGGTGTTTCACACTGGCTCACATTTGGGGCGTTCGTCTCAAAGGGAAGTGCTTTTTGTGAAAGGATAAATTTTATTTGTTCAATAATGTACACATAAGTTAAACACATACAAAATGTACACATAAGTTAAACTGTGGATTTTAAAAATTATTAAAAGGTTAAGACATTTTTTTTTTTTTTGCAATATTTGTAAATCTGTTATAATTTCTAAACTGTTTGATGAATACTTAGGGTCTCCTAGTTTCATTTTGTTTGTTTTTCTACCAAGTTCCATTCCAACTAACAAGTTGAACTGGTTGTAAAATGTGTAATGATTTAAAGATTGTGATATTAACGTACGTTAGAATGAACAGGGCACATCACCTGGAAATTTCAAAATGAAAAATTCAAAGATTACTGAATTTAGATCCTTGCCAAACACAATTGAAATTCATTTTTGCATTAAAGATTACCCAGTTGTATGTTTCTTTACTTTTCCATACAATGAAATGAATAAACATAAGAATAAAGGGTCTTGTACAAATTGAAAGAAAGAGACATGGAGCATCCAATAAGCAATTTTAAAACTTCAAAAATTTCTGGAAATAGTAAGTAGTTAGTCGTTTTGACTATCTTGAATGACCAAAGACAAATGAATCCTGTTGAATAGGCTCTTCAGTGCCAAAACAGAATATTAATGGGGAAAAAAAAGTTTTTTTTCTTTTTGAGCTGTTGCAGCAAAGTAAAAGAAATAATTCTGAAAGTTGTTGACAATAGTTAATCTAATTAATGTAGCATTGAAGAAAAAAAATTTCTGATAATGTTTAGACATTTAGCAATGCTATTTTTTGACATAACAATATTTATCTACATGTTACAAACAACTTTAAAAACATCTGTCTGAAATATTTTTTTGCATTTTTAATGTTACCTGATGTTGCTTAATCAGATTACCTTTTTTCTTCAATCCTTGCAGGGCACCTTGAAGAGCATTTCAGGTCTAATGGCAATAGGAAAAATACTCTTGTCTCAAAATAATTATGACTTCTTCCTCCTTGAAATATACTTACAATTGTACTGAGTGGAAAATGATGTATAGCTCTTATGATTGTGAAATACTTTAAATAAATCATTCTTTCATTTTAACTACAATACATTTTATTTATTGAAAAAAAAAAGGCATGGTCTGTAATGGTCTTTTTACATATTCACAATTGCTTCAGAAAACTTATGTTGGTTCATTTATTTCTTTAATTCTTTTCCATTTTGCCCACGCATGCGATAAAGTCACCAAAAATACTACCAATGTTAATGCAATATTCCTGCTGGTAACCTTTTACCACCACATTTTCAAAATAAGTCTTTCTGCCTTTTCTTATCAGTAACGTCTTTTTCTTTTTTTAGCATTGTGTGTGTGAGTGTAAATTGTTGCCAATAAAGTCTGCTTGCAGTGCCGTTTTTAACCTTTCCGGCGCACTAGGCGCACAATTGTTGCGCCTCTCCCACTATTTCCAAAGCACCCCTTCCCCCTCCTTCACCTCTTCCCTTAGTTTGGTTCAGGAGGGACTTTCCTTTAACTCTCTTACTCTTTTCCCTTTCATTGTCTTCTTAAGGAAGAGTCCTTCCATTATTCACTACCTACAGGCTCGCTTTGTCCCGGACTGGCAACCGGCAGTCGTAAGGAAAGAGAGTGACATGGTTTGGTCTCTCTTGTTAATTTCTTACCTTTTGGCATCAGGGAGGACCTCCATCCTTTTGTAAATCAATACAGTAAATTAGTAAAATCGTACAAAATTATAGTATAGAGTATACATTATTGTATGAACTTATTTATTATCAACTTTTTAACTTGTTTATCATTCATTTTGTTAATTTTCTTACTATCTTTTACTTTTAGAACATCCTGACAGTTGAGTCACAGCCATTGTACTAGTGCAACAAAGGTTTTCTTCGAGCTTTCAGGATTGCAAAATCATTAATGATATCATTATAATCAACTTCCATGGTTGTATCATTTTGTATGCATAGCAACATTAAACTATTAAGCTTTTCATTTTCCAAAGTAGTTCTCATTTCCATCTTAATTCTCTTGAGGGCAGAAAAGCTTCTCTCCGCTGTACAGTTTGTCACAGAAAGAGTCAAGTAAATCCTCATTGCAGCATCTAAATTTGGGAAGGTACATTCTAATTTGTATTTTCTGATGTAGGAAAAGATTCCTCTTGTGGCTGTTATTTTTTCCACTTTCATGTATCTTTTGAAATACTGAGACTCTTGCACAAATTGTTCTTCATCAATGTCTTTGGGGTAGCTTTGAACCAAGTATTTTACCTGTTTTGTGATTTCTTCTTGCTCCTTTTCATGAAGATTTCTGAACATCTCAAATCTTGTGTTGAGAACAAGCAATCTCTTCTTTTTGTGTAATTGCACTACAAGATTTTCAATAATTAGCAAGAAAATTCCAGCTCAAAATCTTTCTCTTAGAGAAATTCTCTCAAAATCTGGGTCTCTTTTTCTCATCTGAAAAGAGTTTCCTTTTTCTGATTTTTCATAGTTGGATTTTTTTTTTCAGATAAAAACAAAGATAACGTCTGTAACTCCTTAGCGCAAAGGAAATCAAGCTCTTCCTTTGCAGTATCTCACTGGTTTTGTCCACCCTTTGTAAGATTTCATCCCAAATCATTGTTAATAAAGTAGTGTGAAAACTTTCTAGGGTTTTGTGGAATCCTTCAGCTGTAACTCGCGTGTCAGGTGTCTGAATATTGTCTTCAGTTAAATCTTCAAGGGCGATCTTGGTTTCATTACATAACTTGAGCTCTGAGAACATCTGCCCTTGCACACCATCTAGTTTCACTGACCGATTTCAACATGAGAAATCAATGTTCAATATTCAACTTTTGTTCATTGCTTCTTCGCACATAATCTCTTAATACATTCTATCTGTGAATAGATGATGAAAGAAAATTGTAAAGTCCTTATACAAAAGAAAAGAATACAATAGCTTCAGTGGAGGATTTTTTCACAGCAAAACAATCAGCAAAGTTTAAGGAAATGGCTGCACATGGTACGAACTGAGCAAAGACATTTTCTTCTTGTATTATTGACTGAAGACCCGAGTACACTCCTGGCATGTTTGAAACATTGTCGTAACTTTGGACCCGAGGGTTTTTTAAATCTAGTTTAAGTTCTTCAAGCAAGTTGAGGGTTGCTTCTTCCATACCTTGAGCTTTATGAGGGACACCTGATAACACTCATACAAGGTGTTCGTTATCGCAGGCTTTTCTGACAGAATTGTATTGAAGTGCTACAGCCAACTGGTTGGTGCATGAAGTGTCGTGTGTAGAGTCAATAATGAGTAACTTGCGATTTGATCTCTTTTAAGATTTCTTGCAGGACTCTTTTGTCCATCACGTCTATGAACTCACTACAAATGTCAGAAGACAGATAAGATGTACTCCCTTTACCTTTGTTGCCATATTTTGTCAGATGTTGGGAAAGAAACGGATCAAACTCACTTATGAGTTCAAGGTATCCTAAGAAAAGCTTGTTTGTTGTTGATCCACACAAGTTGTGTTGGTCATTGCCCCTGAATGAAAGGCCTCTTGATGACAAAAATTTCACCTTTTCACAATAGAGACAATTCTAGTTAGGAGATCTCGCCAATACTTCAACTCTTTGTCACATTGATTTTGGACTGCGTCCTGGACTGTGTTGGCCCCTTTTCTTAACAAAAAAGTCAATACATTTGCCCTATGGTCGTCTGACCTCCCATGCTGCGAAGCAAGCGCGAAAGAATTCTTCCAATCATTGCAGCCAGTTGCTAAACTCCACATTTTCCTCAGGGTGAAGGAGAAGGCAATAAAAACAAAATACCTGGCCTTTCGATTTTGCATAGAGGAGCCAGTCTCTTATACTTCTCTCCACTTGGTAGTTCATCAAAAAATAATTTTGTTGAAAATTTGTGCTTAATTTTGACGCCTTTATAACAATGCTCAGAATTAGAAAAATCTGCTTCTAAGTCTTGAGTTAAATTTGATTTAAGTATGTGATACCCCCTACCGGGGGGTACCATCTCTTCATCTACGTGACCTAGATTTGTGGGAGGTAAGAATTGATCACCCAAGCTAGACATAATAAAACTAATTTATTAGTATCAATTCAAATATTCAAAGACAGTCTTACGTTAGGAAGGAAATCAGGAGTGATTTATCATAACCTAAATTCTATGCAAATAAATGCCTGGAAGCCTAACCGCTTAACTTTTAGTAACGTTATCCTGTGAATCTCAATCTTCCTTAATTTCTTAGACTTGCTAAAACCTGTTCTATAACTACTCTTCTAAGTTTAAATCCTTACCATCAGCTCACAGCATCTCAGCTTCCTTTCTCCTTTTCTGCGATTACTAAACCTTCACTATATATCTACTAACTAATCTGAATATCATGGCTTCTTTCTGAGAGGATTGGCTGTGAAATTAACTCAATGCTCGCCCCAAAGATTCCCCAAGATGATTAGTATGAAAACGCGATAAAGCCCATCACAAGTATATTGTATATTTGTACATTATCTTTTATATTCCATGTACCCGCGTCCTCCAGCTCACAGCCAGTGTCAAGAAGAGTGTAACGTATTGGCATATACATTATATCAGTGTGAATGTGTGTTTCATTTTTTATTATATAAGATTGTATTTTACTTTGTAATTATTTTAAATTGCAAATTATTTTATTAAATTTATAATTATTTTAAATATTTTATTTTCAATTTTTTTTTTTTTGCTATATGCTCGCGACCCCCCTCTTCCCAAGTAGGGTTATCATGTCCACCTAGGGGCACGCCCCATAGTTTGAGAAACGCTGCAAAAAAAATTTTTTTCAAGTTTTCAGAACAATTTAATAACAATATACATGAAACAGTATGATTTGAGGAAGAAAAGCCAAGTGATTTACATAATAATTTGGCCGATAGTGAAACGAAGATTTGGTAATTTAGATTTAAAGATGAAAGAGAATAATTGGGTTTTTTTTTTATCTTTAAATGGTTGTATGTTCTTTGTAATTTTATATTTCTCCCTCCAATTTTTTGCACCCTATGCATGTGCCTAAGCAGAAAACGGGCCTGTCTGCTTGCCGATATTTGCTCCAGTGAATTGAAAAGTACCACCATTTTTTTTCTTTACTTGCCTTCTTCGTACCACCATTAGATTGTACACTTAAATATGTTTTTTAACATTTGGAAAAAAAAAAATATTTGGTACTCATGTTAGCTTGTCAGCCATTTTTGTTAGATCAAAAACTGTCACCAAATGCTATGTTCATACGCCAATTATTGAAAAATGATTTTCATGTAGGCTGAAGCATAATAATCTTGTTTGTAAGTTGGACAAAATCTAATAAATACTTGGTTAAAATTTTCCAAACATATCACCATTGTGCTGGTTGACAGGCTAATACATAAATAGTACTTATTATTTTATTTTTCATGCTTTTCATGGGCATTTCATTTGTAGAAAAGGATGCTGCAGTATATTTGCAACAGGTGGAAAAATACAAAGATAGTCCACTGCAAGTTCCTGAGGGTAATGAATTAAATACTTTAATTAGTTAAATTTACAGAATGTTTAAAAATTTTAGTGTATTCTGAAAAAAAAATATTGTCTATATCATGTAAAGTTATTTGTAGTATACTTTTAATTAAAAAAATAGTAAATAAAAAATTCGATGTCAAAATTTTTAGAAATATTTAGAGAATAAATATACTATGCTCTTTTTTTTTTTTTTGTAATTCATGTTATGAAACTGTTTTTAAAACAATTTTATAACACATTACAAAAAAAATAATAATAAATAAATAAATTTTTAAAAAATGCACATTTATTCTCTAAATATTTCTAAAAAATTTTTGACTTTTAAGTTGTTTTTTTTAACTTAAAAGTATGCTACAGGTAGAATTATACATTTGTTAAGGCTAATTCTATCTCTTTCTACATATAGAATTAAAAATGTAAATTTCTTAAAAATCGACATAATTTTGCTTTAGTTGGTAACTTTTTTAGTTTTTGTGCATAGTATTTTAAAATAGTTATCTCATCAGTCAAGTTTTATGTTATTAGATGGGAGAATGTGCTACTGTAGGTTTAAGATTTTCTTACTGAAAACTAATTTTTTTTTCAAAAGTAATTTAATAACTTTTAGTAATAAAGTTTACTGGATTGGCAGGTATATATTGAAGAGAGATTTATTCATAAATAGAAAGAAATGTTTTAAAATGAAGTGTTCAATAAATCTGTTATGTTTAAGCAGATGTGGCTGTACAGTATGGGGTGGGGGGAGGAAATAATTTTACTACTTTGAAAAAGTCAATTAACTACAAAATATTTGAATGTATACCATTCAATATTTATGTTAATTTCTCTTATTAAAAATTAGTGACATCTTGCCGTTCTCAGTGCTCTCAGTTGGATGAGTTGAACATATTAACCCGAGATGATGCATTTACTGGTGGTTAGTATTGAATTTTAAATATTCGTAATTTTTGTAAAGTCATATGTTTTCTTTATTTATCTGTTGTATTATATATTTTTCTACTTATGTAATGTTCTTCCGCAAAATATATCGTAATGGTGCACACGAGAATTTTTCAAGGAGAGGGGGGGTCCAGGGTCGAAAGTCCACTTTTCTCGTATCATACGCCACTAAACATATTCTTTTTTGAATTTGTCAATTGTTGGGATTGAAACACAGTAAAAAATAAGTTATTGAATAAACAATTAGCATTAATTAATTATTAATAACAAATACTTAATTAAATTTTACATACAATATACACAAGATTATAATCAGTCGGAGGAAAAAAAAATCAAGGGTTCTATTTAGTTTGGACCCACGAACATCCTCCCTTGTGTGCGCCACTGATCCTAAGCATTTATTAATGCAAAGTATAAATTTGGGAATTAGAGTTTTATTTCAAATACTTATTTTGAAAGGGTTCTTTTCAAACTTGTATGTTGAATGCTTTGGAGAATGTTATTTATTGTAAAATAGTTATTTTTTTATATATTTTTATTGTGGAAATCTATTTCAGTAAAAACAGAAAACTTACTGGAAATTAAAGTTTTGAGTGGTTTTTGTGCCCTGTTTGTATCGGCTGTTAATTTTCATCCATTTTTATAATACAGTTAGAAAATAAATTATTTCTTTGAATTAAATGACATTATATTCCTTTTTCTTAGACACATGTATTTAATTGATTGTATAAATATTACAAAATGTATAATTATCATGTTTGACATTATGAAAGAATAATTTTTATTTTAATTGCATCATTATTTTATGTTTACTTTGCATCAAATTATTAAACAGACATGATGTTTTTTTTCTTTAGATGTACAGGATGTGATTACTCAATGTATTCATATACAGTCTGACCTCTATTTAACCAAGTTGCTAACTCCCGAACTGAAGTTTGTTATGTTGAAAATTCATTAAACAGAGATACCATACTTTAAAAACCACATAAAACAAATTTTAAATTCATAAACACTATACATTATTGAAAAAGAAATTATTCACACTTTTTTTGTAAATTAATATCTATTTATTTTATGTATCTTACTCATCAAAAAGGAATCTGCGAGGAAAACAAGGAAAAGAAACATTGTCCAGGAAATACACTGTATTTTCAACTTAAAAAAAATAATTTTATAATAGAATTAATTAATTTTTTAACATTTTCTAATTTTAAGCATACTTAACTGCATGCATCCTTAAATTTAACTACTGACAAAATCTGTTAATTTTATTTGAAAAATTATGGCAATTTAATTGCTGTAGGTAAGTTAGACACCTAGTAAAGCCAGTTTAAGGCCATTGATCTCCATAAAATGTGTTAAAAGAGAATAATTTGAAATGTCCAGAAATATTTTTAAAATTTGGAGGGGAAGAAATTGAATTACATGAGAAAAAATTCGTTAAATAGAAAATGCACTTCACTATTTGGAGGTCATCTTATGAAAAAAAGAGTAAAATGTTCTTGGTTCCAGGAAAAAGTTTGTAAAATAGAAAAATTCGCAAAATAGAAGTTCGTAAAAATTGATGTCCAGTTGAATGCATGTCATTGGAATTACACATGAATGATAAAACACAGGGATTATAATGAATGAGACATTTTGTATATTTAGTTCCACATTTTGTTTATGAACACAAAGTGAAAAGCACGGACACAAACATTAGACAGTGTACAAAAGGATTTTTCTTGCATTTGAGAAACCTCTTGGCTTTTATACCTTTCCTTATGGGAATCTTTGAGAATCCTATATTTTCTATTATTTAATACAGTGACTGGTCAGAATTAGTGGTTGATGCAATATTGTATCATAAAATGTTCCATATGGTCATGAACTCATGTCTAATGTGTTGTGTGTGTGTGTGAGTTCTAACCCTAATGCCACTGAAGATCCACCAGGTAGAGGGGGTTTGGTAAATTAAATCTGTCAATTCTTGATGTCCTCCTTGTTGTAGGATATGGAAGTTCGGAGAGGGGGCGCCAACTCGCATGTGGTCTTTGTTATGTAACCATGTTCAAAATTATGAGATTATCGCCAATAGCCCTCTTCCCAGGGGTTGGTTTGTAGCTTTAAACCCCTTTTGTGGTAGCTCGGATCCCTTGGGCATTCTGCCGATAGCTCTCTTGTTGCATAATAGTGCTGCATTAATACTTGCTTGAAATATGCCAACCTGGCATCTTTTTGAGAAGTTAAAGTTGTGGTTAAAATGGTATTTTCCGTTAGGCGAGTGCATTTAAGAATTAATTATCTAGCAATGTGTGGAGGGTTCAATACTATCTTAAATTGAAGAAACCTCAACAGAAAATATAATTCAAGAATTATTTCATGTATGTACATAATCAATGAGACAAATAAAATTATTAGTAATTTATAGCATTAAATATGTATCTACAGATACATATATTTTTAGTATTTCAGAATATTAATGTTTTAAAATTACATTTATAAGTTATTCTTTTTTAGAGTGCACCTTATATGATGCTTATATTTCTTATGCTGATGAAGACATTCACTTTGTGTATAATCTGGTTCAGTATTTAGAGTCTTCTGGATTTAAATTATTCATTCGCAGCAGAGATCTTCTAGCAGGACACTCTGAATATGAAACAAACATGCAGTTAATTAAGGAAAGGTATGTGTTGATTCTTGAAATTTCACTTTTCTGTAAATACAAGGTAAACAAAAAAGTTCTTGCCATTTTTAATGACCCAAAAGAACATGACATACAAACAGCGTAGCCTATTGTTAGTCATTGAAGTAATCACCATTGGCATCCAACACCTACTGCCAACGTGTCTCCAGTTGTTCAATCCCCTTGCAGTAAAACTCGGTTGGTGTGGGATACAAAGAAGCCCATGAGAGCTTAGTGCATGTCTGCTTCATTAGTGAAGGATTTACCACTACTTAAGATGATTGTCCAGGGAATGGAAGAGGTGGTAATCTGATGGTGCAGGGTCAGGTGAGTAAGGAGGATGGCATAAAGTCTCCCAACCAAGTCGCTGTATCATATTCCTGGCCACCGGGGCAACATGCGGCCTCGCGTTATCATGCAATAACAGTACACCCTTTCAATTAACCAGTGCTGGCTCCTTCTGATGCAGTGCCTGTTGTACACATTCCAATTGCTGCAAATACAGGTCTGAAGTGACTGTTTGGCCCATTGGTAGCAACTCATAGTGAACCACTTGACAAGTCCACCAGACACAAAAAATAATCTTGCGTGGGTGCATAGGTGGTCTTGTGCTGTGCGGTACAGAATCCTGGGGTGACAACCAATGTTTGGAACGCTTGGGTGTGTCATACAGGATCCACTTCTCGTCACTGGTCAGCACCCGATTGAATATGGATGCACTACGGTGGTGAGAAAGCAACGATAAACAAGCTTGCTGCTTGTTGTTGCTTATGGATGCGTGTGAGAAACTCACTTGCTCAGCCTGTACATCTTACCTAAGTGGTGCAGATGAAGTCTTAACTGTTTCACCAGAAGTGTTGAATTGTCTGACAATTTCACCACATGTTTGACTACTGTCCTCCTCAATGGCCACCTGCAGGGCTTCATCATCCAAGGCCTGTGGTCGTCCTGTTCGAGCTTTATCTCGGAGGGACAAATCTCCCGACCTGAATTTTTGAAACCAATGCATTGCTGTACGTTCATTGACAGCACTATCCTCAAACGCTTGACATATTCGGCGACTTGATGCAGCGGCTGATAAGCCCACTTTGAAGTTGTGAAGTAATCAACCCGAACGAAGCTCCTTCGATACGTCCATTTTGCTTCGCTACTGTACGAGTTCCGATTGATGAATGTGAGCAGTAGACATGCATTTATAACAACTGATATTCCTCCTCTCGACTGACGATTTTCAATCATGCCATATACGAATTTGCATACTTATTCTCACTTTCAATGAAAATACACAAATGGCAAAAGAACTTTTTGTTTACCTGTTACATTAAACTAAGTTGGCTGTATAGAATCACATGGGGCTATTTAGTATGTTTTAAACCCACAATTAAATGGAATATTTGTTATTTAAAAAATATATTGCTTTGAATCTTCCTATTTTTATTTTTATAGTTTAAATGTATTCATGGAGTGTTTAATTGTATAAGATGTGTTATTATTTCTTGGTTGATGTAATGGCTGAGTTAAAGATGAATCATTTTGCTTAAATTGTCATTTCATCTGTGCAGAATTTTTTGACTGATGATTATAAGTTATGTCCAACAAAAACTACAAGTTATGATTTATTAATCAAAATATTTTTGTCTTTATTTTTTGCATGGTTTACATACTGGGTAGTAATTTGTAAAAGTCATTTAATTTAAACAGAAACATTTACAATGATGGAAAAATTTTCATGTTTTATCACATTAAGTTTATTACTGATTTGATGTAAACTTTAAAAAAATAGATGATTTATACAAGTTTTATTTTAATACGTATGCATGTTTATATGTGTACATATATTTTAGCCATACACATATGTTTGTCTGTGTAGGAAAACTTTTCATCAAGTGTTTTTGCATGTATTTGCAGTCACATGGAAGCATGAATGTAGTACTTTTATATTAGATTAATAATGCATATTCTTTTTTTTTTTTTTTTACATATTCTGAAATGAAATTTGTCCGTAACACACTCTCTCTCTCTCTCTCTCTCTCTCTCTCTGTCAAATTTTATATTCTTTTGCATTGTTTATATGCCATTTTTTACAAGAACTTTGTTCATGCTTACTTACTGTTTGTGTCATAACTTTGAATATTGTAATTTTATTTTGTTATACCTTAAGGAATTTTAATATAAAATATTTAATTTAAAAAACTTTCATTTAAATATATTTCATTAAAAGTTTCTGATCAGGATTTAAGTAAATTAATATACAAATACAGTTCTTCTGTTTGATTTTTTTTTTAAAAAAAAAGCTTTAAAATGTGTTATAAGATAATTAAATGTAATTCGTAAGTTTATAATTTTTCATGAATAAACAATTCATGCGTTTTTTTTTCATTCTCTACTTGGAGAACAGAATTGATATGATATGTAGAAAGTATGATATGTAGAAAGGGAACATAAGTTTGATGAAGTATTAAATTGCTCTTTAAAATAATTCTAATATAATAAAGCTATAAAAACTTTATTATTGAGTAAGTATATTTTATGAAGCCCAGTGGGGCTGATTGGTTAGTGCATCGTGCTTTCATACCTCAAGTCCGAGGTTCAGACCCCAGGCTGAGCAAGGTTGGCTCAGCTTTTCATCCCTTCAGTGGGTCAATAAATGAGTACCAAGCTTGCTTGAGAACTTAACACTTTGGGTTTTGTATCAGATTGATCACCTGGCCAGAACATCTGCTCATGCACCTCAGGGCCCAAGGTCACATACTGAGTTGGGCACAGTAGGCCTTGGCCCTCATGGGCTGTTGTGCCACTGAGTTATGTTAAGTATATGTGGTTTTTAACTCATAGTGATATTTGATTAGTTGTTATGAATGTAATAAATAGTTAACAACAAAATAGATAAATTTCATAATGCTATATCTGTTGAACATTTTTTGTTGATGGCTCATATCTGTTTTAAATATTTATACTTTTTCTTTGGTACTGAACCAGAGTATTGTTGCGTAATTATCTGAATTACAATTGAAGAGCAATTTATAAGATGTCTGTTGATTGATAAGTATAAATTTATAAAATTTATTCTAAAATTCTGTTTATTTTTACATTAGTATACATGTTTTGAAGTAATTTTTAATTTAGTTTTTTAAAAGGAACTTCAAAAAAAGTTGCTAATTGAACAAACAATTTGTTAATTTTATTGAACAAATTTTTATTTACTAATTTTTGAAAAAGAGTGTATTCAGACTGAATTCTGGGTAATATTTACCTTCAAAACTTGAACATATGAAAAAATGCAAAGCAAAGTTAATATATTGTTAAATTCTCACTTCAATTAATTAAATTTCTTATTTTTTGCAGATGTAAACGAGTGTTAATTGTATTGTCTCCTGACTATTTAAAATGCCCTGCATGTGAAGTTCAGGCAAGCTTTGCAGCTGGTCTTGGTTTTGGTGAGAAATAATTTTTTTATTCATATAATAATTTTTTTGTTAGAAGTACATTAAGAGTTCTATCAAATTTTGATTTCATCATTTTGAAGTAAAAGGGCATTTTGTTTTAATGTTATGAATAATGTGTAATTGTAGTTATACCTCAGTTTATTGAATTTCCTCATTTATTTAGTAAATCATGGATGCTTCTACATATATTTTGTATATCAAAGGAAATTTCTATGAATTTAATATTTTGCAAGGCAAAAATTTGGAATTTTCCTTCTGAAATAATATTCTAAAGAAATCATCAACTATCGGGTGACACAAATATATAACATGTCTTATTTCTTAATGCTTCATAAACAAAAAACAAGGGAAAATCATAAAATTTAGGGAATTAAAAATTGTTTTTAAAACATTGTAGGGAAATAAAGGGGCCAATTAGAATTCGATGAATCCTTGTTGAAATTTGAGCTTTAGCAAGGTATTGGAAATCTTTAATCCAAAAATGTGAATGCATACAAAAATAACACTAAATTTGTCTCGAAAAGGATTGTTCAGCATATTTTCATTTGATGAATTTTCTGCTCTTGTTGGTCCATATGACATAAAAAAACTTAAGAAATTGAATGTCGTAATAACTAGGTTCTCTTCACAGCAAACTAATTGCCATCACACAGTCACAGTCGATCCTAAAGGCCGTTTTCGGTTAATGTTAAAGAATAGGACTTGAATTAGATACATTTTTTCAAATTTAAAAGAGATGAAAAATTAATAATATATTCTGGCTTCACTATCCCTTAGAGAACAACACATTTTATCATTCTTCACTTTTTTGACAGAGCTGAGCCATTTCTTCTGGTATAAAATGTGTTTCACGTTTTTTCTCCTATATTGTAATGTTAAATGAGCTGTCCTTTCTTGTGTTAAAATGAAAAAAATAATACTCAAGGAATATTTTGAAATTTTAGAAAAGCTATATTGTTAATAGATGTGTGAGTTATAAAGTTGCAAATTTTCGTGAAAATTGAGGCATTTTTCTGTCTGAAAATGTGCTCTGCATTTAGTTCAGGCTGTCGTACTTTTGCCGAAAACAGCCTGAATCGCAGTGAATCTGACCGACTGAGATTTAGCCTCATTATTCCTCACTCAAATACTAAATCATTTTCTACCTTCACACCAGTCAATTCTGGTTTATTACTTATTTTTACTTCTGGTCCATACTTATTTTTTGTAAACTGAGTTCTAAAACCAGTAGATTTGTATCATTTTGTGCAATATATTTTTAAAGTTATAGAAACAATCTCTTAAAAATTGCACACAATTGCAATATATTTTAAATGTTTGAAATTATATATATATATATATATATATATAAAATAATTTTGTCTCTTTAATATTTCATTAGTTATAGTTCTTTTTAGGAATATTCAAAATTAACTTATCGATCAAAGTAAAGAAAATATATAATGTCACATACAATAAATTATGTCATTTCATTAAACCTTTAAAAAGGATACTAAGACTTGAAGAACCGAAAATTGTTGTACAAACCATTGTAAAACAAAGTTATTTATCAATCTGTACATTAATGCTCTGAGTAAAAATGAATCATAAAACACAAATACCTCTAATTGGGCCATTAGTTCTGATACAGGAAATTTAAGATCCTTTGTTGTGACACAAATGCAGCAGACTATTTTGAATTTCATTGTTGGCGATTGTTTGCAATATTTTTCAAAGAATTGTTGTTTTTCATGCATGTTCTAAATCAGCCTTAATCACCATGAACATAAGGGTGCCGCAGATATTTCTCTGAATCAAAAAAAAAAAAAAAAAAGAACACTTAAAGATTTTTAAAGGCTCTTTAATATTTAGACATCAGAAGGTTTTCATTTACTAAACAAATCAGATATTTTCTGAGACCAACAGCATTCAGACTGTACTAGAGGCAGTTATCTGTTTTTGATGAGAACAGCCGCTCTTAAATCATTCAAAAAGAACAATGTGTCATATTGTAAACAAAGACCTTATACCAAGAGGCTATTGTATGCTTCGGCTTACAAAGTTATTAAAGCATCAGAGAAACCTTAAAGGAAAAGCATTGTTTTGTGTTTTGAAGACACAACAGACCCAGATGGTTTCTGTTTAGCGACAAGATACTTTTTGACATTGAAGAATCTCTTAACTGCTCAGATGGCTAAAAGAAGAAAAAATTATGCAGGAAGCTCATCCGGCTTCCGTAATGGCTTGGTTTGGTGTCAGTTATGAAGGCATCTCAGAGATGCATTTTTGCAAGAAAAAACACCGCAAAAGTTCAAGACTCTATCTTAGAACTAAAATCGAGCACCTGAATATAAACTTGTTCAGTTTAAACCACTAGACTTTTCAAGAAGACTCAGCTCCTGCTCGTAAGACAAAGATGATACAGCAGTGCTTGAAAAAGAATGTGGTGAACTTATAGAATGTAAAGACTGGTCTTCCAGCCGTTAGAGGATTTAAATTCACTTGCTATAAATTGTGGTCAGTATTGACTTAAAACGACATCCCAGTTAGAATGTTGTTCTTTAAAGGAGAGCAGCAATTTAAGTTCCTATGAAAATAGTGCGTGCCTCAATAGATGATTAGCCAAACAGACTTGGAGCCCAACTGAAGTCAAAAGTGATCAATTTGAACCAAAGATACATAATGTTAAATTTAAAATTTTTAACTCCTTTATAATTGTATCAAAATTTGAGGCACTACTAGGTATTATATGACTAGCGTTTATTTCCATTTTGGGGTCAATTAGAATTTGAAAACTAAATTTACTAATGTAGAAGTCCCTCAGGTATGAAAAAGTTATTCAGGAGGGGGTTTCTTTTTTTCAATTGTCTTATTTGTTCCTCTCTGAGAGGTCTCTTCTCCAAGAGGTTATTTTCATGTTTCTGCCTTTTTTAATGAAATTGTGCACAGCTGCATTTTATGTTCATATCTGTTTAGCAGATATTAATTTTTATTCATGACTGCAAATTTCGATTTTTTAAAAAATAATTCCAGAAATATTTAATTGATTTTTGAGAACGATGGAGCCTGAAATTTCAATTGCTAAAATGTGATACTTTCTTAGGAAAGGTTTCCTTAAACTTTTTTTGGAGTAGTTTGTGAAATATATATATATTTGTAATGAGAACCAGAGAAAGATAACTCTCCATGAGGCATCAACATCTATGGTTGTATAATAAGCATTAGCATTGTTAATAGCAAGAAAGTAAAGTGAATGAAAATCCTTATATTATGGATGGATGATGTATTTGACTGTATTTCCCTTAAAAACTTCCGTTGCAGTTTGGCATATTCTACTTTTCATAATATTATCATGTTAGTTTGAGCTTCAATAATTACTTGGAACACACACACACACAGACATGAATGTGGTCCATAAAACTTTTGTTTCCTTCACTATTTCTTGAACTGTTGACTATACTACTTGAAAAGTGAGAGAATTGTTTCAATGGACCTGTGAACAGATATCTATAAAAAAAGAAAATATATATATGAATATGAAAAATAAAATAGAATTGTGTATTAAGGTTTTCCCCTCGTATGGTTTGTAATGATTAAATGAGCAAAAAAACATTTTTTTTTCTTGATATCACCCTATATTTTTGCAGATTAGCTGAAGGAAAAACCATCAATTATGTTCACAGAATAATCCAAATGTCCTCACTATGAGTTTTTAGAACCAAGGGGCGCTTCCAGAAATATACATTGTGAATTTTCTTTTAGTGGCATTCAGTATGAAACAGGAAGAAAGCCAGAAGAAAATACACCTAATGTGGTGATATTTACTGAAACAACTATCAAAATTGCTATTGTTAAACAGCTTGAGATTCAGTGGCATAATATACACCCCCACACTGCGGGGGGCAAGGCTAGACTGATGCCATTAACCTAGAATTTCACAAAATTAGCTTTACATTTTTTTAATCCAATTTTTAAGTGATTTTCAACTTGGCGATCTAACATCATTCAAAATCAAAACTCTGATAAACATTATTAGATATCTAAGATCCAATAACGAAATCAAAAAACATTTTAATTTGCTGTAATACCTGTGACTAAAAAGAGATACTTTTCTTTAGTGGGTTATCTTTTCAAACCTAAATTACTGACAGATAAAAAGAAAGTCAGAGGGAAAATTGGATAAAATGCTAGAAAGATAAAAAAAAAAAATTCATCACTGTTTTTAGTATACTTCATGTTAGTGGTAGGGAGAAAAAAAAGACATGTTACTTTTTACTGAGGTAGCAAAGTAACTTATTGGCGTCTTTAGCTCCCCCAACCATCACATGTATTTCATTTTCATTTAGCGAACTCGTAAATATCGTACATCTGTCATGCTTTTTTCTTCAAAAATAGTATTTTGATACTTGAAAACGCATATAGAGCATTTTAAATCATTATATGGTCTAGATTTATGATTTATAAACCCATATGCCCACAGAAATTTCCGTAGATTTATGAGTATTCAATAAAATGAAGCATAATGAGAAATATTTCATAAAAATGTTTTTAGAACATATATATTTTTATGTTCAATGCACTTCAATATAGGGTGTTCCTTCGCTGTTAAAACATTTTGATCTCACTTCTCTCTGGTAATATTAGAACTGTTTTTTGTAAACAGAATTAATTATTCTGGTTCTTATACTGTTATTTTGTTAATAAGACAAGAAGAAGTGCAGCCCTAAAATGAGTGGAGTTAAAAAAAACTTTGAGTGGTTCTCAAAAACGAAAAATTCGAAAGGAAAAGGAGTATAATATTAATAGCAAATATGCAAAATTGGATAACTTTTTAATATCCACAAGTTCATCATCTTGTGCTACTAGTAGTAATGCCAGGGAACTTGATGAACAAATCCTGGAAGTGAAAATTAATCCACAAGATAAAAACACAATTTCGGACACTTCAACTAATAAGGATACTCTTATCTAAAGAAAAGGAGTCGGAAAATAAAAATGAAGAAACAAAATAAATTAGAAATGATTTTGCGCATTATATGTAAGTACGCCCATAGATGTAGATTTAAGGGAACAAATTTTAAAATTGGGCCCATACCAACCAGAAGGTAATTTCAAAAAGATGCCAAGGGAAGGAACTTTTCATCTTATTATAGTTTCTTATCCAAGGCAGGACAAAAGATAGAAAGGAAATGGCTGTGCTATTCAACACGACTTCATGTTGCTTACTGTCAGGTATGTTGGCTTTTCACTGATAGAACAAATATGTATTTTAAAGAAGCTTGGTGTAAAGGTGTCAATGACTGGCAAGGAATGTAAAAAAAAAAATTAAAGAGCATCAAAATTCTATAATTCATATCCAAGCATGTCGCACATAATAAACAAAATAAAACGGTGGATTCATTATTGAAATGTAATTTTAAAGAAGTTAATAAGGTTAGCCAAATCTTACGAAGAATCATAGACGTTACACTGATTCTAGTGATGTGCAATCTTCCTTTTCGGGGACATCAAGAAACTCGAGATTCAACTAAAAGGGGAAATTTTTGAATATAATAGACCTCTTGGCTAAATATGACCCTCTTCTCAAAGTTCATTTGTCAGAAAAAGAATTCAAAAATATATCTTAGCCAAAAAATTCAAAATGAACTTATTGCTGTTATAGGCTCTAGAATAAAAGAAAATATTATTTAAAATATAAGGAAATGTTCTTTTTTTTTCTCTATTATTCTGGACACAACACAGGATATTTCAAAAAGACCAATTAAATATTATAATAAGGTATGTAACAACTGATGTTAATGATAATAATGAGCCAGATAATATCAGAATTAAAACGAAACATTCTTAGGCTTTATTGAGGCGGCAAATCAGACTGCAAAAAGTTTGGAAAGTGATGTGTTAAATTTTCTAAATGCACTGGATATTACTTTGGGGAAGTGTCGAGGACAAGGATATGATGGGGAAGCCAACATGAGAGGAGCGTATGGGGGATCACAGAAATTAATTAGGGACAAACAAGCCAGAGCAAATTACGTTCATTGTTCAATACACTACCTCAATCTTGTTCTATACAATGCATGTAATAACGTGCCTCATGTAAGAGAATTTTATGACTTTTGCCAAAAAATTTACACATTTTTTGGGCTCAGCATTAAAAGGTGGAGCGATCTGAAAATTGTGCAGAATAACGAGAACATTCAGCAGACTATTAAATTATTATGCACGACAAGGTGGTCATCTCAATTTGACTTTGTAATATCAGTTCGCAAAAATTACATTGCGATTTTAAAAGTACTTTCAAATATTTTACTAATCAGTAAGTACTAAGCAAGATGAGAAACAGGAAGCTTTAGCAATTAAAAAACATATGGAAAAGTTTCAATTTGTTTTTTTTTTTGCTAATTTTCAATGTCAAACTTTACAAAGCATAAATTTGACTTCAAAAGCATTACAACCACCAAAAATAGATTTGGAAAACGTTAAGACCATGTTAAATTCTAGCTTAACGTCTATTGAGAATCTTCGTAACAATTTTGCTAATATAAAGGAAGAAGCTATTGGTTTGGCTAAAAATAGGTATCACCCCGGAGTTTGAAGAAAAAGAGACATAGAAAAGTTAGACAGTTTTTCGATGTTTTTAAGGCCAATGTTGATGTTATTAGTGCTCAATTAAAAAATCGTTTTGAGAGTATGAATGGCATTTACAAATCATTCAGTTTTCTTTCTCCCAAAAATATTGTAAGCACTACAAATGACCTCTTATATAATGAAGTCAGTAATCTTCAAAAGTACATAGCCTCGGCTTATCTAGCAAATTTCCAAATCAAATTATGTCTCAAAAAGCAGTTTTTAGTGAAGATTTAACTAAGCTGAATTCGATAAAAGATTTAGGTAATTTTTTGATGATTCAAAATAAGTTTGCTGCGCCAAGTTTACCAGATGTATGTATTGCAGTTTTATTGTTTTTGACTCTTCCAGTTATTTTTGCAATAGCGGAAAGGTCATTTTCTAAATTAAAATTAATAAAAAATTATCTACGTTGTACGATGTCAGAAGAGAGGCTCTCCTATTTGTCTTTGATAAGTATTGAACAACAAGAAGCAAGAAAAATTGAATTGTATGAATTAATAACCGACTTTGCTAAGAAAAATGTGAGACGTCAATCGCTTTTTTTGTGTTGTACTTCTTGAGTGTAGTGCTGTATATTAGCTAGTAGTGTGTGTCGTGAAAAAACCAACGAACTAGTTACTTTTGTAGTTCAACCTGAGGGGTACTGCGGCGCATTCTTTTTGTATCCATGCTTTCTTATTAGTAACAATAGTTGTGTCTTAGACTTTTTGACAATTTATGCTAGAATTTTATCGAACTTAAGGTCAAGCTCATCCCGGAATTTATAAACGAAGAATTTGGCAAGTGATACCTTTTTTCTATCATAAGGATCTGAAATCGAAAATATTATTTTACAGTGTTTGTGTTTTTCTTAGTGTATCGTTTTTATTTAAGTTACCAGGTTATCAGCTGACTGTTGTTAGATTTTCCATTTTTTAAATACTATTAATACTCTCTAATGTTAAACGTTATTTACTTTGTTTACTCAGACACAAGTTGATTTTATATTCAGTTATAAGTTTAATATTTAAATATTTTTACGTGATATGTAAAGGTATATTATGTTATGGTTTTGCAATTCTTTGTATATATATAAATATAGTCAACCCTCCTATAATGCGGTACTCTCAGAACGCGGTTTCTATATCACGCGGAGCTTAAATTGTGATGGCCCTCCTATAACGCGGTACTCTTAAAGCGCGATTTTTTTTTAACAACGTCCCATCAGTTCTTTCCGAGCACCCAATGAATGGTTTTAACTGGATATCGTTGATCTATTTATCAAACTGTTTAACTCCATCTGGGATCTAATTTGATACAGTATGTCTAGGCGCCAAGTTGTTTACTAGCTGCATGGCCCGGAGTTACACGGCTATCTTTACTTTTATAAATTTTCCCTTTCTTTCACAAAATCAGAACTTCTAATACTCATTTTCAAAATGACTTCCACCCCCTCCACTGCTTAGCCCAGCGTTGCTCAAGCTTTCTCTTTTCCTCGTGACACCAGCATTTCTGTGTGCGTGGTTGTACCACATAATGCGAGTGATTTGTAAAATTATGTGAAAGAATTTCCCTTTTTCGAATTTGTTCCATTCTACTTACATTTTATTTAAGACAGGTTTCTTTCCCCTCTCTATAGCCCGAACACGGTTTCTTTTAGTGTAAAATTATTGTTTTGTCTTCCCCTCCTTCTTGCAGATAAGATATAGCTTCAAATTTCGATGTATGACTTATAAAAAAATATTGCGTTAGAATTAAAAAATTATTAAAGTGAAGCAATAAAAGAAAACGATTCTAATGCTAAGAGTAAAACAAAAAACGTTCATCACTTTTTTAATAATAGTTAGTTTCTAAGAATCTAAAATAATAAAAGAGATTTCATATTTTCATGAATCAATAAATCGTTACATATAGTTAGCTTAAAAATGTCTCTAAAATGTATTTTGATCCAAAATAATAGACGATGTACTTTTTAATTAACATAGAATTCACTTTGTAATAAAACAATAGAAATAATCCTTTTAAAAAACATATATGTGTTTATTAAAATGAAATTTTTATAAGTAATAAATGAAAGAAAAAGTAACAGATAGCTGTTTAAACAATTGCTTTTTCTGAACATTTGATTAAACATATAAATTTATAAGTAAAAAAAAAAACAGTATGGGGGAAAGCCTTTATATATATATATATATTTCTTCCTCTTCAGTTTCAAACCTGGGAACTAACGTTTTATAAAACAGTGATTTTAACAACCCCGCTGTCTCTTTTCCTTCAGGGAGAACAGTAAAAATACCTTAAAAATAAAAGAATATTTTTCAATATCCCATTTCGTTAAAGTAAAAAAAAAAAAAATTTCGGCCTTCATTTTTAAGTTAATGCTTTAAACTTCATATATCGATAGCAAACAACGGTAATTTTAAACAAAAAACGTTTTAAGAAAGTAATGTTTACATATTTATCGCAAAAGGGAAAAAAATTGAAAAACATATTTTTTTTTTTTTAACCGTAATGTTTAAGATATTTTATCAATCTTTGTACAGATTACTTCTAATATTGTTCTACACGCGGAAAAAAAGTTTCATCAGATTATTTTTATTAATAAAAAGTTATTAAGTATTTAAATAAAATCTTGAGTATTTTTTTTTAAAAATCGTAAAAAAACAGTTTTGGACATTAAATTTTTTAAATTACTGATTCTAAAAAAAAAAAGCGTGAGCTTTTTTTTAGTGAAAATACTTTTTTCATTAACGCAAAAGAAAGTTCAAGGGGAACAATTTAAAAATCTTATTCATAAAATGTATCGATTTCGACTCATTAAAAAAAATCGTAAAAAATACAAAATATAATTATTTTGTAAAATAAATTTATAGCATATCGTGGCGAAATAAATTATCTTTAAGAATCTGTAATTATTTTTTGTGGGAGTCTCATGAAAAAAATTAGATCGTGTTTTAAAAACAAGTTCCAAGTCTCCCTGGCAGTGAGAAATGGTACTAATTATGTGTTTTAAGGTTTTTAATTAATACCTTTTTAACTAATTGGAATATAAATAGTCAAAATGGATTCCTTAGATCATTCCCGAAATTTTGGTACCTTCGGCGAGTTTCTGCATCTTGTGGTTTGTGAGAAAATTGGGCTCCATTCCTAAATACCTACATAGATACGTTTGATTACCTACAATTTTAATAGTGTAGATGTTCGTCAAGATAGGGGATAATATTACAATATGGTTTAATTTGATATTTTTTCATCATGCGATAATATGGTTGCCATAGGAATAACGTATAATAACAAATTTTGTGTAATGAATGCCTAAAATAGTGTAAATAATTTACATCTGGAAGTGTAATACATTAATATTACTTTCTGTTGTATTTATTTTATGTTAAAATCTTGCCACCACATCTCCTTTCGAAATCTAGTTTTATTATGAAATTAAAAAAAAAGTAGTGATTACATTGATCAAGGAATAAATTAAAAGCGGAGCGTGCACTGAGGCATGGCGTATACAACAAAATGATTAAGGAATCGGGCCAAAAAGCGCTTGGCGCGTTGCACTCCTATATTAAATCAGTAACGCCAGTGAAGTTTATCTCGTCTTTTGTATTTATTAGTCTCTATATATAACGCAGTACGAAAGATGTGATTTGTACTAATTCTGAGTTTCTTATAGCGCGGTTTCCATACAACGCGGTAGACGGTTTCCATAAAATGCCCTAGTTTGTACGGTTAAATCCGAGTGTCTTATAGTGTGTTTCACTTTTTGCTATTAAAAAAATGAAAAAAAGATCAAAGTGAAAGACTTACCTTGTGAATGGAGGGCTGCCACGTATTGAAGAAAACGAAGTCTAAATAAAACAAAGCTTGTGAACTTCTAAAAAGTTCAATTGCTACCACACACATAATACATTAGACTTTACACACACAACTAACACGGCACACACTAGACAAATGACATTTCTATTAATAACAACTTGTTCAAGATATCGCGTAGTTTCTCAATCTTTCTCTGCTTGGTTTCTCAGCTTTTTTGGGGGGCGTTTCTTCCACATGTCTATTTATATTCAATTATATCAGTTCTTTCAAGCGGTGGCGCTGTAGGTGCCTTTTGGTTGGGAATAGCTTGATTGGGAGTCGCTTGGTTGAATGTTTGTGACATTCTCCCAACTTTTGGATTTGAAGTTGTGGAAGAATCCAAAACAGCAAGAATAAATGTCCTGTAAAAAACTAAAAAACACAATAAAATAACAAATTAAATTTAATTTCATGAAAGAGTTCAATATAGTTTATCAATAGTCAAGTCTCTTACTTTGTTGCCAAAGTCTTCCATAATGAGAACGACGCACTCTTTGCACCCCAGGAATTTGATCTTGTTCGAGGCAAGGACCATCCTCTACATCTATTTTTGTTAATGGCAAAGAGTCAACTGTAGTCACTTCTAGCGGATAGAGCTTCTGAATTGGTCTCATAACACTTCCAAATTGAGTTTTCACTTCCATTACACGCACTTTTCCGTCTTTTCCTTTATACATCTTTGTGACTTTCCCTAGAGGCCAGTTAATTCTTTTGTTGTTGGCATCACCAATTAGTACGAGATCACCTTCTTTAATGGACGACTCTCCTTTAACTCTTGAATAGTCTTTCAGTATCCCTAGATATTCATTTCTGAAGCAGTTTCGCAGATCTTGACGCAACTTCAGTTTATAAACACACCTTTTGTTCAATCTTTTCAAATCTATCATATCCAGATCCGGAACACCAACCTCTCTAATTTCTTGGAGAAACATAGAAGGTGTAAGTGCTAATAATTCATCAGGATCTTCCGAGAGGTAGGTTAAGGGTCGAGAATTAATTAAGCTCTCTGCATCGCATAGCACAGTAACCAATTCTTCACTCAAACAAGCTGTCCCCAGAACTTTTCTCAGAATGTTCTTCAATAATCCTATCAGTCTTTCCCAGAAACCACCTCACCAGGGTGCAGCAGGAGGACTGAATTTTTAGGAAATCCTTTTTTTCTGATGCAAAATTTTCGATCTTTTTCCAATCAATCTTCTGTAAAAGGTTGGCTGTGCCCACAAGATTCTTTTCATTGTCAGAGTAGATAGTGGTAGGGCGTCCTCTTCTCGCAATGAACCGCCGAAGAGCCAGTATAAAACATTCAGTAGACAAAGATGACACCAACTCTAAATGCACTGTTTGGTAAACAGCACAGGTGGCAAATACTATCCAGCATTTTTTGTCAGTTTTTAGAAACAAAGGTCCACATAGGTCAATGCCAGTAACTTCAAAGACAACAGCATCCCTGACTCTGTCTTCCGGAAGAGGAATACTCACAGCTTCCAATGGACAGGCAGAAAATCTTCTACACTTGGTTCATCTTTTTATCACGCCTCGCACTGTTTTCCTGCTCTTAATTATCCAAAAGGATTCTCTAAGGCATGACATCAGTGTTTGAGTACCTGCATGTTCCAACTGTAAGTGTTTGCTCATTATCAATTTTTCGACCATTTGATGCTTGTGAGGCAACAATATCGGAAATCTAAATGTTTCCAAATCTTTTCTTGAAGCAATTCTAGTTTCGACTCGTAGGAGATCATCATTGTATTTCATAGTTCTAAAGTTAAACTTCTCTCTTCCAGAAAATTCTTCTCTCTGAATTTCCTTGAAAAATACTTTTTCTACTGTTTTAATTTCGTCTGTTTCCAATATTCCCTTTTTCCTGTCAATAGGGTTTCTTTTCACATTCTTACAAAACCGGATGACATATGCCATTATTCTTACGATTTTGTTAAAAGATGATAGTTTCTGAAAAAATGCAAATCTGCAAAGATCTTAAGTAGTAGCTGTGAGTACAGTTCTTCTCCTCTCTGAAATGACAATTTCCATATCGGGCTTTATTTCACTAGCTGGCCATTCTTCGTGGAGTAGCTTTAACCAGTCGGGTCCCTCCCACCAATGGGATTTCCATAAAACTTTGGGATTGCATCCCCTTGAGGGTAAATCTGCTGGATTAAATTTCCCTTGAATATGTCGCCAAGCTTCTGGATCTGTCAATTTCCGTATTTCATTGACTCTATAAACGTAGCCCAATTGTCTTCTTTCTTTATCCAGTATAACGCATTCATTGAGTCTGTATAGAAGAAAGTTGGTACGTTTTTAAAATTAAGATCTTCCTTCACATTGTAAGCGAGTCTGGCTCGGATGGTACACGCAAGGATTTCTAATCTAGGAATTGTAATCAATTTTATGTGGGCACTACCATAACCCTAGCCTGCAGTAATTGACAGCTAACAATACCCTTATAACTGCTTCTAATAAAAATGAAGCTGCATAAGCAGACTTGCTAGCATCTACGAAGACATGCCGAGTAGCACTCTCATTTAGTTCAGGTAGTTTTCTTGGGATTTCTATATCTTTTAGGCAACTTAGCTCATTAGCCCACTTTAGAAATTCTTTCCCTAAAATATCTGGAAGCTCTGTGTCCCAATTAATTTTCTCCCTCCAACAATCCTGTAAGATTAACTTCGGAACAAGGGTAACTGGGCATGTGAAACCAATGGGGTCAAAATTTTGACTCAACATAGACAATATGTTTCACTTACTAAATGTGCATTGGTTTTACTCTTTTATCTCACACGAAAGGGTATCACTATATAAATCCCATTTAAGTCCCAAGACTGAGGCAATTTCTCTAAATTCATCACTGGACAGGTTCGGTATTGAATTTTCCTCATTACTAGCTGGTCGGTTATGTTTCCATCCCCTTAGGTCAAATTGAGCAGAAGCCATTAATTCTTTAGATATCTTAATGAAAGAGTTTAACTTCGCCTATAGTATTTACACTCGCAATGCAGTTATCCACATACATAGATTCTTTTAACTTAGCAGCTATTCCCTTTTTTGGGACTCTGCCACATTTTCTAAATGGTAATTGATTGTCGCAGCAAGTAAAAGGGGCTTGCGTTCACTCCGAAAACAACACAGCAATGTGAATAAACAATAAGTTTTCTTGGATCACCCTCCTCCCACCATAGGAACCGGAGAAATTTTCTATCAAAAGGTGCAACTTTTATTTGGAGAAAAGCTCGCCATATGTCCCGAAATCACCCCATGTTTTCCCTGCCAAAATCTGTTTAAAAGCTTGGGATCAATTCCAAATAATTTGGTCCCTTTTCAATACAATCGTTCAGCGACCCCGAATTTCTCTCTTTGGCAGATGCATCGAATACCAGGCGGATTCGAGTGGTGGAGTTTTCTTTAAAGATGGGTCGATGCGGTAAGAAATGTCCTTTTCCCTTGCAAGCTCCTCTGGTTCAACAGGTTCTATAATTTTCTCGGAGAGACACATTCCTTAAATATATTTTCATACTCCTGTAGACAATTTCTTTTTTTTTGTAAAGTCCTAACGCAAGATTTTAATCGTTTTTCGGCAATGCTTGATCTTGTTCGCTCTTCGATGTATGGACTATATTTCCTTTCTCTGCCTTTTTTGGATCGAACTGGTCCTCCTTGTTGTGTCTTCCTCTCTATGGTTAGTTGGGACTCCTCTCTTTTCCCCTTTCTTGGTCTCAGATTGTATCTGCTTGTGGTGGGCGTTACCGTCTCTTCCCTTCGGTTTTTCTTTCTTAATCTTGGCAACACACTATTAGAATTATTTGATGACAAACCTCTTTTATTTACTCTATGCTCTGATCCCTTCTGAACCTTCCTTTCTGGTCCTCCTGACCTAGATTCATTTGATCTTTTATATCCTAACTTTTCATTTTTTACTTTTTTAATCATTTTACCTTTCTCAGACCAAGAACTAGGTATTGATCTGATAAGTGGTCCGCGCTTATTGTTCTTATTTGTGTGTTTCTCACCTTGATTATTTCTAAAACTTAACCCTTTTCCCTCCAACTCACGCTATACTTCTGACCCTTTCTTTTTACCATCTCGCGACTCATTTGACCTCCGTTGTACTCTGTCAAAACCACTCGATTCATCGCGCAAATTACCGTTATCTGAACTACCAGTTCCTATCTCCGTCTCATCACATTTCCTATGACGATATATTCGAACCTGATCTACATTAATCGTTAACCTTTTTCCCGCTTTCCATATCACTACGTTGTTATTCTTAACATCTAATACTCTATACGGACCTTCAAATTTTGGTTTAAACTTAGCTACCACTTTTTTTGTTGCCGAACTTAAAGGATGTGTTGCTACCAAAACCCAATCATTCACCTTAATTTGCACATCATGCCTATGTCTATTATAATATTTCTCCCATTTTTCATGTTTAGTTTTTGTGTTTCGTCTAGCCTCCTCAAACAATCTTTCAATATCTCCTACTGCAAATTCCGTTCCATCTGATACCATCACTAATTTCTGAAAAGGCGTAATCAACTTTCTATCTAAAAATAATTCCGCAGGGGTTTTCCCCGTTGTTTCGTTTACAGCCGTACGAATAGCATAAGCAAACTCACTTAAGAATTGGTCCCATGTGTCATGTTGCTCATTGACATAATTTGCAATCATTTGCACCAGATCGCTATTTACAAGTTCTGTTCTATTTGCTTGAGGTCTATAAACAACAGTCTTCACATGCCTTATGCCTAATCTCTCACTTAAATTTTCAAAAATATCAGAAATAAATTGGGGACCGTTTTCACTAATTAATTTTATTGGAGCTCCAAAACGCGATATATAATTATCAAAAAATTATCTGCTATAACTCGAGCAGAGGCTTTTTTAAGGGTATGATTTCAGCCCACTTGCTGAAATGATCCGTAATTACTAATACATATTGGTTGCGTCTTACTCTCGACACGGGATACGGACCTAACAAATCTAACGTAACTATTTCATTTGGATAATTTGATACAATTGGTATTAACCGACCAGCTGGTAACGCGTTTTTATAATTATTAATTTGGCACATATGGCATGTAGAGACATATTGATCAATAAATTTTCTCGTATATGGGAAATAACAAACATCCCTTATTTTATGATAAGTTTTCAAACGTCCGAAATGACCTTCTAATGGCTTGTCATGAAATTCTCTGATAATTTCATTCCTTAAAGATTTTGGAATGTATACTCGCATTTCTCCTAATGACGTTGCATATTTCGCATAAAATAATAAGCCTTCTACTAGCCTAAAATCGCGAGACCAATTCTCACATATTGCCGCATTAACCGAGCTATCTTATGGGTTTTCTAGATATCTATAGATATGACCTAATTCTGGGTCTGTTTTTGTTCTTCTATTAACTGATCTCGTGACGAAAGTACCAAATCTCTGATTATTGCACAATTAACTTTCTCTCATATTATACTTTCAATTGTATTATTGTCTAAAACATTAGCCACAACATTTAGCTTAGTTTCTGACAAATCAACGCGCAAATTCCGTCATCTATCTTAATATCTTCAACCTGTGATTCTTGAATCGCCAACGATTTCCGATCAAAGTCCAAAATGATCTTTGATTCTCCTATGAAGTCTATCGAAAGAATACATGCATATTCTAAATTTGCTAACACATGGAACAACCAAGGCTTTTTAAAATCCCGTATTTGAATATTTAATTCTACAACTCCCGTATTTCGACATTTAGCTCCTTGCGCCGTGATCACCTGAGTACTCGATTTCTTTACTTGTTTATAAAAAAATATTTTTGGTATGTCTCATCCGATATAAATGACTTCTCCGCTCTAGTGTCCCATAATGCTTTCGTAAAGTTTCATCTAATAAAATAGGAACATACGGAAGTTCTACCGAGAGACATACACACATATATTGCTGAAAGTTTAATCGTTGACTGGTTTATCGACTGTTACTGATCACCTTTAATATCATTCACTTTCAAAACATTTAAACGTCCCCTTTGTTTTCTACTGCCTCGACTAAAATTTCACTCGAACCCCTATTTCTTTGTTCCCCTGTACTAAAATCGTCATTTTGACCTTGATTTCTAAATTGATATCCCCTATCTTTAAATCTGCGATCATCGTTTTGAAACTTATTCCTGCTCTCGAA
Organism: Trichonephila clavipes; assembly: GCA_019973935.1. Lineage (NCBI taxonomy): Eukaryota > Metazoa > Arthropoda > Arachnida > Araneae > Nephilidae > Trichonephila > Trichonephila clavipes. The sequence continues at coordinate 138,846 of BMAU01020983.1, forward strand.
CCACTGATTTCCCTTGACGGCGGTTCTGATAGTTACCCTTATAATCATTTCTACCATTATTCTGTCTATGTACCACTTCAGAATTTCTCCAATTTCCTCGATTATTACCAACATTAGACATCCTACGCTCATTCCTACCTCGTCCTTCCACGTTATTACTATTTCTCAAACCCAATGTTGCCTTGCACGAATATCTTTCCTCAAACTTAGCTAATACTTCTAATAATTGGATCGCGGTTTGTCGATTACACACCTCCACGTAATCTTGTACTTGCGGCTCAAGTCTAACGAAAATATGATCTACAAGGGCTTTCTCAGACATCCCCAGTTCTAATTTCTTGTTTAACTTAAGCAAATCAAACAAAATCTGTCGGCTCTTGGGTCTGTCTTTTTTAAGACGCGTAAAAACGTTTCTCTAAATCTTTCCTATTTTGGATGGCAGGGAATGCTCGACAATGCTGCTTTCAGCTGTGTGAAGTCCGTGGCGGTATTTTGCACTAACGTCGATCTGAATATTTGGTACCAATCCAGGGCACTACCCAGGAGATGACCTTTTAAATAAGCACACGATAAGTCACTGGGTATTTCAAGTAATTTAATTTGGTTATCTATACCCTCTAAAAATTCGGTGACGTTCCCCGGCCCAGAAAAATATACTTCTGGCCAAACATTAAATCCTCTCGCGTTTCTCATCTCAGGGTCATATAGATTAAACCTAGTTGGGTGCACCATTGTGATATACCTCCCCTTGGAAGTACATCCCTCAAGTATCAGCGTGAGCTAGAGGTGTAGGGTTAGCGAAAGAACTCGGATCAAACATTATCTTAATATGACTTTATTAAGATATTCAACTTAAACCTTTAACAAATATAATTATAATAATTAATATGAGAGAATCTACGATGACGTAATACGTAACACACAATATAATTATATATTTATAATATGATCAATTCTAATTCAGACCAATCTCAATAATCGAACCGCGTAATCCTCAATTCTAATAAAGTGTAATCAATCCTACTTTATAAAGAGTGTTTTTTTCAAGGTATAGAAGTTTAAGTTCACATTACTTTCCAAGATGGCGACCAATTTAACAGCTGTCAAGTGATTTATTCTCAGTTAGGTTTGGCAATTCATCGAAACGATCATCAAGCAAGGCGTAGATTCGTCGAATGGGCCCAAAAAGAGTGCCGTTGTTCCCGATTTTCATAATGAATTTTGTTTAGCGATGAAGCGCACTTCTGGTTGAATGGCTACGTCAACAAACAAAACTGCCGCATTTGGAATGAAGCTAATCCACAAGTGTATGTCGAAACACCGTTACATCCAGAAAAACTGACTGTTTGGTGCGCTTTATGGGCTGGTGGAATCATTGGTTCGTACTTCTTCAAAAACGATGAAGGCCACAACATTACAGTCAATGGTGATCGGTATAGAGCCATGATTACTAACTTTTTCATTCGTGAATTGAACAATCATGATGTCCAGGAGCTGTGGTTCCAACAAGACGGCGCAACATGTCACACAGCTCGTGCCACCATCGATTTATTGAAAGACACATTTGGTGACCGCCTAATTTCACGTTTTGGACCTGTGAATTGGCCTCCAAGATCTTGTGATTTAACACCGCTATACTATTTTCTGTGGGGCTATGTAAAGTCATTGGTCTCTGCGGGTAAGCCACAAACGCTTGACCATTTGGAAGACAACATTTGCCGTGTTATTGCCGATATACGGCCACAAATGTTGGAAAAAGTCATCGAAAATTGGACGTCCAGATTGGACTACATCCGAGCCAGCCGTGGCAGTCATATGCCTGAAATCATATTTAAAATGTAATGCCACAAGATTATCTTTCGAATAAAAAAAAAAATTCATGTCAATCGAATAATACATCGTTGTTTTATTGCAATTTAAAGTTCTATACCTCTAAAAAACACCCTTTATTATTCCGTAATGCTACTTGTGTTTATCTGCAATAGTATGCAGCTTGACGGTTAACTTCTAGTCGAACACCAATATGTTTATCCACGACAAGTAGAACTTAATCAATCTTACACCACGAACTGCAATAATCATCAACTGCCACAACGCACATCTAATATTCCTTTACATTGCCATTCCGCTTACTCTAAGATCCTATATTTAAATTCGGTTTATTTGCATTTCTTCTTCACATCTCATTTCTTGGATTTGGTTGGAAGAGAGTTGCCATTAATTCTGGCCCAAAGAACCCAAAGGACTTGTTAAAGAAAAGACGCGTAAGACGTCACAATGTTAAGAGTATACTAAAATTCAACAAAAAGCCAATGTCAGTTGTATTTTCAATCTTTTTCTTAAAAAAGAAGAAAAATTCAATTTTATTGCAAAATTGATCCTTAATCATGTTACATATATAATTATATAAAAAAACAAAAAAGGAGGAAGGAGGAATATTTATGAAAGGACTTGGACTTAAAATGCATTGACTTATTAAAAAACAGAGTAAAATTATTTTTAAGTTTATAACTGAGTAGAAAATAGTTATTATATGCTGCAATTAATTTAAAATGCATTTTAAAAATGTTGTTTGTAAAGTAATTACATTTTCTTTTAATTTCAATGTATACTTTTAATAATTTTTCATTTTTCAGAGTATTAATTTTATTTGATTATCAAATAAAAAAGGTGTACTTTTTTTGCTTTGCTTTTTTTTATTACAATTATTTGGAAATAAATGATGAATAAGAATACAAATCATGAAATTGTTAATAACTATTACAATATGTGTGTTAATAACTGTTTTAGAATATTAAAATACTTCAGTTATGATTACAGAAATTAATTTTCAAAAAGTTGATAAAAAAAATGAAATTTCTCATAACATCTTTCTAAAAAAAGGGGGACAAATCCTAAAAATTGTTTTACATTTTGTAATTTATTCCTTTCAACTTCTAGTTAATCAAACAAAGGTAATATGATTTTAGTTAAAAAACAATAATTCAATGACTTACTAAATAAAAATCTTAATTTATACATGAGAGAGTTTCTTGTGCTATTGTAGACTTTCTATAATTTGGATCATATTTTGAGATTTCTGTATTGGAAAATAGTTCCTCACTCACTTAAAGGAAGAAAGAAGAAAAAAAAAAAAAAAATGTTGATTATTTTTGAAGGTCAGGATAAAGATCATGGAAATCCAAATTGGTCTTTTGTATGAATCCATGACATACTTATTATTTTTTTTTATGCCGTTTCCTTCTATGAAACAATATAGTGTTCATTATAACAATATCCATGTTGAAAAGCAGCTAATAAAACGAAAGGTGATTCAGATTGCCTTAGCTAGTTTGAAGGCGAATATGGTCAGTCCGATTTGCAGCAATTCAGACAGTGACTCGTTTTGGTAAAGAGGGAGCTTTCAAGTACGTAAATACGTGTAACATTACTACTGTACATCAACTGACATTAACAGTGCATAAAATAATCACTTCTATAAATACAAATTTCTATGTTTTTGCCTTTTATTTGGGCTATTGGGTTTGATCTATAAATCGATGGTTACTTTTTATTTAGTTTGTTTATATTTCTGAAATGGATAATATACAACATGTAATTTTTATTTTCAATACATGCTGTTTAATGTTTACCTTCTTTTGAGATAAAAGTTTTTGAATTGAAACAAGATAGAGGATGAAGTATACTTGAAAAAATATTTTTTCATGATTGCTGTGCACAAATTTGTTTTCTATATCAAATACTTCAAATTATTTTAAAAATACTAATGTCAATCACTTTTTTTTTTATTTACATAATATGCATTTCAGTTTGCATGTTCGATCTGAATTTATTGAATTAAACTAGTAAAACAATATTCCTTGACAATTCCTTGATAAATATTTTTTATATATGGGGGAGAAGAGAGAATGAAAGCTATTTTTATGCTCCAAGCCTATTTTTAATAGTGCATTACTTTGTTGTGTTTTTTCTTTACATTGCTCAAGTTTTTGATTATATAAAAAAAGTATTTGTTAATTATTTTACTATTTTTGTGATGCCAGACTAGGTGTATTTTAAATTTATTTCCTTTCTTTGTATATTTATTGTATAGTTTTTTTTAAATGTCTGTTTCAACTAAAATTTCTGAAATAAATTTAATTTCGCAAACAACATTGAGTTTGTAAAAGGTAACATGGGCATTATGTACATGACAGATCAGCGGTTCTTAAACTGTGGTCCCAGCACATTTCTACTAGGTCTGGGAAAGGGTATCATTTAATGTTAAGATTTCCCTCTTTTTACAGACTGAAAGGCCTCGTGAAAAATTGAATGATGTGCCATCCAGACTAGATCACTAAATTGATCCCAATGAAAAACTACTAGAACATGTATTTTGAACAATATGAATTGTTTGTTTTAAATTATTGTTTTGTTAATTAGTATTTTAATTAGATGTTTACTGTTTTCTTAAAGGAAAAAAAGAAGTGTTAAATTCTGTATAAGTAGCAGAGGCAGTCTTAGGTTCATCGAGGATCCTTTAAATTACTCAGCCATGTGTTGGGAGACAGTTAGGTGTAAGCAATTTGTTGGGGGTCCCCCCGCAAAGTTTGGCAGATACATAAAAGGGGGACCATGGCAATGGAAAGTAAACTTTCAATTGCTGTGGTCCCCTGTGAAATTTATTCAATGCTGTGGTGAAATTTATTCAATAACCTTTGCAATAGATTATTGAATAAATTTCTTCAGTTAAAAATATTTTTCATTGGTCAACTTTTTTGCTAATAAAGAACTATATAAAAAACATATCCACTGTTGTCAGTTATAGAAGACAAATAGAATCTTAATTTTTTTGGTAAAAAATAAATGTACATAAAAAAAAAAATAATTTTATGATTTATTTGCTTTTTCCATTTTTATATTTTCAAAAGAATTGTTTACAAATTGTATTTTTTCTTTTATGTGGTAATATTGATAACTAGGCCTTCGAAATTTATACAATTAAAATACTTATAGGGGGTTAAGTTTGTAACTTTAACTCTGTTCTGATTTGATAATTTTTATCCAGTTAGATGTTAATCTCTCACAAATTTATATTAATATATACTTAATATATTCATGATTGGTATATTGATTTTAATAAAAATGTTACTATAATTACATTCTTTTAGTTGAGCGGTGCCGAAAGATAGTACCCATCTTGTGGAAACCTTGTCAGATACCTCTGATATTAAAATTCGTCTCAAGAATTGACTTCACAAAGCCTGGTATTCAAGATTGGATTTGGGATACTCTTAAATCTTCTTTGCTTGATGTTCCTACTAATAGTTTTATTTCATCTGAAAGACGACCAGTTCAAGGACTTACAGGTTTACCTCAACTTGAATCTTCCAGTCCTGAATTGAGCAATCCTGCCATAACTTTTCCCTCTACTAGCTCTAGTATTTTAAGCATGGATTCATCCACATCTACTTGTTCTTCATCAGCTGATCTCATTCAAAATGAGATTTCAAATGAACCTATTGCAACTTCTACTAAAACTTCAAAACAGAAAAACAAACTGCATAATTTACTCTTTTGGCAAAATAAGAAAAATCCAAAAAAAAGTGATAATTACTTCTCTTCGCATCAGTTTCATCTTCATCTAATGTCACTAGTGGATTTCACAGTCAGAGTGGCAATGGCTTAGAAAGTATTGATATTTCAAATGAAGATTGTTCTCAAGATACTCCTGTATAAAATGTAAAAGAGATTGCCTTATAATTTTTATAATTTCCCCATTATGTACTGCCATTTTCTTCTGTTTTGTGTGTGTGTTTGAAGTATATTATTTACTTTTATGCAAATTAATATTTTTCAAATGTATAAATGATATGAAATTGTTTTTTATATAATAGATTGAAAAAGTCTTAATCAAGAACACAGAGAACTGTGTGAATCATAAAATTTCATTATATTATTATTATGAAACAAATTAGCTTGTGTGAATATTAATATGAAGTTGTATAAAAAAATTTCTCGACTTTTCTTGTAAAAAATAGGTTTATGAAGGCGAAATATACATATGATATTTATATTTTTAATTAGTGGCATTTAGTATTTAAATTGCTTAATTATTTTGTATTAATATTGTTGAGAGAATATATTTTTATGTGACTTGTAACAATCTTAATGATATTGACAAGTACATAAGCATTTGTTTTAAAGCTGTTGAGATGATATATATATATATATACATGTGTTAATATGACAATGTGATTTGAATGCTGTGAATAAAAACATGTTGATGCATTCTTGTCCATGTTTTATATTAAGTACTTATTTTTGTTTAAAGATTTATTTGAAAAATTATTTTTTATGATGTATTTTATCCCCCCCCTTGTTTAATACAGTAATTTGTATTTTGAAAGTTAAGTAAATTTGATGCATTTAATGTTTATTAATATATTCAATAAAATTTTGTGGTGGGGCCAGTTTTTTTTTTATTCATTTTGAATTTATATTTAAGAATAATATTCAGGTTGCATTTTGTATTCAAAGAATGATATCTACATAACTACAATTATATACAATTATGAATAATTACTTTAAATGTATAATCGGTCGAATTATATATTTCTGTTTGTAAATAATTGTTAATAAAGAAACTTTTGTTTGACAAAAACTGATTTAGCTTTGCTAATTGATTCAAGATCTTGCAACATGTCATTCATGTTTTGTTACTACCATTTTAATTGTTTTGCTTATGTCTTTGATATATTTAAATAATATTATACAAGGTAATTCATTTCTTTATTTTTCCTCATATTTTTTTAAGTATTTATTTGAATATAAATTCATAAGGTTCTTTATTTTTACTTCTCACACAGTTTCAATGTAAAATTCAATTTCCTGTGTTCTGAGTTTTTTTTTTAGTATAGTTTCTTTTAGAAAGCTGAAGCTTTATATGGGTAAAATGTTATGCACAAATTTTCAACCAACTCATAAACTTATCTGCATTTGTTACATTGTTCAATTTATTGTATGAAATGTAATCTGGAAACATAATTTTATGTATTAGTTTTCTAGCATTTTATAGTTTTATCTCATTTTTTTCTACTTATAATTTTTCTTTATTTTTGGGTAAAATAATTTTTTATTATAGCCTATAAGTATTGGGAATTTCATTTTTGTATTTGATTTTGTAGTACTAATAAACCTTGAAACAGTTTTGTTTTTGTCTTCATATCTTTTACCATTTGGCTTATTTCGCACAACATTTTATTCCTAGAATAATTTATTGTTTAAAAGTTCCCTGCAAATTTATCTCTGTGTAAAAGGAAACAAAAGCTGACTCATTTCAGCAAATAAATCATGCAACATGCTTTCTGCTGTGTAGCCTAAACCTTATTTAAAACATAGAAAGTGTATCAGTTTCATGATCTCAGGATTTGTTTTTCAGTTCCCTGTCATCTTTTTCAAACTCTAAATTATCACTGAATGGTTTAATCATTTGCTGTAATATCTTCAAAAACTTAATAAATGTTATAAGTGGCGTGCTTGAATTTAATTTTTAAAGAAAAAATTATTCAAATGAAATGATGTGCATATTTATTTATAGATTTTCATGTGCTCATATAAACTGAAATTGAAAATTATTTTTAATCTACTTGAAATCTTTAAATAACATTTACTGAACAACAACCATTTCCACAGCTATTTTGTTCCTCTTGCTAACTATTTCTAAAAATGTATAATTTTGATGAACTCTTAGTTGGAGATGCTATATAATAAGTCTTCTTTTCACATTGTTTTCCTGGGAAATAGAAGAAAGTGTACTGTCAAAAGTAACAGATGGTATTTTTACACATATAAAATTTTATTAAGTGCTAGTTGTATTCTATTTATAACTACAATTTTACGTTTTTTAATTATATTTCATAGGTTTTAAAACATAAGAATTAATTTCAGAATTGTTTTAATTTCGATTCATTAGCATGATAAAAACGAAAATATGTATTAAAATGTAGAATGCAAATACACAAAATAATATGAACTTTGTGTTTATTATTCACTAAAAAATAAAAACTTTTTGTATACAGCATTTAATAACATATAAGTAAAAATTTCTGAATTATTTTTATTCGAAGTAATAAAAAAAAGTATTAAGTAGAATACTCTGAAAGAGCCTGTGTGTAAAGTTGTGGTGCAACTTTGCTGGTCAAAGGAAATCAACAAATAGCAACATGAAGTCTTCACCAAATGAAAGGAAAAAACTCGAAATTTCTTACTTGTTCAGTGCACCGTTCGATGTCGTCACCATATTTGTTGTCCTATACTCATTTAAACAATATTCAAGTTCTCACATATGATTAAGGACGTCTGATGTAATTGAGTGAATGGTGTCAGATTCTTTATTTTAAATGATTAATGTCACTGATAGTTTACTTTTTACACTCACTTTACGTTAACAACTCTTTTCTATCACCCGTCAGGGAAATGTTTTATCAAGAAACTCGTGAAAAATGCTGGCATGGCCTGGAGGAGTGCTGAAAATGACATTGTTTGCAAAATGTGGCACTGCATACAATTCCAACATGTTAAGAAGATATTTATTTGACATAAGTCTACTCCACAAAGAGCCTTTTTTTTTTTTTTAAATCGTCCCTTCAAAGCATTAGCAGTATGTGTGCTGTGAACGAAACTTACAGGCCGGTTTTTTTTAAATCTCTTACGCATGTCGATGCAAAATCTTCCCTCGAGTACGAATATGCTTTTGATTTTGCGCTTCGATTATTAGAAAGCGGGATATGACATTTTGGTAATGTATTTCTTTGGGGATTTTAGGCCGTATATCAATAAAAACACCGAAATAACCGCTAAAAAATTTTTCCCAATTCTAATATCAGAGTGAGCACCTCATCTGAATCACTATACCTAGTTTGTTGTGTGCGCTTAGAATGGAATACATATGAAATACGAGTGGAAGAACAGAAACTTACAATATACAAACAGAAGAATATCGACATTTATATTACAAATGATGATCCCAGCATATAACAAAAGGGGTGCGCTGTTTTCCATTCCTGACGGGAATCCATTACAGGCGTAAGTCCGACTTCTTTCCCGAAGAAGATACAACCAGGCACTTGGCCTGTAACCCACTGGGTTACAAGCCGAGGGTCATATCCACCATACTGGCTGCGTGGCATAATGCCTAGAATGATGCGATAGTAATTAAGATAATGCGATATTTTGACTATTGTTGTTTTTGAGCGTTATACAAGATTTCCGTGCGATTGACGAATTTTTCCTTCACCCTCTGACTCTCACTAGACTCGGTATACTGATGTAAAATCCAACGCTGATCAAGAATATATAAGGCGATTTTCGAAACTCCAGTTTCAAAAGTTATTGCATTTTATTTTTTTTCTCGATGGATCCGGAGTTCCGATAGTTTGGCTCGATTGCGTCTCGCTGTTCTGACGAAAACCTTAACACTTTTTTTTATCCTAGAATATATATGTTACCAAACTTCATAACACACCACCCGTTCACCTTAGTTAAAATAATGTGTTAATATTAGTCATGTAATCGTTTGATGACACATTCATATACTAATAAAAATTATCATGGTCATTGATGCGAATGTCAAGAATTTTATGTAATTTTAAATTCAGACATTAAGATATTGATGTGTGTGTGTGTGTGTAGAAAATATATAAAACGACCATCTAAAATACATGAAAAATGCAGTCTGCTATAAAATGATCTTGACAAAAACAAAATCCGGCATTTTCACTTACTATGGCAGAGCCGGCTTAGTCAGGGGCGATCTGGAAAAACAGAGAGAACCGCGGTTTTGATGGATGCCGCTCTAGCTTTTAAAGCTCCCAGGAAAAATTATATATATATAAATTACAAATGCAAAAATAAATCTTGTAATTTTCCATACATTTTTATAACAACGAATTGTGGAATTGGCTTCCAATACATTGTTGTGTTTGACAATATGTAAGGTAACCAACCCTACTTTAGATAGATTTGTACTACTTTTTCGTAACCGTATTCCTTTTAAAATTAATTCGTGCAGCCGAAATACACCTTTTGCACTCTTAAAAATGTATGTAAACTATAACGGTTAATTTTAATTTATGCAACTTGTGAAATGTTCATAATTATAACCATTTCCGTCAAACAGTTTACATGAAAAAAAAAAGTTTGGACTCCCTCATTCATTAGGGATTTATATAAGATTCTAACATTAAATTTTATTTTCACCGAATAGGATCGAATGGTAGTGTATAGTGCTTCCACACCACAAGTCTGGGGTTCTATTAACGGGCTGCGCAAGGTCGACTCTGCCTTTCATCCCCGCTACATTGGGTCGATAAATGAGTACCAAGCTTGTTTCGGGTCTTAAACACTGAAGGTCTCTCTTCAGACAGACCACCAAATCGGGACACCTGTTCATGCACCTCAGCGTCCAATGGTCACGTGTAAAAGCTTTTAGGATTTTACAACTGATCTTACAATCCATATACGTTTTATAGAAGTATATTTAAAATGATAAAGACACTTTTACGACTGTGTGAGCTGTTATGCCTCGTTTATAAATATAAAAAATTGCATTCAGCTACAGTTTTTAAAATGTACAGAAATAAGTGGAGCAACAGGATACTTACATATTATGAATATTTTTGACTTTCAGTAAGATATATTTATATTTCAGTTTCTTTACAATTTGAATAGAAGTTGTAAGCCACACACATTTTGCGAATAGTTTGATATTGAGTATAAACCCATAGGCTGTTTAATATTGTAAAGTGTTTTACTTTGATACCAGCACACATTAAAATAAGGCTCATTTGCAGTTATATGATCAGCTTCAGTGATATTTAAATTTTCAAAAATAGTCTACACGCGTACGAAAACATTCTTTCACAACCGCGCACCACATCTCTCTCTCTCTCATACTATATCTTCCCTACAGCAGGAAATATTTGTGTATACTGAAAAATTTAATACAGGATACATTTCAAGTGTTAAATTTGTTTTTAAAATTTGGTATGAATACATTGTGGAACTGTCGGTTAACTTCACTGAACAAAATTGTTTTAAGTGTACTGTTTTGAAAGACAAAATTAATTAGGGAGAAATTTTCTCACAATAGAATTTGTAATGACTGAATTGTGTGAAAAAAATGTAGTTATCGATGTGTGACATTTTTCCTTGTAATAAAAGAAACAGAAAGATAAGAAATTTAACTTGAGTAGAAAATGGTTAAAAGTACTGTCATGCACATTTGAAGAAGTATATCCCCCATTAAAATTAAAAATTATTGACTGAATGTGTGTTATGTCCATCACAAATGCCGATGTAGAAAAGAAATTTTTATTTAACACAAGCAGTTTGAAAAGGAGAGCACTAGGAATGAAAATTTAGATTTTTTCCGAAAAATATTCAGTTAACATAAAAATATCATTTATATGATTCTAATTAAAATAAATTAAAAGTATTGAAATCCTTTTTTATGTTATTTTAAATTAAAAATAAAATTGAATAGAGAAAGATCGGTTTTTTTTCATAAATATAATCATCGTATGTATATCACCGTATGCACCATTTATTGTCTTATTGTTTAAAAAAAGAGATAGGCCTTTGCTCTTTTTTACCTCATTACTTTTTTAAAAACAGGAAAGTGAGCTCGTTTTCTTACTCTCATATTCAAAATGAATACAGGATGCTTTTTTTCTGGTTCAAATCGCAATATACCAATATATATATATATATATTTAATTTTTAAAAATGACAGAAAAGTAAATTTTGTTTGAAGAAAATATAATTATTTTTCAACTTCTAACACACCATTTATTTAATTTTTCCTTTTTTTTACCCTTCATTTTGTTTTAATTTTACTGTGACTGAACATATCGGGAAAACGACCGAGTGGCTTTCATACAAGATTGCCCAAGGCAACTTAACAGCTAGCTGTAAACGATTGATCTCTTGGTTCTCACTTGACAAAGAAACCGGACTAAGTCATAAAATTTTCCCCGTTCGACCTCCCAAGTTTTAAAAGGGGGAAAGGAAAGAAGTCTGTTGCATTTTGAAAGCGAACGGCAAAATAAGAGTAAACGCTTTCGGAATAACTTTTCAGGAGGAAGCGAACCACCCACAGTTCCTTGTACCTTATTTAAATACCTGGAATTTTATTTTAGACTGAATAGAAATGACGACTACTGTAAAATTTGTATATATATAATGATTCTATATCTTTTTAAAGAAATAAAAAAACTACACTTCGTTGCGATTTGTTGTAGCAAGCATATGAGCCTCCGACCTCAGGATACTGGTGCAAACGATTATCTATCGCAGTGCTCCGCAATCTAATTATCGCTGCGGACCGGTCAACATTTGTTAATTTAACCGCCACCCGCTGAGGGTGGACACGATGATTGTTTATATTTTAGATTATTTTGATTTAACAATTTTAATTTAGTTACATTTTAATATGCCTTTAGAATAAAATATAGTTTCACCAAAATGAATAAAAAAGTGATTTAACGTGGAATATAACGTGATTTCCGCGGAAAGTTGCGCAAATCCGAAAGAAATGCACCCTTTAAATAAAACGGCAATAGTTTAATGTTGTTTTGGTGGCCCGGCACCATTTGATTCGCGGACTGGGGATTGCGGACCACTGATCTATCGTACATAGTATTACTACGTTAAGGGTGACAAAAGTGCACAAAACACTTTTCAGCAAATTGCAGTTCTTCAAAATTCTGCTTTTCTCAGTGGCGTAATGTACACCCCCACACTGCGGGGGAGCCCAAGGCTTCTAGGAGGTCCAAACTGACGCCATTAACGCAGATTTTCTCAAAATTCGCTTTACATTTTTTAAAATCTAATTTTTAAGCTGTTTTCCAATTGGCGATCTAACGTCATTCAAAATCAAAACTTTAATACGCTTATTAGATATCTTTTATCCAATAATCAAATAAAAGAATATTTTGTTTGACTTGCTGTAATCTCCGTGACGAGAGATACTTTTCTTTAGTGGGTTTTCGTTTTAAACCTAAATTACTAACACATAAAACAAAAGTAAAACGGAGAATCGGATAAAATGCTTGGAGAAGATAAAAAAAAATTCATCACTGTTATATATTATCATAGTATACTTTACATTAGCTGTAGGAAGAAAAAAAAAAAATCAGTGACCTTGTGCTTTCTTGTCAAGGTTTTTTCAACATATCAATGAAACTATTCACTTTAGAAGAAATCTACAAACAGATTTGAAATCAGCATGAAAAAATACATTAAAATCAATAACAATATTTAAGATAGTGTGATAATTTCATAACGAAAAATGAAGTCAAACACAAAAATTATGCAAAAAAATGAGTGTGTTCAGGACTTTTTGCCACCACTGTAGGTGCTTCATTTCATATGTCACCAATAGGTTGCGATAATACGCAAGCACTAAAATAATTTCTAAGTACATCAATAAGTTCATAAAATAATCAAAAACATATTATTGAGGGGCAGTCTTTTACTGAAAAAGAATTACTACATTAATTTGAATCAAAAAGCTTTCTTAAGCAAATAAAATATACCCAAATTTGATGAAATGGCTCTAGTCTGGAGTACATAAGGGCAAAGGTTTAATTTTACAATTATTTTGCGTTGTATCGCATTGCTATTGAGCTGTGTATTTTACGATAATGCCAATTTTGTGTGAGAATTGTTTATTATATTTCACTGTTCTTCATTTAGTGTTTTAATTGTTTTTTCTTATTTCTCAGTGCAATTGATGAGAATTCTGCTCTGTCAATTAATTTTCATTTGAAATCATAGGGAAATTGACCTCTTTGGAGTGATTTGTTCAAGTGGAATGAAATATTACGTTTCCCGTTGCATCAGAATTGAGCTATGTTGATTGATTTGCATTTGAAGTTAAATATATATATAATTTGTTCGTATTTTTATGTTTTTCCCCTTTTTTAATGTCTTGCAATTTTATATGTTTTAAATTTAACCTTCGTATTTTTAAGTCAATCAGCTTCCAGTGTCTGTGACATTTTGAATGTAGGCAGTCACCTTAATTATTTTTTGATAAATTGCATTGCTATTGTGTGAGCGATGGTGTTGATTTTGTGTGAGTACATCATAAAAGTACAAATGCCCCAATTTTTCTGTAGATCATGCAAAAATTTCTTACGTACCATCAATCTGTGACTGTTGCTCTAGAACACACAAACGTATTTGTATATGAGCATCACCGTAACAAAATTGGTGCATCGCAAATCGCACCTGGATATCGAAGCAACAAAGATTCTAACATTTTTTTTATATGAAAAAGAACCACGCAGTCAGTTTTAGGTGGAAAATAGTGCGATTCTTATGGTGGCAATTTGGCTGCGGTGGTACTAATACGCAAGCACCCACACAGCAAATAATCGTCCATGTGAAAAGCAGTCTGTGTCTAGATATAAGCCAATCTGTTACAAAGATAGGCCCTTAAATTTGTTGATAAGAATTGCTAATGCTAATTGAATGGTGAATCGCAAGAATTATCGATCATTATCAACACTTTATCTTACATTTTTGCTAAGAAATCCAAGTTAATATTTGAAGTTTCCCTGCGTATTCTATTGAAAATAACTTCAGCCCCACACACATGTATGATTTATATATTCCTCCTCTAACTTTGTTGGAGATGAAGGTAAGCAGGCACATTCTCAATATATGATTGCAAACAATGCACAGATTTGATTTTGTTGTCACATGTTGCTCATGTCATTGATGATACTTCCCAGTGTTAATGACATTTTTAACATAGGCAGTCATCTTAATTATTTTTTTCTACATTGCATTGGTATTAAGCTGTCTTTGACTGTAGAGTTGATTTTATATAAGTATAGTTAATTTTTTTTCCATTGTTTTTCATTTATTTTTTCCTCTTCATTTGTCAGAGCCGTTAACAGGAATTGAGCTCTGCCTATTAATGTTTATTTGAATTCAAGTTATATAGTAAAGTTGACCTCTTCAGAGTGATTTGTTGGAGTGGAATGAAATATTCTGTTTCTCATTGTGTTAGAATTGAGATGTGTTGATTCATGTACATTTGAATTTAAATATTTCATTAGAGAGAGTATTTTTTATTTGCTCTTTCTTTTTGTTCCTGGTTTCTTTTTCAATATTTTGAAATTTTATGCTTTTGTTTCAACATTTTTTTTCTTTTTAAGTGCAGTCAATTGGCTTCAGTACATACAAATAACGCTTTGTAGGAAATCAAACTTAAGTTGTTGTATTCGATGGACAAAAGTAGTGCAAGAAGTAATTGCATAGCAAGTGAGAAAACAGACGAAAACACGTGCTGAGGACGCAGCAGAGTAATATGCAACCAGACTTAAAGATGCATGTTTGCGAGCACAGCATTTGCTTTTTACAACATCAGGTCTGCTCTGTTCTCTACAAAAGGAATACAATAGATTACGATTGGCTGAAAGATATCAACCAGAAACAGTATTTAATAGTCAAACATGACTTAGTGGCGAGTAATCACACGATAACAGTCACATTGCATTCCAGAGCAACCCAGCAGAAGATTATTGGTTGAGCCAGTATGTTCTCATCAGCGCAATTACTGAATGTGTCATTATTGCAAGACTGAAATTTAAGGGAGAAACAAAAGAAATGTTTTGCTCCACTAGAAAAAGTAAACTGCCACAACTTGAAGAACCACCAGAGCCATTAAAAACTTTGCTTGCCAGATATAATGCAGAATGAAAACACTTCCTATATCATTGAGAAACACAATTTGTGTGGACCCCCTGGATTCCACCCTGAACACCAAGATTAATTTGAGGCAAAGAATAACTAAGAGCCATTTTGTATTTATTATATCAATTCAAATCTCAGAAACTCTAATAACATATAATATTTCTATGTTACGTCAAACAAAAGGGATTTACCTTTACTATTAAATTAAATTACGAATTATGAAATTAATCAATGATTATGCGCAAGATCAAATAAGGTCTACCGAAATAGGAGGTCCGAGATATACACGTACTCGAATTATTAGCTTTCATTAACTTTAACTAATTTTACTAAACTAAAGTTTATTTTAAGCGTAAATAAATTATAGTTACCGCCTGGTATATCAGCTTTCTAGTTCTTTCGTAGAATAACAGCAATAAGGCTTCACTAACGTAATCCAATGGAATCCTCTAAATTTGAGGCTACTGCTGCTGGCTCAATACCCTTCATACTTGCTAGCTTACAACGCTCTACTTAAATACCCTATCTACTTTGCATATCCGGTTCACTTTTTGGAGTTGATTGGAAATATACGCGAATTTATAATCCCCAAAAAGATGCCTAAGAATATTAGTGGAAAGGTTCAGTACAGATTCGTCACAAATTAATGTTTCTAAACTAACCCTTTGCCCTTGAGGAATCTAGAGTAGATTCATTTAAAAAATATTCTCGAGCTTGAGGTCTCCATTATGAAGACAATGTAAATAATTTTAGTCCCATAGCACATAAGGAAGAAAATAAGCCATAATAACTTCAAGTATTTGGTTAACAAATTACAAAGGAAATCAGTTAAGAAAACTTTTATGTACATATATTTAGCTGTCCATCTGATATAGTAGTTAGTGACGCTGACTGCTGTGTCGTAGGGCATGGGTTCAAATTCCGGAGAAAGCATGGATGCTTGTAAATGTATAGTGCCTTTGTGGCATGAGGGTACTCTGAATAGCCATCGAGCTTCAAGTTCTCTCATGAGGTTGGTGGATAAGGAAGAGAGTTGGGAGGCCTCTGACCACCTCCGGATGTTCTCCCTCAAAATTGGGGTGGAACCAAGCCAAATTGTGTTGTCACCTGCATGATGCTCAAAGCTACAACTAACAACAGGCATACATCTTAACCCGATGTCATCATGAATTTCTTGGGCCTCGATCTGACACTGTCAGGCAAGTGGCATTAGAAACAACAAGAACATTTATAATTTTTTTATTATAAAAAATCATACCTCAAATGCAAATGTTTAAATATACTAAAAGTATGTGCTTTTTCTTTTCTTTCTTTTTAACCACACTGAGCCACAGCAACGCGTGGTAGGGTGCAGCTAGTAAGGAAATATATATTTAAATATGTATCAACCTGTGACTGGTATCAAAAATTTAATTATAAAAACCCGCTACCAGCTGGTCAATTAATTCCGATAGCATCTAATTACCCCAAATAAATCGTGACGTTAGACTTACTTGGCCCCTACCCAGCATCTCGACCCGAAAGATATAGATTTCTATTGGTAATAACTGACCACTTCACTAAGTGGAGTGAGCTTATTCCTTTACGAAAAGCTTCGGCCCAGGGCATAGCTAAGGCCCTTTTTGAAAATTATATTTCACGATATCGAGCTCCTATTTCTTTGATTAGTGATAATGGTCCCCAACTTATATCCGATGTCTTTGAACACTTAAGTCACAGGTTGGATATAAAACATATTAAAACGGTAACATATCGGCCGCAAGTGAACTTAACGGAAAGAGTAAACCGCACTTTAGTGCAGATGATAGCTTGTTTTGTAGAAGAAAATCACGATAACTGGGACCGAGATTCCTCCATGAGTTCTCTTTCGCGCTACGCACAGCACAGTTAATGAAACTACGGGTAAAACTCCGGCTGAGTTATTCTTAGGTAGAAAAATTATAACACCTTTTCGTAAATTAGTAAGTGTAACGGATGGTGCAGAATATGTGGGAGGCAAAATTGAAATATTATTTGATGAGGCGAGGCAGAATATGCAGAAACAAC
This sequence comes from Trichonephila clavipes, assembly GCA_019973935.1. Classification (NCBI taxonomy): domain Eukaryota; kingdom Metazoa; phylum Arthropoda; class Arachnida; order Araneae; family Nephilidae; genus Trichonephila; species Trichonephila clavipes. The sequence goes on from BMAU01020983.1 coordinate 156,639, forward strand.
ATAAGACGTGGGAGAAATATTATAATCGAAAAAGGAGAGAGGTTAACATCAAAGTCAATGATTTGGTATTGGTACAAGCTCATTTTATTAGTTATGTGGATAGGAGAGTTGTCGGAAAGTTTATGCCTAAGTTTGAAGGGCCCTACAGAGTGTTGGAAGTTTGGAATAACAATTTGACCATTCGGAAAAAGGGAAGAAGGGTCACAGTAAATATTGACCAAGTGCGGATGTATCATCCAAGACATTCAGACACAAACAGTTCGATAGTATTAATGAGACATTATATGAGGGAAAGGGATCTAGTAATTGGTCGAATAGGTCGAACTCGGGAAAATCCAGACGTTCTAGAAAACCCTCGTTTAATGAGAGTAAGATTTGTAAATCGAATAAGGGAACGGCTGGATTGGAGGATCTGAGATTTATAAACGCACTAAACCAGTAATGTTGACTGGGACATCAGAGGGGTACGATAAAAAGCGGCCCAAAATATGCAGGAAGTGATCTCTTCAAGGGTCCGAATATAAAAATACTAAAAGAAAAGCGCCTGTACTGCCACAGGGGCTAAAGAGAGGGGTTCCATCATCAATATCTTCTAGAACTCGTAAATATATCAGGAACAGTTTTAATGAACACCCTTCATAGGGACCAGAGACACTTTCAGGTCCATCCAATCTACAACAGATGAAGAAGTTATGTCCACCTAAAGAAGAGAGCAGACGAGGAGCAAGAGTACAGTCTGACAGGGCCCGGGAGACCAGGACAACAGGTAGCAGCTGAGGGGAGACCAGTCCCGTCTTTAAAGACAACAACAGTGAGACCTTGCCCATATTACCTCAGGATCCACTTCAAAGAGCACTAGGATCGACAGTCTACCGCAGAACAGCCTCAGGAGAAGGAGCCTCAGCATGGAAGCCTTAGACGTAGATCCGGCTGATAGGAGCACATAGATGACAAAGAAAAAAATCAGGTTGTAAAGTCCGTTTTACGTTTTCATGCTGACAAGCAGTCAGGTGTTTCTGCACGACCAAGTCAAGATTTTTTTTAAATATTTGTTGTACAAGAGTTGTCACTAAGTTGTGTGCATTTTTTCAAGTAAGGAAAATGAACTCTGTATATTAATTCATTTTCCAAGATGTGGAAACAATTGTTTTTGGACATTTGTCTGCAATTTCAGACTTGAAGGTTCTGCGGGAATATCCAGCATTGTTTGTTACATATGTTGTAAATTGTATGTACATGTATGTGTATATGTATATTTTTAATTCACATCTGAGGGCTTGGGACGCGGCGTAGTTAGGCAATGCTAACAATAACACTAACAAGGGCAGCACGCATGGTATGGAAGTTATAAGGAGCCAGATAAATTAATTGATATATTATAAAACGAAGTGTAAAATTTGAAAATGTATTTGTGCATACAGTTTATATGTTTTTTTTCTTCAGTAAATTTAAAGAGTTCTCATTTCAGGGCGGCTGACCCTGATCATTGTACAGAAAACACTGATTCGTCTGTAAATGAAGCAAGAATAAGTATGTTAAAAAATCTAAGTACACTCATGTCCATAAATTAAGGATAATTCAGAATCCCACAGAAATTGAACTCTAAAATAAAAATTTCACCTGTAGAATTATCACACACATTTTGAAGAAGAATATGCAAATTACAAGAAACCATCAGATGGCGTGGATAGTACGTCACAATGACGAGAGTGTAAGAGAGGGGTACATAAGGAATGGTGGCAAAGAAGTAAAATTGTTCACAAGCGCTTTAAAAGCCTTTCAGTGCAATAACCGCATAGTTATGTCACAAAGGAAGCATTTGGATGATTTTTTACGTGGTAAAATTATTGGACGACTGGAATGTGGACGTACCCAGCTGGAAGTATCCTAGGAACTTGGAATCGCCCAGAGTGTCATTTCCAGGCTTTGGCAACGATTCCAAGATGATGATAATGTGAGTAGATGTTACAGCACAGGTCGCCCCCGAGTTACAACGCCGAATGAGGACCGGTATTTGGCAGTGACTGCCAAAAGAAACAGACGGAGCACAGCATCATACCTGTCTCGTCAGCTCTCTTCAGCTACTGGTACGACAGTTTCAAGGCAGATCGTGTACAGACGCTTAGGGCACATTGGTCTATATGCTCGTAGACCTGTCAGATGTGTTCCACTTACCGCAACTCACTGTCGCCTGCGATTAACCTGGAGTACAGAGAATGCATTGTGGACACCATAACAGTGGTCTTGTGTGATGTTTTCCGACGAGTCTAGTTTTTGCTGTCTGATTCTCACCGGACTTTAATATGGAGAGTGCCAGGTACCCGTTACCACCAAGAGAACATCATTGAACGACACCGTTCCGGTGGTGCAGGATGGCTCGTTTGGGGAGGAATTATTCTTGGTTCCAGAACTGACCTGCATGTTCTGAGTGTAACGATGACAGGCCACATCTATCGGGATGTCATTCTGCAACAACATGTACGTTTGTTTCGGGGAGCCATGGGTGCTGAATTTCTGTTTATGGATGACAACGCCCGTGCTCACCATGCAAACATTGTAGACGAATGCCTTCAATCGGAGGATATCACCCGTATAGATTGGCCTGCATACTCACCGGACTTGAATCCAATAGAGCATGTGTGGGATATGCTTGGCCGACGAACTACAGCCCATCAACCCCCTCCCACCTGTCTACCGGAACTTCGGAGGGCATTGCTTGATGAGTGGTTTAATATTCCCCAAGATCAGATTGATAATTTGATACTCAGCATACCTAGGTATTGTAAGGCCTGTATTGCATCGTCCGGGAGATATACTCTATATTAACCATCATACTAACCATGTTATACAGTTTTTTGTAAATAGGTTCTTTTTTGAAATTTGCTCCAGGGAGTAAAAATCGCAATTTTATTAATTATGTCAAACATATAGCATATTTTTTTGCTCTTTACTTTTGTTTAATAAATAGACTTTACAAATAAGTCAAATTTGTTTTGCTTCTGTCTCTTTCTTTGTCTGAATTTCATTATCCTTAATTTATGGACATGAGTGTAGTTAAGTAAAGCACTCGGCCAGCTTTTTCCACACTTGTGGTTTTTTCCTCGGCCCATAGCCGGAATTGGGTGTGCTGTAGGGAACTCTAAAGCTGTAAATGTCTACGTCAAATAATAAGCAATTTAAAACGGAGCTTGTGGTCGTCATTCTTTTCTTTCCCTTAGCGTAGGAAACTTCTTAAAGTATCAGAGAGTTAGATATATTAAATTCGTACAGACTACAAATTACGTTTTTTAGAGTTTGTTAAGTAATTTATTTCAGGCCATTTTAGACCTTCGAATAAATCCCATTTTCTTCTTGGATGGGTTGTGACGAATCCTTACGGCACTTTTCCACTAATACTCTTAGGCGTCTTTGGGGATTGTAAATTCGCGTATATTTCCAATCACCTCTAAAAGAAGAAAATGGGATATGCAAATCGGATAGAGTATTTAAAGAGAGCGTTTTGAGTTAACTCTTTAAGAAGGTGATTGAGCCAGGAGGAGTAGAGACGATATTAGGAAGATTCAAGTGGATTAAGAGATTAGAGTATTGCTGTTATTATTCAGCGAAGTATTCTTAGAAAGATTAATCTACCTGGAGAGAACTACATTTCAGCCAGGTGATATATTCTAACTTAGCCTATCTGACCATAAACGTTAATAGATAATAAAGTTAGTTAATTTTATGAATGTAAATAATTCAAGTTGCGTATATTTCTCGGACTTCATATTCCGGTAAACCCGTTCGATATTGAGCTTAGAAATTGATTAATTTCATATTTCGTAATTTAATTTAATAGTGAAGGTAAATCCCTTTGATGTATATATTGCTAAATATTTGTAATTAGAAGGTTGATATTTGAACTAAGTGAATAAATATAATTTGTTAATATACAAATGGCGTCTGGTCATTCTTTGCCTCAAGTTAATCTTAGTGTCCAGGGTGGAACCCAGGGGGGTTCTCACAAGTTATAATAAGTAAGTAAATATGTAAGTACTGTAATAAGTAGTTAGATAAATTAGTATTGTAATAAGTAAGCAAATATATAAGTGTTATAATAAGTAAGTAAATATGCAAGTATTATATAATATGTAAGTAAATATGCTAGTATTGTATAATATGTAAGTAAATATGCAAGTATTACAATAAGTAATTAAATATATAAGTATTAAATATAAATATTAGTCAAAACATGAAAAATTCTCTAGAGGGGCGGCACATTAGGTCTTCGCACGAGGGCGGCCGACACCCTTGGATCGGCCCTGGATATGGGAACCCTAATCGTGGATTATAGTTATATATGTTAGGACCCCTGTAGTTTGGGGGCCCCTTATCATTGATACGGTGGTAACTACGCCCCTAGCAGACATGTGCGTGTAGCCTCCTCAGATCCAAATTTCCGAAGTCTGTAACATTTTATAATAGTAACTTTTATATAAATGTGAATATTGTAAATAATAGCTTTAGTCGTAAAATAAATATTTGAATTCACTTAGTCTCACGCTACAGATACATATAAAAGTTAACAAAAAACTCTCAGTTTTTTGTGGTTAAAAATTTATTTTTAAGGATTGAGAACGATTAGAAAAACTCGCAGATAAAACTGCCAAAACTTCTTAATTATCTTAATCACTGTAACATAATAGAGCATTTTATTTTTATAAAATTTACCCTTTTCCTTAAAATTTCTGTAGCTGCACTTAGTTTAATCTGTGTTAATCCAAGCATAATTTCTTACATTTGCTTAGATTCTGAAGCTTTGATGAGAGTAAGAATTTATCCTAATCAACGGTGATATATATAAAAATGTTTTCTGAACATTCTAAATATCTCTTATTCATGTTCATCCAGAAGATGCAATTAATTGGTTTACTCACCTGAAGTATTGTAAGGCATTCGATATAGAATTTAATCTCTTCAGTCATTGATCGATTTCACTTAAAGAAAGACAAATATTTGTCATGTCGTTTCGATTTGATAACTAAAAGGACACTGATAAAAATTGTAAGAAACAAGCGTCTGTTTTTATTTATCACCCGAACTCGAAGGAGATGATAAATCATTGACCTTTGTCTATGAAGGATTTCTTAGTTCTTCATTTACCTTCCAACTGAGTCAAAATGCTTTTCTACGCTCGGTGTAATTTAAACGCCAGACTTCATTTTAAAGTTGTGTTAGGAATTTATTTCATTACAAGTTTTGCAGTTAATAGTACTATAGTCCACACAAAATTTGGACCGGTTATCGGTCGTGAATATAAATCACATCCTACAATAATTTATATTTTTAAGAACATTCCTTACGCAAAACAACCAATCGGAGATATGAGGTTCAAGGTAAGAAAATAAGTTTTTGTTTCATTTTCCGTGTGGGTTTGTGTTTCTAAAATGTGATAGATATTAAAAAATGTTTTGTGTTGTTTTTCCATTATTTCAGATAGAATATTACATTATTACTTAAATGATATTTTTGTCATTTACTTTATAAATGATCATTAAATCACCTCAGTATATAACTATTTGGTTTAAAAAAATTTAATAAAAATGTAGTGTAAATTGTTCCTTACTAAACAGACGTATTGATTACATTTTGGAACATATTTTGAATGAATCCCCTTATTTTAATTAACTAGACTGCAGGTGTTAGAGATTTCGAAAATAAAGTCTATTAAAAAAACTGTATTGATTAAAAGCAGAAGAACTTATACAATTTTAGATTGGTTTTGTTAATAATATACAACGCAGTATATTATAAAATTAAATGATTGTAAATAAAATTATATGAATTTTGATTGTGTATCATTTACTAGTATACAATCTGTGTGTGTGTATGGCTTTGATTGTTTTGTTTTTTTTGCAATCATAAAATAATCTCTAAAATAAATATTTTAAAATTAAAATAAAACTGATTGAGAGAAAAATTATGAGAAGCAAAAAATGCGATATTAAGTAATTGGTCCTACTTAAGGTAAAAAAAATCATTCATTATTGAAGGTTTAATAAAGGAATTAATTATATGTAGCACAAAGTAAAAAAGACTTCATAAATAATTTTTACTTAATATTTATAAATATTGTTTTTGATGATAATAATTTTTTATTGGATTAAAAATTATTTTAAGAGATTAAATTGTATTTTAAAGCTGCTTCATTAGTTTTTGATGTGGTTTTTTGAGAAAGATGAAAAAATTCTCATCTCTCTTGAAGCATAAAAGTATCACTCGCGTATCTTTAGTATTATTAAGCGCCAGGAGGAAAAACAAGGTTTGACTCACTAGATGAGGGTTCCAAAACTTTTTTCCAGCATCGACCCTTTTTAAAAAGAATAATTTTTTTTCCATAGATATCCTTACATTTTTTTCTTTAATACACAGCAGGGTATTAAAGAAAGTTATGATTATTATATATAATCATATTTTAATAATTTCACAAAAACTCTTAAAGAAAACAATACAGTTAAAAATATAAGTAGGGGAATTAGGAAAAAAATATGGTTTATTAGAATTAAGTTACGTTTTTTTAAAATTATAGCATTCCGATTTAGATGTGTGTGGATAACAACTCCTATATTATTTTATGTCTATATATATATATATATATATATATATATATATATATATATATATATATATATATATATATATATATATATATATATATACTAGCTGCATGGCCCGGCGTTGAACGGGAATTCTCTACTTTTATAAATTTTCCCTTTCCTTCACAAAATCAGGACTTCTAATACTCGTTTTCAAAATGACTTCCACCCCCCCTCCACAGCTTAGCTCGGCGTTGCTCGGGCTTTCTCTTTCCTCATGACACCAGCATTTCAGTGTGTGTGTTTGTACGCGCACAATGTGAGTGATTTCTAAAATAGTGTCAAAAAATTTCCCTTTTTCGAAATTTGTTCCGTTCCACTTATTTTTGATTTAAGACAGGTTTCTTTCCCCTCTCTATAGCCCGAACACGGTTTTTTTTAATGTAAAATTATTGTTTTGTCTTCCCCTCCTTCTCACAGATAAGATATAGCTTTAAATTTCGATGTATGACTTATAAAAAAATATTGCGTTAGAATTAAGAAATTATTAATGTGGAGCAATAAAAAGAAAACGATTCTGATGCTAAGAGTAAAACAAAAAACGTTCATCCTTTTTTAATAATAGTTAGTTTCTAAGAGTCTAAAATAATAGAATAGATTTCAGATTTTTATGAATCAATCAATCGTTACATATAGTTAGCTTAAAAATGTCTCTAAAAAGTATTTGTTCCAAAATAATAGACGATGTACTTTATAATTAACAAATAATTCATTCAGTAATGAAATAATAGAAATAATCCTTTTAAAAAACATATACATATTTTTTAAAATCAAATTTCTATAAGTAATAAATAAAAGAAAAATTTACAGATAGCTATTGAAACGATTGCTTTTTTCTGAACGTTTGAAAGTTTGATTAAACATACAAATATATATAAGTTAGAAAAAAAAAACAGTATGGAGGAAAGCCTAGATATATATAGTTTAGATATAATGTTTTAGAAATCATATTCATAAAAACGTATCGATTTTGACTCATTTTAAAAAAATCGTAAAAAATAGAAAATATAATTATTTTGTAAAATATATTATACCATATTGTGGAAATAAATGATCTACCCGAATCTGTAATTAATTTTTTTCTGAGTCTCATGAAAAAAATTAGATCGCGTTTTAAAAACTTCAGAAAAAAAAGAAGTTCCGAATTTTGAAGTCCCCTGGCGGAGAAACATGGTACGAATTATGCGTTTTAAGGTTTTTAATTAATATCTCTTTAACTAATTGGAAGTATCGGTATATAAATGGTCAAAACGGATTCCTTGGACCATTCCCTAAATTTCGGTACCTTCGGCGAGTTTCTGCGTCGTGAGGTTCGTGAGAAAATAGGGACGCATAGATTGAAAGATAGATACGCGCGTTTGTTTGCCTACGAACTTTAACAGTGTAGATATATATATCTGAGAGAGTATTCGAATTTCAGTCGGGGCATTAAAATTAAGATATTGAAGAGAAGATGAGATTCATTTGAAGTCTGGTATTCGTTTGTAGAAAAAGGTAGATTCTTGATATTGATCACATTATTTATTCATGTTGAACATCGGGAGAGTTATTTGAGCATGCTCCTCATACAAGTGTTAAAATACAAGAGAGGGTATTTTTCAAATACCAGGTTATTATACAGGGTGGTCCCGAATTCATGGTACAAGTTTTAAGAGTATATACAGGGCATTGTGTGCGTAACAATAACTTATTGTAAAGGAATGTTCGGGTGTAAGCGACGCTGGGAGGCGCAAACAGGGGAAATAAAAGTAAAAAGAAATTGAGTCCTCGGTTGGTTGCGTTGCCGGTAGGGAGCAGATGTCTAACCATCGTTCAACATGATGCATCTCAGTAGGGGAAAGTGCCATTCGCAATTGTGCTGACGTCTACGATGGAAGACTTTACGTCTGCCGAAACTGCAGACATACATTACATGTACGACCGGGCAAATGCTAACGGCAGAACCGCGTCCCGAATGTATCATGCGCTGTTTCCTGATCGACCAATGTTGGATCACATAATTTTTCAGCGGTAACATCGTCAACTTCGTGAAACATGTTCGTTTCTCGTTACCAGACATGATACTGGTCAACGAAGAACTGTACTCAGTCCAAGCCTGGAAGAAAGCATCTTGAACGTTGTGGCTGATAGACCCGAGTCAAGTGCAAGAGCTGTTGCTCATTACGTAAGTGTGAGTCGTCAGACTGTTTGTAGAGTGTTAAACGAAAATCGCTTACACCTCTTCCATTTTCAGTGAGTACAAGCTTTGAATCCGGCAGACTATCTTCTCCGACTGCCAGTGGTGGTGGTGGGGGGTGCAGTTATGAGCGCTGTAGCTGGACTTCATAGCTCATGTGCTGAACAGTTATTGTAAACATTACATTTTTGTCAACGATGCTTTCAATAAACATTTTGTCTTTCCTTTCGTCTCTTATTTTTTTGTGTTTGTGCCTCACCGCGTCATTTGCGCCCATGCATTCCTATACAATAAATGATTTTTACAATGTCCTTTGCACCATAAATTCGGGACCACCCTGTATACATAGAAGAACATGGAAAAACGTAATATAAAAAATTCAAGAGAAGGGAAATATTATTTAATAGTAGAAATTGCATAATTGTTTAGGGAATATTTGAAAAGCGGTTAATAATGCACGTGAAAGCAATTAATGATACACTACAGCTAGTAATCTTCAGTAAAGCTATCACACACATAATCCACAATAATATTACATACAAGTAGTTATAATCCTAAGTATAACCAGAAACAGAACGTTAAGAAATATTAGCTACAGCAGTGTAACAGCAAATTTTTGGACTTAAGAACTAGAATGCAGGTTTAAACAATGCTTTGAGGCCAGCCAGGAACGTCTTAAGGCATAGGCCAACTGCGCCCATGCCCAAGGCCTTGGCCTTAGTAAGAGCCTCGTCTTGTTCTCAACTGAGCCTTAATAAGATCAAGATTTGAATAATTTTAACGGTCAAATGTTATCTACGGTTGTATTCTCCGGAAAACTTTGAATTTCTAACTAAAGGGTGTTTTTTGAGAGGTATAGAACTTTAAATTGTAATAAAACAACGATGTATTATTCGATTGACATGAATTTTTTATTCGAAAGATAATCTTGTGGCATTACATTTTAAATATGATTTCTGGCATAGGACTGCCACGGCTGGCTCGGATGTAGTCCAAACTGGACGTCCAATTTTCGATGACTTTTTCCAACATTTGTGGCCGTATTTCGGCAATAACACGGCGAATGTTGTCTTCCAAATTGTCAAGCGTTTGTGGATTATCCGCATAGACCAATGATTTTACATAGCCCCTCAGAAAATAGTCTAGCGGTGTTAAATCACAAGATCTTGGAGGCCAATTCACAGGTCCAAAACGTGAAATTAGGCGGTCACCAAACGTGTCTTTCAATAAATCGATTGTGGCACGAGCTGTGTGACATGTTGCGCCGTCTTGTTGGAACCACAGCTCCCGGACATCATGATTGTTCAATTCAGGAATGAAAAAGTTAGTAATCATGGCTCTATACCGTCCACCATTGACTGTAACGTTGTGGCCTTCATCGTTTTTGAAGAAGGATTCCACCAGCCCATAAAGCGCACCAAACAGTCAGTTTTTCTGGATGTAACGGTGTTTCGACATACACTTGTGGATTAGCTTCACTCCAAATGCGGCAGTTTTGTTTGTTGACGTAGCCATTCAACCAGAAGTGCACTTCATCGCTAAACAAAATTCGCTGATGAAAATCGGGAACAACGGCAATCTCATTTTGGGCCCATTCGACGAATCTACGCCTTGCTTGATGATCGTTTTGATGAATTGCCAAACCAAACTAAGAATAAATCACTTGACAGCTGTTAAATCGGTCGCCATCTTGGAAAGTAATGCCAACTTAAACTTCTATACCTGGAAAAAAAACACTCTGTATATGTCAACTGGTAACAGTGGCAAGACTGTATTATTATGTAATGACCATCGTCCATGCATAAGCCTAGGTCTACCACCACACACCATCATTACTCATTAAGTCAAAGAGCGTCACCTCAAATTATAATTTCTTTATTTTTAAACGTAGATTCTCTTAGAACAGTGGCGTAACGTACACCCCCCATTGCGGGGGGCCCAGGACTCTAAGGGGCCCAACGTTTGACTGAAGCCAAGCAGTACCCTTTGTAAGATACGGCTTAGGGTCCAAAACCTGACTTTTTTTTTTGCAGGGAGCCCTAATATTCTCCGTTACGCCACTATCTTAGAACACTACTTTTTGAATACAGTGGTGTGTATAGAATTAGGGAAAATTTAATGTCAATAAAAGAATTTGTTTATTTTATTGAAATGTGGCACAAATAGCTATCTAATAAACATGACCTTATATAGCAGCATAAGAGGGAGGGATGGAAAATTTGTAAGTAAAAGAGATGGGGGATTAGATCAAAATCTTACGTATCTGGTGTCCTGAATGGGTCTATTGAGGAGCATGATCACTTCAAAATGCTAAATAAGACGCTCAACTGATTATGCTGTGAATAAGGTTTATTCATGCATCGATGATAACGATTTCCACATTTCTGAAGATACTGATTTTTATTCTTGGAGAGTCTTAGAATGGGATGCTCAACAATCGACAGTAATGAAATAACTTAAAGAGTGAGAGTTAGGGAAAATTTATACTCTTGATTCAAGCGCCATTAGAGAAAAATTTTATATAAAAAAAATTGTCGCCTATACCTTAGCACTTTTGAACTATGATATGACTTAAATTAAAAAGTTTGTATTAAGTCTGATGTAAATGATAGTTTGAATTGAAATTACATTTAGTAGAGAGGGGAAAGAAAAACAAGAGCTGATATGGGGTTGAATTATTAAATGTGTAAGGAAAGGAATGTGGGCTATTAATGAGAGAGAAGGTTAATTGAGCTTTTATGAGATAGTTGTCATGGTCTAAGATAGGTCTAAGATTATCCTGTGGTGATTGTATAAACCTGAGTAATTTGTCTTTTAGAACTTTAATTTTAATTGTATGAGACGAAGCAGCGTGACCCAATAGAGATTAAGCATTATACATTCCTAATAATTTGTTTCTAATGTAGAGTTTTGTAATGCAGGGATAATGAGAGAGTGGCATCCAATAAGGGGGATAGAAATATGGACATCATATATATTTGCCGAGCATTTATTAGTAACACATTTTATGTGTTTTAGGAATATGATTTTAAAATCCAGGATAATCCCAGGATACTTGCCTTCAGGGTTCTAGAAGATTCTATCATGAAACAGTTTCAGTTGACGGGAGGGGGATGGAAGTTTGTTTTTTTCTGAAAATACGATCAATTACTCTGTTTTATATGTGTTGGCTATAATTCAAAAGTTCGACTGTAAGTTTAAACTAATTTTCGAGAACTGTTGGTAGTTTGGAATGTTTTGTGCAAGTTTAATAGAAGGAATAAGATTGAGTAAGAAATGCTACATTACTGACGAATAAACAAATATGTTGGAACGCTGAGGGAAATCATAGCTGTAGAGGTTTTTTAATATGGAACTGATGACACTTTGTGGGGTTCCTGCATATATTCAGCCTATGTAGGAGAGCTCACGATCTACTTTTACTCTAAAGGTTATATTTTTAAGGAAGCGGTTTGAGAGGAAGCTGTACCAGAGGCGCTTTGTTTGATTTGGTATTTTTATGCATAAAAATAGTTAGTATTTGAAAATTTTCCTAATAACAGTTAAAATACTTCATTGTTACATTGTTATAGAGCTTTGTGGTAACAGAATCCTCATCAAAGATTGTCGCGATGCGTGGATATCTAATATGAAACCATCTCACGCATTAATCCCATTCTACCAAAATATCGATTTTTATAATATTGGAAGGAAGGTTATGGGATTTAGAGGTTTCCACACCAGATGAAGATTGCTTTAAAAAATAAATGAGCCGATTAATTATGGAAAAAGTCTATTTCATGTTGTCTTCAAAGAATGATAGATCTTTACACGACAGAGATTATCTTTCTTATGTGGTATAATAATGCGGACGAACACCAATTGGTTACCTACTGCTCATGGAGTTTTCTGCTTGGAATTTCATTGCAATATGTCTTGAAACTCTTATCCTAAATGAAAGGCATTGAAAGAGTTCTGGCATCTGTGTGTTCTCTTGTGTATTCATTACTAGAAAGCGTTTATATATGCGCTGGTAAGGCTTTTGAACAGCCTTGACTGAAATTCTTGGTAATGGTACCAATGGTTTGGAATTGTAAACATAACTTAAATACTTTTTTATGCAGCTTGTATCAATTGAAAACCGCTTCTAGTGATGGACCCACTTCAAATTTGTAGAAGAACCTCCATCTTAGTGAGTTCTTTTGGTGTTTATGATCGCAAATGCTAGGTAAGCGTCTAACATTTTGAGATCAGTAAGTCATGATTTTTCATGGAAGATTCATACAGTAGACAGTATACATACATAGTATACAAAATTTCCCTTTTTATGCAAATCGCTTTCCATGTTATTAGACCGGGATTGATAATCAATATTTCTCATGATATGCACCTATTTTCCCAAATCTAAGCATTTTGTAATGTTTTGTTTTCCATTCAGATGAAATAAAAACAGCACAATCCTCTCTCTTTACAAATATCTAAAGTTAATTTTAGGTTCATAAATTTTACGCATTTTTGAAAACCTTGGAGCAGGTTTGTCGTCATTTAGTGTGAAGAAGAAACGGAGTATCTCAACTTTTTTGAAAGTTAACTAAAAATATGTGTGTCTTTTTAAAATTTGTGTCACAATAGATTGTTGAAGTGAGAGAGAGATTCTTCACTTTCATTAAATTAAGGGGACAGTGGACTTTCAAAAACTTTTTTTTAATTATTAAGTAAGAGTAATGAAAATTTATTAGCATATACACTGGAATACAATTAGATCAAATATATCTTTAAAAAAATTTTAATTTCAGTTTTTTTAAATTTAAAAAAAAAATTAATATATATATATAATTTTTAAATTTTTTAAAAACATTCCATGTGTATTCCAATTTTTTATTTTTTGACTTCGTCTAACATTATTAATGTTTATTAGTACACGTTACACATAAATGAGTATTATTTAGCAATTTCATGCACCGGTTAATTTTTTTGAAAGGTTTTTGTTCATTTGTACTTAATTTTCTGTAAAATATCAGATTTTGTACACTAAAAATGAAATTTAACTATCTAAATGAAGTCAAAACTTTAAATGGATACCCAGATTTATTTATATACTTATCAGTATTCTTCACGAGAAATTTCAAGCCTGAAAAAACAAAGTTTTGAGAAAAAGTCATTTTAAAAATGTTTTTCCACTTATCTTTTATAATTGTTGTTCTGATATTATTAAGCATCTATTTTATTTAATAACACACAAATTTATACTAGGTTATTTATTTACAAGCATAATTTGAAGAGAGAGAAAAAATTGTTAATAGAATGAAATGGTTTCACATGATACAGTTTTTAGGTAAAATGTTTTCAATGTAAGTGCAAATAAATATTAATTTACTGAAAAAACATTTAAAATTTGCCAGGACCATGACCATATGTTTCACCTTCTTTTTTAATGTTCTTTGTAATTTTGGATGATTTTGCCTATTTATTACAGATTCTTTTCTTTTTCCAATCAGTGGAATTCTTTTTTTCACTCTGAGCTAAGCGTCGTTGATCACGTTTATGGGAAATGTCCACAGATACAGCACTTAACTTATTGTGCTCAATAGCTAAACTATTGAAGCAGCCAAAATTACATCCACCTATGGCAGATATAACACTCATTTTTCAAGTCGCTTTTTAGAAACAAAAGTTTTCTTTTGGGCAGTTTTTCCAACTGACGCTGTGGATGCTTTCGTTGGCATTCTGAGTTTTTCCCGCACTGCATCTTTCTAAAAGCTCATCGTTTGCAATCGTTTGATATACTGGAAGTATTTTCTCCAGAACTTGTTCCGACAGCTTAGTTTTCATCAGTGAATAGGACAGGGCTCTCTCATTTTTAGTCAATGCCCTCTGGTAAAAGCACCCTGATGTCGAACCAGTAGGGCATTTACTATGTTTAGGAGTTTTATCTGTTGATGAACAATCAAACAATGAAGCTTTCATTCTTCTTACATCTGGTGCATTGTCTTTTATAGCTTTTCTATAAAGCTTTTCTATTCTTTGAGGTTGCCCTCTTTTCGCCCACCAATAGTGATACCTTTACTCCGCCACTCTGAAATTTTATTATGGAGTCCTGAGCTAAGCCTTTTCGCCATACGGTTAATGCATTCTTCTTTCAAAATTGTTTTACATTCACCATACACATTTAATGATGATAAATGTTGATAGGTCTTGGCATCACCATCTGACAAGATGCTCACGTATCGCATACCACAATTTTTAATGAATCTTTTCCATAGAATTTCTACAGCTTTAATCTCCGTGGCATTAGAAGATCCTACATAATTTTCGCTGCATTCTTCTTGGTGTGATTTGCACCATATGGAGTACTCAGCACTATTTTCTCCAAGATCTCTTTTTGCGGTAGTGCATTCTGAGCAATATTTGGAAAGGATTTCGTAATCGACAATGAGCCCAGTCAAAATGTCGATAACGATTCCTATGCCATACATTGACGAATGTCCCCGTTTCTGCCATGTTCCATCATATGAAACGGTGATGTCTATAACACCATTAGAAGTGCCGAGCAAATCTACATTGTGTTTTTGGACTACTTTCCGGGAAATTTCCAGAATGTCTTCTTTAAAACTACTCTTTTCTTCATACAATTTGTGTAAACACTTTGAGAAGGTTTTCTTATCCATTGCATGAATACCAATAGGAATAGAGAAAAGTTCTAATGTTGCATGGATAATTTTTAGAAAAGCTTCAACGAGCGTTTTATTTGCCTCGAAACATTTGCTATCATCATCTTGAGGGCTAGAAAATGCAGAATTATATATTTTTTTTGCAGCTTTTACATTTTAGCTCTATTTTTGTAGAAAAACCATAAGCACCATTACATCCAACATCCAATGAGCACATATCACATTCATCACATTTTATGCTACATAAAAGAGAAGACCACATATCATTATTCATCAAAACATATGTACTTTTCTCACTAGGACAAAAAGTTGATGTTGATGTAGAAGAAAACATCTGAAATTTGCTGGCACTTGCATTCAAATATTGTTCCTTTTCACCAGCATGTGAACCTTCATCACCAATAGAATTTTCAGTATGCACAATAAGTGAATTTTCAGCAAGCAAAATATCACAGTTTTTAGGACACATAGTATTATCAGAATCACTTTACATATGATTTTTTTCCCGTCTCTTTCGTACTTTGGATGCACACAAACTCCTTCTTTTTGATTACCTACCTTTAGGTTTTCGATAGCGCCTACTAATAGCATCCATTGTAAACAAACACAGAACAATTGTAGATGTTTTTGAAGCTTTTTTGTGGCTTTTAGATACAAAAATTTAATTTCGTAGAGATAAATATTACTAAGAAACAGACAGCAATCAAAGATGTGCAATTTTAAAAAAGGCAATACTTTCGACTTTTGAAAACAAGTGGAAGTTTAGTTCTCAGTACAGTGATACAACCGTAACAGTGGAGACTTGGCCAAAGCCTTATGCTCCGATAAAATTTGGATTAGTATACGAGTTACGAATAAGTTGTAACGTACAGCCAGTGATTGCACTGTACATCAGTAGTTTTAATTATCGCCTTCTGCTTCAACTGAAATTGATGAAAGTAGAGTATTGAAAAACTATTAGCTGGAATTTTAGAATCTATTGGTTGATGTCAAAAATTCTTCAACTTTTAAACATGCTCTATTGTTTTACATTTCGCTATTGAGGGATAAAACCATTCTCCGTGAATGGAGGTAAAAATTTTCAAAATTTCACGCTGCGATTTGTATTTGACACAGTTTAATATAAAATGTTCACTAGCTTCTGGTACTTGATAATCTGCACACAAAGAAGAATCTGTTTGTTTAAAAGGAAATATATATCATTTAATGGCAATTTTTAGCTCGCAACTTATTAATTAAAACTACTGTATTTCTATTTTTTGCTGCCTGTCTATTCCATTTTTCAAGATGAGAAATATAAAAATAATTTTTATGTCTTTTGCTCTTTTTCCATATTTCTTCGCTTTTATTTTTGTGTTGTTTTTTGAAATGTGTATGTAGGTCTTCCCAAGTAATCCAAGAAATAATATTCCATGGCTCTGGAGAGGCTTTAGCTAATTTATCAACTTCTTCATTAATCTCTATTCCCTTGTGAGCTGGTAACCAAATAAATGTAATTGATTGAGCTATTTGGAGACACTCATGTAAAGCTGAACTTAAATTTAATATTACCGTATTGGATTTTCTATTAATATTTTGGAAACTTTTTAGAACTGATAAGATGTCCGTTAGGATGATATAGTTTTCTGTTTCAGAAACCCAATTTTTTAACGCAGTCCATATGGCTATAGCTTCAGCTGTAAAAATTGAAATAATTTCTTTCAGTATAAAATTTTGTCGAACTTTTTTCTTAGGGATCAAAATTCTTATTGAAGTTTGATTAGTATTGTTTAATATATATAACCACATCTGTTGCTATTATGATATTGTTATTAAGGTTTGACTGAATGTAATCATTAAACACATTTTGCACTATGACATCTAGAAGATCCTTGTTTTGAAATGGTAGTTCATGAGTATAGATGTTTATTTTGCGATTTTCATAGATTGGAGGTGGAGGGATCCATTGAAGAATATCCACTTTAGAGATACATAGTTCTTGGAGCAGGTTGATTGTCTTTTGAAAAATACTGATATCTTTTTCTCTATATTTATAAAAAGTATTATTTATATCCCAAAATGACCTTGCATTCGGTGACCAGTCCTTCAAAGCAATATTATTCTGAAGTTGCCAAAGTTTTACCTTAAAATGTAAACAAGAAAATAAATTATAAAACCGTTTCCATAAAGTGCGAACGACCTTCTGTAATCTGGATTTCTGTTCTGTTTTCAGACGTGAAATAATAGCAATTGATGTGAGACTTAAGGCTAATTCTAACCGAAAAGAACTATTGGGATCTTTGAATTTTTTCCGATAGACGTAGCTCGCTCCAATACCTTGACACTTTGATCCTGAACCAGTTTCTCCATCTTACACAAGCTGCAACTTATGACGCTGCACCACGATATCCATTTTCAGTGTGGATCCTATCTCGTATCAATTATTACGGCTATGAAAAGACTGACAAATTAGCAAAGCAGGATTGTGTGTGTGTAATTTTCAAACACACTTCTCTTCCACCCTTTCCTTTCAGGAATTAAATTAGGAGAGGGTGGTGCCAGATCAGGTGTCGTTTTCGTCACTTAGCCATGGTTCAAAATGACGAGGTCCGTCGTCAAAAGCCCTTGTATAGCTAAACAGTGTGATGTTAATATTCACTTACTTACTTCAGGAATTATATTTGCTGATAAATTCTCAAAATGTCATGGAGTGGAGGGTTTCTTCCCTCATAATAGATTTGGTCTGGCCTTAGCCCTCGAGTGTGTCAGAGGCTCCCAGACTACATTACCAAGACTTGGCTGTTTCAAGTGTCAGGTTCACAAGACTTGACCTCTTTGTGGTCATCTTCACGAACTCGTGGTCCACTGAAGACCTACCGAGTAGAGGAGCTGATACACGTGAAATCTGTCAATACTCCCATTGGTGGTTCGGAAAGGCTCGCATGTTGTCTTTGTCACTTGACCATTGTTCAAAATGACGAGGTCTAGGGGGACGTTAGGGGGGGGTGCGGAAGCTCAGAGAGAGGGATGCCAAAATTACGAGTTCCATCCTCTTGTTGCTTTAAAGTGTGACGTTAATAAACACTCATTCATTCCCGCTGAGTATATCTCTCTAGTAAAGATATCTATACGGTGTTTGGGTTCGATTTTTTAACAACTTATGGATCTTCTTAAGTCTCTGGAGCAATAACAGCAAAATGCTTCAGTGAGGAAGATTCTTTGATTTATCTAAAAATGTACACTGGTGTACAAAACTTAAGCAACAGGAGGGTTTATTGCCATAACTTCACGAAAAATCATCTGAGAGACATGAAATTCAGAAATGAGGGAGAGTATTATGTACGTAAAGGATGACGAAAGCATCGGCGCTGAAAAAGGAATACAATGCATACGGTACGGAATCAAACAAAAACAAGCTTTATTGAATGCATAGTATCGTGACTCATGATGGTCTATCCAACAGGAAGAACAACAAGCAGATGTTCCTTAATATGGTATATGCCCTCCCCTCACTGCAATGGTTGCTTCGCACCGTCTCCGCATACTCAGAACAAGCAGGTGCAACATTTCTTGCGGTAGGAGTACCCATTCTTCAATCAGCATCTGTTTGAGTTGTTGGGTGTTCTCCGGATGATGTAAGCGTGCTGCAATACGTCTCCCCAAAGCATCCCACACATGTTCGATGGGATTTAAATCTGAGGAGTACGTTGGCCAATCCATTCGAGTGATATCTTCACTTTCCAGCAGCTCCTCAACAGCAAGAGTCCGATGTGGCCGTTCATTGTCATCCATAAAAATGAAGTCTGGGCCAATGGCACCTTGGAACAGACGCACATGGGGAAGAAGTACCTCCTCACAATAGTGATCCCCGGTTACAGACCCTCTATCGAAAATGTAGAGCTCAGTTCGCCAGTTCAGCATAATGCCTCCCCTGACAAGAACTCCAGGACCACCGTAATGGTGTCTTTCCTGGATGTTACTGGTACAAAACCGTGTCCCGATCTCTCTCCAAATCAAAACGCGTTGAGAATCGCTTCTGGTACTGAACCGACTTTCATCCGTAAAGAGGACACGACTCCATTGATCAGTTGTCCAGTTTTTGTGCTCTCTGCACCACTGTAAACGGTGGCGTCGGTGGTCAACTTTCAACGGGAGGCAGCATTCAGGACGGCGGGCAAATAGGCCCCCTTTGTGAAGGCGTCTGGCCACAGTAAGCCGCGACAATTGTCGCCCCGTTGCTGTAGAGAGTTGCTGAGCAATGACGCTTGCTGACTGCCGTCGGCCTCTTTTCGCCTGCAGGATGATATATCGGTCATCCCTTGCAGTTGTCATCCTCGGGCGGCCACCACCAACCTTTCTAACAGCTGTACCTGTGGTTTGGAACGCTTTCCAAGCGCGTGAAACGACACTTCTGTTGATTCCGAACTCTGCAGCTACACTGTTGACGGTACGCTCCTTCATGATTACTAACTTTTTCATTCGTGAATTGAACAATCATGATGTCCAGGAGCTGTGGTTCCAACAAGACGGCGCAACATGTCACACAGCTCGTGCCACAATCGATTTATTGAAAGACACGTTTGGTGACCGCCTAATTTCACGTTTTGGACCTGTGAATTGGCCTCCAAGATCTTGTGATTTAACACCACTAGATTATTTTCTGAGGGGCTATGTAAAGTCATTGGTCTATGCGGATAAGCCACAAACGCTTGACCATTTGGAAGACAACATTCACCGTGCTATTGCCGAAATACGGCCACAAATGTTGGAAAAGGTCATCGAAAATTGGACGTCCAGATTGGACTACATCCGAGCCAGCCGTGGCAGTCATATGCCAGAAATCATATTTAAAATGTAATGCCACAAGATTATCTTTCGAATAAAAAAGAAATTCATGTCAATCGAATAATACATCGTTGTTTTATTGCAATTTAAAGTTCTATACCTCTAAAAAAACACCCTTTAGAAGAAGCTACTGAAAAAGAAGTCCACTGGGAAATTTTGTTAATAAAAGAGTATATATATTTATCAAAAAAGTAAGGCAAATAAGAAATGTTCTTTCCATGAGATGCATAATGCTTTCAAAATTTTTTATCTGAAATATGAAAATCACATATAATACCTTGTACGAACTTTAGAATTGAAGTATTTTAAGTGAATGCAATTCAAAAGTTACAGTGAATGTGGGATACTAAAATTAATCAATCATAATTATAAAGAATGGAATTTCCAAATAAACACTCTTTTCTCATTGCAACTCCATAAGAAATTGTGTGTTTACTTCTTAGAGAGTTTACACTCCCTCACACAACGGGCTTTGTTATTTCAATAAATATTTAGAAAGTAATAAAAAAAATATCAACGTGTTTTTCACTTTTTCTAATCAATCCTATCTTGTTAAAAACGATTTAGAGAAAATCTGTGACGCTGTCAAAAAAGTAGTCAATTTTAGAGTATACTTGAGAATTTTATTGCCATACAAACTAAATAAAACTATTTTTAGCAAATGTTTTATTCAAGAATTGTTATCATAGAGTATATTTTATAACACATCTTCAATTCAGTTGTAATGAACATCATTTCATAAGAAAAAAATTGCAATGCAAGTGTAAATGTTGTGACGGGGCTTTTATCGCGATTTCTATTAATGTCCTCTTGGGGTTTATTTGGGGCCGCAATGGCAATTCTTTCCAACCAACTCAAGAAGAACGTGGTTATGTAAATTAGGAATCATATGTATATTTATTGTAAGTTAGCAGTAGAGCGAGTATATGTCTGGGTATCTGTCTATGTGCAAAAGTGATTGCTAAGTGGGAAGTGAAGTCACTAAGTAGAGAGTTAGCTGTAAAGTGATTTGAGATAAAGTTTAGAATAATACTACTCCGTGAAATAGCCTAGCCGTGCCGGTACTGACGAACCAAAAGTGGGTTCAAGGCCAAAAGGAACACTATCGGATTAAAACCACATCAGAACAGATAAAGAACGTAGCTGATTACCTAGGATTAGCGGTAAGCTCATTTACATGAGCTATAAGGAAAGGCGTATATTAGTGATAGAGGAATTAATCCATAAAGTTAGATTCAGTGGTCAATTACGCGACTATTTGGCAATACGTGTTGCGTCTTCTCTCATTCTAGATCATCTTACTTAATTATTATTGTTGTGTATTGTGTTTAAACTAAGATCTTAATATATAGATTTTAGAATGAATGATTTGAGTGGTTCTTCGTTCTTCCCCACAGAAACAAGTCGCGTAGATAATGCAGAACTGAGGTCCCCACGGGCGGCGGCTTCACAATGTCTATTTTAACTAAACACATGACTGCTTGTAACGATCAAAGAAATCAGGATTAGAGCTCATAAAAACAATTTCTTTTATTGTGTATCATTAGCATGGAAATTACACATCAAGAATTAAGTTAGTTGCTCATGTTAAAATAGAACAATGGTCAAATATTAGATGAGAAAGAAAATTTTATATAGAGTTAAGAAAAGTACCATCATTTTTAATAATAAAAATAATGTATACCTGTATATTTACTTTAGTAACAAGTTCGAAATTCCAGTACCAAATGAATCTTGTTACTAGACTATTTAAACAAGCTCTATCATAATTATTTACATAAAAATGTGCTCAAATAAAAGCTATTACACAACTTAGAGGATAATTCTATTGCTAAGAAATAAAAAATGTTTTATCATTCAGGTATGTATTAATATAGATTTTAAATTTTAATCATAATAATATATCTATCTTAAATGTATATCTGTAATTGAATGTGTATTTTATTTATTTATCAATGAAATTAGACTCCATGCTAACGGTAACTAGTCATCAAAATTTATTACTGACTGTTGCTTAGACATTTTTGTTATTTTTATCTGGATTTTATAGCTTTGAAGAACTTTGTTGCATCTGTTCCTACGGTAATCATCTTCAAGCTTTCAGACTTTCTTTTAAATAAAATAGCTTTTTCCGAGTGTTTATCATTGAATCATTTAGCTAATATATAGGCTATATATCAAATGATATAATACAAAAAGTAAAGCAATCAAATTTTCGAACAAATTTTTAAATAAATGTACGTTATATAATCAGAATTTAAAGCAAAAAGTGCATTTCAGAAGATATATATTCATTTACTCGTGTACATGTATGTATATATATATATAATAAAGTTTTCTCGATAAGAATAATTTAAAATCTCAAGAATGATTGTTATTTAATTAGAAATATTTAAAATGGGGTAAAAAGTTATTACTAGAGTAATGAAAGGATTATTTAACCATATTGATAATGAAAAAAATGTAATGCACACACATATCACTAACTCTCAGATTAACACAAGACTATTTGAAAAGAATTATTCCGCTTGTGCGTAAATAATTTTTAATCGTAATGCATATTTAATGCAATAAAAACTTTAGAAGGATTTTGAGTGAATTTACAAGAATGAGGGGAAAAAGAAAAGAAAGGTTAAGAAGTGTAAAATGATAATTATATGTAAATGAAAAAAAAAATTGTGTAGAATATGTATTCAATCAATGGCAAAAGAGTGCTGTTACCACAAAAAAATATTTGTATTATTATTTTTTAATGTTTAAATTTTTTGTATAATTTTTACTTAACAGACGCATCATTTTAATAGAATTTTGTATTTTGCTTTATTGTTATTATTTAAAGACTTGATTAAACAATAAATTTAAATAAAAATGATGGCTCTTTAACTATGCATAGGGAATATCGATAAAAAAGGGAAATGCTTTAAAAGTACGCTATAATAAAAAAACAGGATATAAATTTTAAAGTAAATCAATATTCAGAATCTTCGTACGAAATGTGATTATTATTTTCTTCATTAGATAAATTTCAAGTGAAATACATTACTCAAGAGAAATAAACAAACATTAATGTATACTGGATTGATAGTAATTATTTATTGTGTGAAAATGTGGTATCCCAATTTGATTTTAAAGATCACAAATATCTAACTTTAGGATACTTAAAGGTAAGCACTATCTTATTCTGTTGCATATGCTTCATAGAAAATTAAATTAAAAGTAATTTTCAGTTATTATATTTATATGGTACTTTTAACTATGAAAAAGAAATTTTCACACTAATACATATTATTATAGCTTATAATTCTTGACGTCATTGTTTGCTTTAAGAGAAAAGTTATTTAATTGGTTGCTTCTGAGCATCTGAACAGATCCGAGTTACTGATGTGCTGTTGCCGTAAGTAAATTTATGATACTAAGGGAGCACACAGAATCTGTTGAATATCGAAATATATTCTAAAAATTAAAATTCGCCTTTTGAAAGGGAAATTTAACCAATGTGTTTTGGGCTTCAATGTGTATGTTTTATATTCAAACCGATCACCTTTCATTTTCGAATATTTATTAAAAAATCAAAAATGTGGATGTGCAGGGTTTTATTATTTTCCAATGGGTCATTATTCAAATAATTAAAAGGGCAAGAAAAGTGATTCTTTTTATCTGAATAAAATTAATCTTTTAAAATACGGGCGAAAAATCAAGATAATGGATTAATTGCATTAAATATGCATCTAACTGAGATTATGTACCTCCATTTAATTAAAATACATATAAATTAATTAAAATACTTAGCAAAATGATAGTTAAATTTAATATTAATTTTCATCGTTAGTTTTAATAAATTTCCGCGATAAAAATAAAACTACATAAAAAGTCCATAAAAAGTGCAGATTTTGTGAACTTTAAAACTAGCATATCGCTAAATATGCCGATTATGTTTTTTTGCAGCATAAATCTTCAAAAGTTGTGTCTTAATCTTTCGTGTAACAGCCTTGGATGTTAGAAATCAGTTGTTAGAATGAGCATAACTCAAAAAAGCTTGAGGAGGATCGATGTTTTGTCAGAATATGAAGTAGTATCAATTATTTGTTGACTATATTCTTAATTTTATCAGTACATTGCTCTTTACAGGGAATGTTTTTATGATAAGGAAGGCAGTGAACTGATAACGAACACCTGAACAATTTACTCGATGGACTCTGACCTGAAAAATGTTTTAATCTCTGTTACGTATAGGAGTACAAAATGTATTTTGTGAAAAGAAAAAGATTTTAGGAGACAAAAACTGGAAACTTTTGACAATGACAGCTATGCAGAAACAGGGTTATAAATATCTTTTAACGCTTCAGAAAAGGATGAATGCAGTTTTGATTGAAATGTCACATTTACTTACATATCAAAGGTGAGCCTATGAACATGATTTATTCATATTTTCTGGAAACACAGTGAGCACAGGGATAAGAAATTGACTGGTTTTGAAAATAAATTTTATTCAAAACATCTCAAGATAAAAGGTTCAGAACAATACAAGTTTTCAGTTAAAAATGAAGCACAAACTTTCAAATTACTTAATTTACAAAAAGACAAAGTAATATTTTTATTTCTCAGTGGTTTTAACACTTTATAATTAACCTTTTATTCTGATACTATAAGGATATAAAATAAGAAACCTAGGGAGTTATATTTTTCTGTTAGTTTTGCTTTTTTTTCAGTCAATGATGCTGATGCTGTTTTTTATTATGCGGGAGTTTTTTTTTAGATAGGATGACAATTTTAATGAATAAAATAATGGTTCTTTGTTTCTTAAAATATAAAATATATTTCTGGAAACGTACTAGAAGAAGGCGGACTAGATCCTCAAATCATTCCCAATGACTGTACAGTTGTAGTCCGATCTTGATATTTGAAATTGTTTTCCGTAATGGGTCATTCTCTTAAATTAACTTTAATTTTGTTCATGAAATTTAAAAGTTCCACAGTAGAGTTTGAATTCGTATATATAAATGCACACTTTCTTTGTAATTCATTTTAAGATATGAATTTCTTGTAATCTCGTATTTCTATCCAAAACAATGGCCAGTATGATTTGCATTTGTTCACTCTTATAAGAGAGCAATATTTCGGTGGTTTGTGTCTCAAATATACATGTACAAATCATTGTACGAATCAAAAGTAAATTTTAGATATAGCGATGCTTGGGCATATAATTTTTTAAGTAAATAAAACTGTTAAACAAAGTATAGAATTTATAATAAAAAAGAAAAAAAAATACATCAATTTTAGCATGTTTATTTAATAAAAATTAGTCTTTCAAACTAATAAGTAATTATTTATTCAATAATTTATTTTTTACTTTTTTTTGTTCCCGAAAATCGGCATAATCAAAAGAATATGTTGGGCGGCTGCATAAGAAAATGGTGGACTTTCGACCTGACCCCCCCCTCCCCTACCTTGAAAATTTTTTGTATGTGCCACTGGATCCTTTTAATATTTTTTTTAATGAACAGCACTGGTTTGATATAGCTTCTTAACATTTGTGAAAACAAGTTTCCTTTTCAAATTCTAAATTCATTTGACTGACAAAAAAAGAGAGGGGGTGAGTAGAAAGTATTGCTCTTCCTCTATATCTTTTATTTTGTATTTGAGAGAGAGAGAATTCCCGTGAGTTTTTTTTTTATCTCAATCCTTTCTGATATATAAGCAGAAAATTCTCAAAATGTCTATTACAGAAAAGAGCTCAACGTTTATTTTAAATAATATTTTGAACATGAAAAACATCAAAGTAAGAATCGAGAAAGAAAGCACACATCTATGAAAGTAAAATCATTTAGTGTAATCGAAGCTATAAATATTCTTGACAGGATTATAATACTATTTGCCCTTCGACTATTGGAGACAAATGAGTCACTAAACAACCGAACACTTTCGAAGAAACGTGCTTCTTCAGAAAATTTTATAAACTCGCATCGCGTTTTTATCTGTAACGATTATTTAAAAACATAAAGATTCCTACATTTGTTCCCCTTTTAGCTAGAAAAATACTTCTTTCAAAAAGAAAGTTTTGATATGAATGATTCTAGATTTCAATGAAATTGCATTTCGAGATAAAACAAAAGTTAGTTTTGGAATTTTTGTATTTAATAACTTTTTTTACAAAATTAACATGTCGGTTATATTTCTTTGTGATTATTTTCTGAATTTTACATTTTAATTTTTAAGATCAACATGTTACTACATTTATAATTTTTTTTTTTCTTAAATAATAAGTTGAAAGGCAGTCGAATATATGAGAATATCTTTATCATTTCATTGCATGCTTTACTTTTACTAACTTCTACCTGTTTTTTTCCATTTGATTGTAAATGATATTCTTTTAAAATTATAGCAAATTTCACGAGGGGATACATATCAGGTTGATTATCAAAAGAATAATCCATTCATTCAAAAAAAAAAAAAAAAACCAGAGCAATATGCTCAGTATTTCTGCAGAAACCACCTTATCTTTACTACCTTGAACTGTTTCCCCCAGCTAGTGAGAACAGGCAAAAGTGGTTCAGTTATTCTCTCCCGTCTGCTTATTTTGCTCTCACCATCTCTGTTTATTCTGATTTATTAAAAAAAAAATCTCAAAATTTTTTCCCTCCTCTCTGCTCGTTCTGATTTGTGTGCTTTGTTCCCAGTTGTTTTTCTTTTATTTGTTCATTCTCTTTCTCTGGCCGTTCTCTGTTCCTAGTTTTTTTTTTCTTAGCCGTTTTGTTCATTCTCATGTACAATGATTTTTTTCTTGCCAAACTATTTTTTTGTGTCAAATGAAGTATGCAAGAGGCAATAATTGTCCTTTATTTTTTAAGCCAAACAAATAACACAGAAATTTATAATTATTTCTCTACTGCCCTTCTATAAGTTATGACATTTCAAAATAAAAAAAAAAAATATGGCCGAAAGAAATTTGCTTCACTTCGAGAAAGTTCTAGAGTAATTTTTTTACAGTCCCATTGTGATTTTTTTTTGTTAATGGTTTCTTTTTTGTGTGTTGAACAGTTTTAATTATTAATTACTAAATTTTATTAATCAATTGATGGAATCACCAGAACTTCAAATATATTTATAAACTATTAAGTTTCTAATTTTTTTTTGAAAAAAAAAAAGTTGGTTTTTAGTCATAGATTTCTACATTAAAATATTATAAAAACTGAACTTTTTAGCTGAATTTTTAATTTTTAGTTTTAATTTGTATTGTCTTTTTATATTTCTGAATAAATTTTAAAGTTCTCGCGTTCTAATTACTCACTATTAAATTTCGAACATTGTTATTATGTATTTATTCTTTGAAGAAAATATTTTTTTAATTATCAACATACATTTTTTAAGGTTTATAAATTAATATAAGACTAATTATTTGAAAGTATTATGCCTCAGTTATTTTATTTATAATGAATGAATATTTAACTAAAATTCCCACAAATCAGAAATTGATTGGATTTAAGAATGTTGTGTACTTGACTCATACAGTATATTGTACATACATTTTATTGTATCTCTTTATACTGCACACATGCATTTATATTTAAGTATCTAAAAGAAATATTTTGATTAATATTTTTCCAGAATTTTTTCCTCTCATATATTTAGTTTTTTGTCAAGTAGGATTCTAAATGTTTTAAATCTCTTTAAAATTTAAGTACTTATTTAAGAGAATGATGGAAAACACTTCTAATACTTAGGTATGTTCTACATTGCGTCACAACTTAGCTTGATACTTTTGAGCAAGAAAGCTTGCTGTTTTCGTTATTAAAATGTTTACGTTAAGGTATCCGACTACGTTCGGAATCGTGATTTTGCAAAATCGCATAAATGGATAATTTTCATGATATTTAGTGTCACGTAGATTAGAATATATGCATAAAATTGTTTGAAGGACATTTTGACAAAAAATTATTTAAATACAATATGTTGGCAAAAAATTAACTTAGAATAATCTTTTTTCCAAATGTTCTCCTTTTGTGAAAAATGCTTCTATTATAATAATATTTTGCCTGTATATAGCTCAGACCTCTCTACAGAGGCACAACTAGAATTTTTGAAAAATTCACATTATTTTCAGAGTTACCACAAATTGAAATAATTATTGGCGTTTTTTTCTTAAAATTGCTCCCCTCTGTTGTCGTAAAATATGAATAAACCTACTTCTGAGTTATATATTTCAAAAATTCTAGTTGAGCCTCTGTAGAGAGGTCTGAGCTATAGACTGGCAAAATATTATTATAATAGAAGCATTTTTCACAAAAGGAGAACATTTGAAAAAAAAAAGATTATTCTAAGTTAATTTTTTGCCAACATATTGTATTTAAATAATTTTTTGTCAAAATGTCCTTGAAACAATTTTATGCATATATTCTAATCTACGTGGCACTAAATATCATGAAAATTATCCATTTATGCGCTTTTTGTAAAATCACGGTTCCGAACGTAGTCGGATACCTTAAGAGGCGACTTGTGTAAATGTAATAAGAAAGTTGAATCATAGCTATAAATTCTATATTTGCCAGGTATTAATGCAGTAATATATCTCGAATTAAAGAAAAATTTAATTTTAATTAAAATGAAACTGAAAACTTAACGCCATTTTTCTATAAGCTGCATGATATTTGCTATTTTAAACTGACTATTTTTCTTGGTTGTTTTTACCGTAACATGATTTTAGAAGTATACTTATGGTAAAAAATAAAAATAAATTGACTATAATTTTTAGTTAGTAGTGCAATCGATGTCAATGATTGACTGACGTCAAACTCAAAGGCTGTTGGCAATGAATCTTACAATTTTGAACCAAGGTCTCCGCTACTATGGCGTTAAAACGTGTTCACAATGAAGGTCTCTGCGCAAAATGACCAGTTATGTGAATTATCTCGAACTAATGATAACGGTGTGCTCGTTTATGTTAGGCAAGAAAAAACATTTCCTGTACCAACACACACACAGACCGCAATGGGCTTCTGAACTCTTCACAGAAGAGTTCAGGTTCACACTAGAAGGACGTCTGTTGATCAGGAGGGAACAACGCACTAGATACAATCAATTCAGTATTGTTGAAAGACACGGTTACAGAGGCGGTGGAATCAACGTTTGGACTGAGATATTTCTCACCGGTCCCACTGACCTGTATATGTTCTATAGAATTACTATGACTGATGTAAGATATCAAGACGAGATCTTGAACGATATATTCGTAGAGCCAAAACATCATGAACACCTCTACATTTTTCAATGAACTGTTCTGGATGACGTGGAAGCCTCGTGATTAAGTGAGAATGATTTTTAAATAACGCTAAAGAACGTAAGATATCATTTTTGTACTTACTTTTAGAAGAGAGGGGAAAGTCGGCTGGTCAAAATGAATTTGAAAGATGGCTGCTTGTAATGGCCCGAAGACTCGAAGAATATCTCCGGAAACACCATGAT